>CM076571.1:119687958-120109889 GCA_034641835.2 Pinus albicaulis | reverse complement strand
AATGTTGGCAAAAATACTGAGACGGGGGGGTGAATCAGTATTTAGTGTAGACTGAAAAATTTTTACTTTTTCTTTCTCTAAAACCCATACGCTACTTTAATGAACCCAAGTCGCGTATACATGTGGATATCCTTAACGAAACTTGCGTATTACCAGAGATCTCATTATGTAGATAATTCTTTACTTAGATCATTGCATCATTCATTCATTAGATGTTCAATAAGTAGTAAACATGTGCAGTAAGAACATAATAAATCATCACACATAAGCAACACACATGAACACCAGGATTTAAGGTGGAAACCCAATTTGGGAGAAAACCACCGCTGCCGTCGTCTCAGTCTTCAATATTTATTATAAAGAAAACATCTTACAACCATGTACTGGCGTAGACTCATACCAGCACGCAGGCACCCACCTGCAGAAGGCTACAACCTTCTCTCATTTACCAGCCTCTCCTGGAAGGGAGCTACAACCCCCTGCTCTCGTTTACCAGCCTCTCCTGGAAGGGAGCTACAACCCCCTACTCTCATTTACCAGCCTCTCCTGGAAGGGAGCTACTACCCCCTGCTCTCGTTTACCAGCTACCACTGGAAGGGAGCTACAACCCCCTCACTGAAGGCTTCAACCCTCAGCACCACTACGGACCACGTTTCATCAATTTTCATACTGGATCCATCAGCTTCCATACAACATACCTTGTAGGCTACTTTTCATCAGATTTTCAAACTGGACCCACTCTACACATTTAAGCTCAATCATACATCCAACTGAAACTTATAACCCCATCAATTCATTCATTGAATCATCAACCCATCAACTAACAACTTGATCTTATAATCATCAACATAATCATCATTCAAACAACCCAGATTTGTATGAATACATCATTGACAGATAGAAGTAAAACAATAGAACAGATCAGACATTTCAATCCACATACTTCAGCAAAACCCTAGATTCCATACGCGCTTTTACTTTACTGAACCTGCATGTATACGCATTTTCACAAAGACAAACCTACGTATACTTTTGCACATATTTCAGAACTGATCTCACATTCCATATGCGCTTTTGCTGAAGTCAACCCGTGTATATATGCGCTTTCTCTGCCACGAACCTGCGTATAGATCTTCAAAATTTGTAGGGCTGCGCAATTCTTCAGAACAGATAAATAGCTCAGATATTACCCTTCACTTCAGAAAATATTCGCCTCATCTCAGATCGAAACATTCCATAAACAGATCTAGAAAATATATATACATTTCAGATCTAGAGATCCCTCTTCATCATTTTTTTCATAGGTGCATTATTAATTCAGATCAATCAACAAAATGTGACCCATTCCATGCATATATACTTCAGAGTGAAGTATTCATTGAAAACCCAGACACATGCACACCCTTGCACTATGATCTTCTTCTCCTTAAATAGATTTAGCTTTTACCAATACCATCAGCCAAAACCACATAACTTCCAATGGTATTCTTGGACGTAATCAAATAAACCATACAACGCTCAATACTTTGTGCCAAAACCATGGTAATGCCCCTTGGTATTCTAATTTTTGAGCGCAAATAGGCATACGCTACTTGTCACGTACATTTCCGCATACATACGCTACTTCGCCTTTACAAACCCGCGTATGCTTTGTGACATACCATTTTTATCATTATTCTGGCACTTACTGGAATTTCTTTCTCTATTACTTCTGAGATGCTCTGTAAATATATCATATTTAGATCATTAATAAACTCATCAAGTCAGTTTCCATCAAGGACAACTTTATCAAGCAGGTTGCCATCAACTTTATCAAGTAGGTTGCCATCAAGGACAACACTCTGCATCATATTGCCAACAATCTCCCCCTTTGGACTTGATGGAAACCATGATGGTGTTTGATCACCACAACAGATAGATACATTGATTATAACCATTATTAAAACACCATGATACTCTCCCCCTATTCAAAAACCATGATACTCTTCCCCTTTGACATTAAGGGCAAAGGGCGGATCAAAACCAAAACAAGGTTCTTCTTCTCTTGTTGAAGGAAGAGCTTTGTGGATCTGATGTGCACTGAAGTTACCATGCTCCCCCTGAGTTCACGCTGAATCTTCAAACACATTTTTCAATGAAGTACATGACTCTAAGACTTTTCCTATCACCAAGGACTCATACTTACATCAAAGATCCAACCAAGTGGATTTACACATTTTTGACTCAACTACCCAACCAAGTGGGTTTATAAATTTGATCAATGTCCTTACATGACTGAATATTACAATTTTTATATCATGGGTCTTACCATGACCTTTTCATCAAATTAAAAATATGACCTTTGGTAACAAATACCAAAAAGACCTCAAGAGAGAGATCATATTTCAGAACCATCATAATGCCAACAATGCATAATTCTTAGCAAGGCTAATGCTCCCCCTGAGCCTGTACACCTGTTCTTGAGGCATTTCACTCCTTCATCTCCCCCTTAGCTTGTGCATCTTGAACACTTTCAATAGCAAATCATCAAGGCATCTTCATCAAATATCAGAGAATGAAACAGAAATATGAGAGTTGAAACATCACCAGAGATACCCAACAACACCATAGCTGTGCTGAAGAATGCTGACCCAGAAAAAATTGTCAGCAACCACCCATACACAATTTTCTGTGTATAAACTCGCCTATATACGCGACTGTCTTTCAGGAAACCCGCATATCCAATTTAATCTTCTGAATTTAAGCAGATTTGATCTTCTGCATGGCAGAGACTACTCCCAGCTTCTGTCTAAGAAATTTGAATGCTTCCCTGGAATATATGAGAGAAGAAAGATATGACAATGTAACTGTGTTTTTAAGTGTCATCCAACAGTTGTAGCATAAGCACATTAGTAACCAAGCCTTCAGACTCTTTGCAGCATCAAAATATTCTTCCCAAGAGGAATTATCATACCAGAACAACTTCTTCAATAGAAAATATGTGTCAAGCAATCATCCATGTGATCTAATATCACCAAGATCTTCAAGATTTATCATGATGTAGCATGTGTAGGAAAAAGGTCTCAACCGTGACAAAAATCATCAGTAACAAATTCTGCATGATCTATCCTTATCATAAGACTTCCAACTCATCCATGTGTGAAAACAAAAGATACTCTTCAACAAAAAGCAAACAGGGCTCATTCATAATATCATCATAAGAAACCATGTATCATGTCATCATCATTTGAGCATGAGTATCACAAGAACTAAGGAATAAGCAGATACAATGCCAATAATGCAATCATTATTAATTAGACTGATGCTCCCCCTGAACCTGTGCTCCTGTTCTTGAGCCATCTCACTATTTTCCATAACAGAAAATCATACGCTTTTGTCTCCAAAGGAACTCATGTGTATACACAGCTTTAGTTCATGAAACCCGCGTATGGAAAGTGAAATACTGAAAATTTCACTCCTTCATCTCCCCCTGAACTTATGCCACCTGTACCTGTCTTCTTCACATCAGATGCACTGTCAAACCAACCATGAGAATCACCATACATTGCTCCCCCTGTGATGATACATTACTAATCCCTAGAATGTATCTCACATCACTCCTGCAGTCATTACGAGAAGTAAGCTTTAGAAGCGGATGACTGCAGTAGGATTATTATCCCCTACGTTTTTTACCGGTCCTCCACCTTTTTCTAGCTTTGCTTGAAATTTCTTTTTGTGTGCTGAAAATTATCCAATTTCTCAGATCTATTCATCCTGCATTCTTTTTCTACATGTCCATACTTGTTACAAGCATAAAATCTTATGTGACCAGAAAAGTAAGCATAAGGATCATAATGTGTTTTTATATTCTTTCTTCTATTGCAATCAGTTGCTTTATGACCATACTTGCTGCATGAAAAACAATATCCCTTGAAGAAACCTGAGTACCTTTCTGAGTAGAATCTGTTTGTTTGTGACTGAAATGATCTGCTTCTACAATTGGCTGCAACATGCCCATAATTGTGACATTTAAATCATTCAACATTATTGATCAAAGGAGGGAATGATTTCTTTTGAGAGTCCATGATTGTCGGTTGACCTTTTGTTTCTTTCAACACTTCAGGTTTTGCATTGATATCCTTTGAATCTTTAGCACTTTCTTGTGAAATAGATTCTCCTTTAACAGTTTCATGAAAACCAAGACCAAATTTAACAGAAGGAGACCTTTGACTACTAAGAATATTATCCAGAATCTTAGTACTATCTTGAAACCTCAAGAGTTTATCATTTTCTTCTAATTTACCTTTTAAAAAGTTTATCTCACCCTCCAATCTTTGGCATTGCTGCTTCATACTTTATTCAACCCTTTTTCCTTCTTCTACTTGATCATTCAATTTCAAAATCTCTTGTTTCAACCCATTTTCTTGTTATTCAAAATTTTTTAAAATATCTTCATTCTTGTTATTTGATTTTTCCAGATCTTCTTTGAGAGAGATGATTTCTGCTTCAAGTTCTTCATTCTTCTTATTTGATTTTTTCAGATTTTTTTTGAGAAAGAGGATTTTTGCTTCAAGTCTTCTACTTTGATAGGTTGCTTTAACCTGCAGGCTTTGATACATTTCTATCTGTTCCTTCATTGTTTCTATCTGTCCATTCATTCTAGAGATCATCTCTTTGTAGATAGATTCTCTCTCATTAAATGATATTTTTTGATCTTCAACTTTACTCTTGAGAGCTTCTTCTAGATCCATAACATTACTTTCACTATTTTCACCATTGCATGCATAAGAAGGTGATCACAAGAACAACAATCAATACCTGTTTCATCTTCTTCATTTTCTGCTGCACATGTTTTCTGAGATATCTCCTTTTGAGTAGCCTTCTTCTTTTGCTTCCTTCCCATTGTGACAGATCTCCTTCAAGCGATCAAGCTTCTGCAGAAGGACCAATTCTGATACCAATTGTTGGGAAAAATACTGAGAGGGGGGGGGGGGGGGGGTGAATCAGTATTCAGTGCAGACTGAAAACTTTTTACTTTTTCTTTCTCTAAAACCCATACGCTACTTTACTGAACCCAAGTCGCGTATACACGTGGATATCCTCAATGAAACTCGCGTATTACCAGAGATCTTATTATGCATATAATTCTTTACTTAGATCATTGCATCATTTATTCATTAGATGTTTAGTAAGTAGTAAACATGTGCAGTAAGAATAGAATAAATCATCACACATAAGCAACACACATGAACACCAGGATTTAAGGTGGAAACCCAATTCGGGAGAAAACCACCGCTGCCGTCGTCTCAGTCTTCAATATTTATTATAAAGAAAACATCTTACAACCATGTACTGGCGCAGACTCATACCAGCACGCAGGCACCCACCTGCAGAAGGTTACAACCTTCTCTCGTTTACCAGCCTCTCCTGGAAGGGAGCTACAACCCCCTGCTCTCATTTACCAGCCTCTCCTAGAAGGGAGCTACTACCCCCTGCACTTGTTTACCAGCCTCTCCTAGAAGGGAGCTACTACCCCTTGCTCGCATTTACCAGCTACTACTGGAAGGGAGCTACAACCCCCTCATTGAAGGCTTTGACCCTCAGCACCGTTGCGGACCACGTTTCATCAATTTTCATACTCGATCCATCAGCTTCCATACAACATACCTTGTAGGCCACTTTTCATCATATTTTCAGACTAGACCCACTCCACACATTTAAGCTCAACATACATCCAATTGAAACTTATAACCCCATAAATTCATTCATTGAATCATAAACCCATAAACTAACAACTTGATCTTATAATCATCAACATAATCATCATTCAAACAACCCAGATCTGTATGAATACATCATTGACAAATAGAAGTAAAACAGTAGAATAGATCATACATTTCAATCCACATACTTTAGCAAAACCCTAGATTCCATAATGCCGCTTTCACAGAGACAAACCTGCGTATACTTCTACACATATTTCAAAACCGATCTCACATTCCATACGCACTTTTGCTAAAGCCAACCCGCGTATATACGCGCTTTCTCTGCCACGAAACTGCGTATAGATCTTCAAACTTTGTAGGGCTGCGCAATTCTTCAGAACAGATAAATAGCTCAGATCTTACCCTTCACTTCAGAAAATATTCGCCTATATCCTTATCTAAATACCTATAAATGATCTAGACAATACATGGTCATTTCAGATCTAGAGATCCCTCTTCATCATTTTCTTCATCTATCATTGTATTCATAGGTGCATTATATGTTCAGATCTATTAATGAACTGTAACCCATTCCATGCAGATATACTTTAGAGTGAAGTATTCATTCAATACCCAGACACATGCACCCCCTTGCACTATGATCTTCTTCTCCTTAAATAGATTTAGCTTTTACCAATACCATGAGCCAAAACCACACAACTTCCAATGGTATTCTTGGACGTAATCAAATAAACCATACAGCGCTCAATACTGTGTGCCAAAACCATGGTAATGCCCCTTGGTATTCTAATTTTGGAGCGTAAATAGGCATACGCTACTTGGCACGTTCTTTTCCGCGTACATACGCTACTTAGCCTTTACAAACCCACGTATGCTTTGTGACATACCATTTTCATCATTGCTCTGGCCTTTACAGGAAATCCTTTCTCTATTACATCTGAACTGCTCTGTAAATACATCAGATTTATAGCATTAACAAATAGGACAAGTCAGTTTCCATCAAGGACAACTTCATCAAGTAGGTTGCCATCAACTTTATCAAGTAGGTTGCCATCAAGGACAACACTGCATCATATTGCCAACATTTAATTTCACTCTTTGTGCATAGGGACATCCGTAATGCTCCGATGTTTGGAGGAACACTTCCTGGAATCAAATGACTAACATGATCATGATCACGAATAGGTGGGAGTCCTTTGGGAGTTTCAAACACCTTGGAATGATTGTCCAAGACTTGTTGGAGATCTGCAGAAATAGATGATTTTGATGTTGGAACTTCTAGTGAGCATAATTGTGCAATTACGCCTCGTTGTTCTTTCTTTAGAAGATTTTTCATGCCATTAGAGCTTATTATCCTTCCCGGCTTCCCTTCAATACCCCGTAATTCGACTTCCTTTCCTTCTGAAAAAAATTTCAAGAAAAGTTCTTGAAAATGAAAAGCTACCGTCCCCAAAGATTGTAACCATTGTACTCCTAGTACAACATCAGCACCTCCCATAGGAATGGAAAGCATTGGACTAGTCAATACATATTCCCCCATGGTTAGCTTGATATTATGGCATTTTCCAGAGAAATTTATAGTTCCTCCATTCGCAACCATCACTTGACATTCTGGTGTTGGGTATAGGAAACAATTTAATTCCTTGGCTACCTTACAATGAATAAAATTATGGGTGCTACCTGAATCATTCAACACTATTACCTTTTTCTTCTTGATATGTCCTTCTATCTTGAGAGTTTGAGGAGTGGTAATTCCTGCCAGTGCATTACACGATATGGTCGGATTCATTTCTTCCTCTTCTAGGGGTGGTTCCTGGTGTATATCCTCTTCTTGTTCCTTTTCTTCTTCTTCTTCACAATCTATGTAAAATAATTTCTTCTCAGCACACTTATGACCTTTAGTGTATTTGCTATCACAACTGTAGCAAAGCCCTTTTGCTCTTTTTTCTTCCAATTTTTGTGGTTTCAACCTTGTAGGTTGTGGAAGGCTAGGAGCAACAACACTTTTGTCTTTATAGTTGTTAGTGGTAGGCTTCCTTGTTTCCATAATTTTGCTTTCAATTTTTCTTGCCAACTTGAATGCCTTCTCCAATGAATCAGGTTCCCAAAGGTGAGCCTCATGTTAGATGTTATCCTTTAAATTCCCTATGAAAACATCAATCTTATGCCCCTCTGGAATATCATTTACACTTATATTCAATTTTTGGAAGTCCTGAATGTGCTCCGCTATTGAACCATTTTTTTATATTTATTAATTGGATAAAGAATGTGTTGTTCTTTATATCCTCATAATGTGCTATAATTTCCCCATAGAAATTGACCTAGTAAAAATTGGTTTACGAGGAAAAAATCGTCGATACCATACAAACTGATTGGGTTCTAAATATAATGTTGCAATGCATACTTTTTTTGTGTGTTGCAAATTATGGAGATCACAATATTGCTCCATTTGTAGTATCCATGTTACCAGATCCTTGCCATAAGACTTCATCATATTGTCTTTTGGAATATGGTGGTTCTTCAATCTTAAGTTAGAGTCTCTAAAATCATGATTAAAATTCATTTTTTTCTCATCATGAGTTTCATCGAATATTGTTTCACCACTAGGAAGCATTTCTTGTAGTAACCTTGTCAAACAATCCTTCAAGCCTTCCAACTTAGCTTCCATGTAGGATTTTAATCCATATTTAAAAAATTTCATGTTTTCTTTTAATCCATCCTTCAAACCTTCCATGTCTGATTTTAAGGCATTTTTCAAACCATCCATCTTAGCTTCCATTTCGATTTTGGCTACCCTTTGCGAGAGTGAAATTTGTTGCACTTGGTCTTCTAATTTTGATAAATTGTGTTCAATTTATTCTTATTCATGCATCATAGTAGAGATTTATGAGGGCTTAATGGGTGTAGAATTATTTTGTTTGGGAATAATTTTAGAATAAAATACTGATATATATGCTTTAATATGCCCTTTAAATCACTTCAAACTGATTTTTAAAAGTTACGCAAAATTAAAAAATACACACCCTTTTATTGCTTTTTAGGAGCTCGATATTGAAACAGTTATAGCTCTGGCATTTCAGATATCCAAGGTTGAAATTCAATTATGTGGTAGCCCTCTGACTCTTCTTTCCATCCCCACAAGTCATACCAATATTGGAACCTTCAAGAAAGCGTTATTCCCGATCTCCCACGATGAATTGATTATAGATGGGTTCAATAGAGTGGACTTGTACCGAGTGCCACATGTCACAGTTTCAATTTTTGGCCCTGAATTGCTACACAAAAAACTAAATTTTGTTATGTTTCATCCACTTTTTACAGAATTCAAATCCGATATCGAAAACGAAAGCTACTACGATTTTCTCTAGGTCACGTGTTGGAGACTAAATTTTGGAGCCTACAAAAACCCTAACTTCATCGAATCATATCTTAGAAAATATAGTGAGCCAATATGTGACATTTTTACCCGACAATCACCAAGTTTTTTTCTCCGCGTGGTCTAAATTTTAGCTTCTGAAGCCTCGTATAAAAAATGTTCTAGTGAAAATTCCAATATAACCTATTTGAAGAAGCGAAACCCTAGAATCCAAAGCTCTGATACGAAATGTTATGCAACCAACTCACAAAATATAAGAAAATATAGAAAAAAACTTAAAAATTATCCTCTTCAAGAGGGAAACCTCATTTATATTACATAAATGAATAATTCTTGGATGATACAAATGAACAGACCACCTTTCAATATATAGGAGTCTAAGGGGTCACAATATAATCAGAGCCTACATAAAAATAATAATGTAAGGGAACAACAATAAAAATAGTGGGCTTCTATAGGGCACAATAATAACAATATGGGGACTACATAGGCACAAAAATAAAAATAAAGGGGCTACATTAACAATAAAATAAGGGGATACACTAGTATTATAGGGACCTAACACACATAGGCATATATGGAAAAAAGAGTCTTTAGGAAAATTCCAAAAGTCATATAGAAGTCAAGAGGTAACATTATAAGTCCAAGAGTCATGAGGGTAACTCAAGGTTCATAAGGGATATGAAAGGTCATTCCTCTTGTTATAAAAGAATCCTCATAACTCATGTTGAAAGGGATTTTGGAGGCTTAGACTTTGGAGAGCGATCCTTGGCTTCTCTAGCTTAGCATAGGAGAAAAGATCATTCTTTGGAGAAACAAGAAGTGATCTAATGCTCAATTATTGGAGCTAGTGGCTTGCCATTGTAACTATGTACTTGGATCTTTCACCTAATAATCAAAAGCTCATTGAGAAAACACAATTTCATGTGTATGTCATAAATGTTGTAAGACTATTCTTTGAATTTTTATGATATATGTTGTTCTCATATGCACTAAAGAAATTGAACTATTTTGGTGGATTTGGTGCTTATCTTGTTGAATGTGTGATGTATTTTCTTTAATGTTTGTTGTCTCTATGTGAACTAATTCTATAGATAGATAATGAACCTTTCCTTTCTCTCATGTGTCTCTCTTAGGATAGTACTATTACTTTCATTCTATAGGCTCACTTTTACTTCCCTCTCGTGAAAGTCTCTGTTTACACATTGAAAGTGGTGTTTCACGGTGTCAACTTACCTGCTAATCTTATATGATTCATTACAGCTAAGGAAAATATTAGAGTTATGGTGGTCGGGTCGATACTCTGAATGGGGCTGATACTCTGATGCCAAATAAATAGCTTCCATGGCAATATCCTACTTTTCTCCCAACCTATAAAGAGGTTTCTTAAATAGAGGATCAACTTCTATTTCCTTGGGTATAATTTTTTCCATTCCTCGAGCATCTCCGATAGGCCCAAGTGCAATATTATTCACTCATATATCATAATTTGTTCCCCAATCCAATGCAAAAAACCATGTGATACTACCAATAGATTCCTTAGTTGTAGATACATGAATTTTATACCATCTTGTTGTACAATGCAATGTCGCACTCATGTTCAAAATAACATTAGCTTCTGAAGGATCCTTTCCAAGTCCACCTTTTTAATAAATATTGCAGTGCAACATTGCACATTGTAAATCTGCCAACAAAGTCAATATCTAATATTGTTCAAAATCCATTCAGTCATAAATCCTCTACAAAACAAATAAAATTTCCCGCAACAACATTCACATGAATATCAATACTTACAAACTATTTTACTGTTACTTCAACAACACGAGAAACATCCTTTATCTTGCGAACATGTCCTTCAATTCCAATGGCCCAAATGCATTGAGTTTGGAGGGCTACAGTAGCTTCCTCGATGAAGGTATTTCTATGACCCATGATAGCAATAGAAACACCATGCTTCCCTAATTATGTTCTTATTGCAAGCCCTATCCCTCGACCTCCTCTTATTACCAGGTTTGTTTTTCCTTTCAACATTGTATCCTTGAAGGGTGATTCCATGTTCTGCTTCAGATGGAATTTAACCTCTTTGGGATATACGGGCTTGAGAATCCTTTTGTAGTTTTAAAAAAATGCAACAAAAAAAATTTGGAAACCTAAAAACCATAACATCGGCTTCTAGTTCTCTCTAATTCATTCACTACTAGATTATAATCAAAGGGACTGTCCTACAAAGCATTGAACCAATGACTATCAAAGGAGACGTCATCACATCAATGTCGAGTACCTATAAAATATACATATACGCTTTTAAAAATCAATATCCCACACGGGTTGGGTAAAAAAATTCATTAATGTTTATATGCATTAACATTCCTACAACTTTTCAACGTGTAGTTCACATATTGGCCTCTTCTTGGGCTCCTCCCTTGGTTTGGAACCTTCTGTGTGTACTCCCTTGTGATTTTAATCCGTGTAATCTGATGGCATATATGTAGCATGGATTTTCAATTTATATATTGGGATTTGGGTCTAATAATCTTAATAAAATTAAATTTTCTCAAGATAATACATCAAGGGAATAAAAAGATTATAAAAACCCATTGCCTACACAAAATTCAATTTTTCTTTTTAGAAAAAAATGTGCAAAGGAATTTGTCACTTGATATCGTAGCCCCCAATGAAAATGTTTTCCTACATGTGATGCAACAACAAAAACAAGACCCAATGCCTTCCTTTTACTATTCCATGCGTTGTTCTTGAAAAACCCTTTACCATTTTCACATGGCAGGATTTGGCTACAAATATTGGCTCCAACTCGGGATAGTGTTTTGGCTTGTAAACTATTGAGAACTGTAGACTAACATCCTATTTGAGAATGGATTCAAAATATAAAAACCCTAAAATATAAAAGCTCTCCAAAACCTGTTACAAATGGAATTTTTTCCCTTTTTCATCAACTAAAAATACTGAACTAAAAACTTATGCAATTGAAAATGGAATGCGAAATATTTTTATTATTCATTTCTTCATCTTTGGGAATTGTGTGAAAACTTTAATCTTTGTGTGAAATAATATACATATTACTGGATTTTGGAAAATTTCTTACCTATAGTTAAGGATTATCATTATCTTCTTTACAACAACTATTTGATCATATTTATCTTTTTGCATGGTTGTCCATGATTTTAGTTTTTCATCTAAATGATATGAGTCATATAGCAGGGATCTTGCTCTTGAAGAGCCATCCCCAGTTACTTAATTTTCTTCATTATAGATTCGTGGTCTTTGCAAATACGAAACATCATCATTCCCAAAAGCTTCTTCATCACACATAACAATCCATGACTTGGGTTGATATTCTTCTGAAGAACCCAACTCATCAGTTGATTTATAAGATGCATAAATAAGAGGACCACAAAATTAAATAAGATAAGATCTCTAAGGATTTGTTTGTATCTTAATAATATCTCCTTTTTCTTGGTTTTTGAGTGGTTATTTTTTATGCAGGTTTGAAATTTCCTCTAGTTCAATGCTTTCTTGACCACCTTTAAGCAGGATAAAAAAACCTTCTACTTGTGGGGTTGTTGAAGAAAAATCTTTTTTAAACTTTCCAACATCTTCTTCACAAAAATATTATTTCTTGCATTCATAAACTTGCTCATAAACAACTCGACTATAGCCCCCTTGAATGTTTGATACATTGTCAATATTATCATTTTTTTTCTTAAGCACAATTGTCATGAGCTTTAAATGTTCTTTCAATATCAATTCACAACAACGTTCAAAAAGAAAATTTTGTGGATATGAAGTTCTACAAAAAGAGTTGAACATTGAATGGAAGTCTTTCAAAAAATAAATTCTTGAATAAGGTAAATATCTATACCAAACCCTCGCTTCATGGTCAAAATAAAACATAAAAAACTTCATCTCTACATATTCATGAATAATTACCTATTTCTCCATGCATTCATGAAATTCTATAAGGTGTTGTAGTGGACTTTAATCTGCATGGCCTTTGAATCTTGGCAGATAAAAATTCCATTCATGAAAATAAGGAACATAATGAGGATAACCAACAATGCCAGAGAAATGTAGTAGTGCAAATTTGTTAACCAAAAAAAGTGAGTGTCATTGCAGGAACCTAGAAAAATTTAAAATGTTGAAAGATAAAAGCACCAGGTGAAAATTTTATAGCCTATGCACTCGTTTTTATCACCTTCAAAAGCCAGAAAAAAATATTTAAACCCAAGGAATATAATTTCAATTTCATCCTGAACAATTGCACCAATTGAAGTTGTCACCATGGAGACAACATTTGGCTACAAGAGGTCAATGGCTATGAAATCTAAAGAAATTGATCAAAACTTTTAAAATAAGTGGTCGAAGTTGGGTATGAATAAAATGAAAAGAATGACTCTAATTCAAAGACCCATCAATGGCAACCAGAGTGACCATATCCTTGAGACTTCCAGAGTCTTCAATTATAGGGCAGATTGGAAGAAAGATGAAGAGGGAAAAAACTTTATAGCTCAGGGAATTAAGAATCTGCGCTTTAATTCTATAAAATGGATAATGAAAAATAAAGAAATAATGGGTCAATTTCCATAAGTGAAGCACACGTTAAGGGTGTTAAATTTTAATAACATGAGTACAAACAAGTAAATTCATGAATTATTAAATTGAAACAACTTGTTGCATCATACACTTAACGAGAAGAAGAAAAACATAAACGAATTGAAAACCAAAAAGGGAAGAGGAAATATGCCATGGAAATATCCTACTTTTCTCCCAACCTATAAAGATATTTCTTAAATCGAGGATCAACTTCTATTTCCTTGGTATAAGTTTGTCCATTCCTGGAGTATCACCGATAGGCCCAAGTGAAATACTATTCACTCATATATCATAATATGCTCCCATCTCCAATGCAAAAAAAACTTGTGATAATATCAATAGATTCCTTAGTTGTAGAGACATGAATTTGATACCATATTATTGTACAATGAAATGTCGCACTTATGTTCAAAATAACATCAGCTTCTGAAGGAGCCTTTCTAGGTCCACCTTTAAAAAAAAAAAATTCAATGCAACATTGCACATTGTAAATGAGCCAACAACGCCAAATATCTAATAATGCTCAGAATAAATTCGATCATAAATCCTCTACAAAACAAAGAAAATTTCGCGCAACACCATTCACACGAATATTAATCCTTCCAAAATACTTTACTGTTGCTTC
Organism: Pinus albicaulis; assembly: GCA_034641835.2. Lineage (NCBI taxonomy): Eukaryota > Viridiplantae > Streptophyta > Pinopsida > Pinales > Pinaceae > Pinus > Pinus albicaulis. Next base: position 120,095,572 of record CM076571.1, on the reverse strand, counting down.
AACAACATGAGAAACATCCTTAACCTTGCAAACATCTCCTTCAATTCCAATGGCCCGAATGCCTTGATCTTGGAGTACTACAGTAGCTTCCTCGATGATGATATTTCTCCGACCCATGATAGAAATGGAAACACCATGCTTCCCTAATTATGTTCTTATTGCAAACCCTATCGCTCGACCTCCTCCCATTACCAGAGTTGTTTTTCCCTTAAACATTGTATCCTTGAAGGGTGATTCCATGTTATGCTTTGGATGGAATTTAACCTCTCCAGGATATACGGGGTTGAGAATCCTTTTTTTGTTTTAAAAGAATGCAACACAACAAAATTGGAAACCTAAAAACCATAACATGGGCTACTAGTTCTATCTACTTCATTCACCACTAGATTATAAACAAAGGGATTAACCTACAAATTATTGAACCAATGACTATCTAAGGAGACATAATCACATCAATGTGGAGTACCTATATAATACACATATACGCTTTGAAATATCAATATCCCACACGCGTTGGGTAAAAATAATCATGAGTGTTTATATCCATTAACATTCCTACAACCTTTTAATGACCATTTCACATATTGGCCTTTCTTGGGCTCCTCCCTAAGTTTGGAACCTTGTGTGTGCACCCCATTTTGATTGTAATTCGTGGAATTTGATGAGATATATGTACCATGGATTTTCATTTTAGATATTGAGCTTTGGGACTAATAATCTTAATAATTTTTTTTTCAAGATAATACGTTGACAGCATAAAAATCTTATAAACTTATTTTTTCTTCAGATAATACATTAAGAGCATAAAAAAATTATAAAAACCCACTCACTGCACAAAATTTATGTTTTTTTTTGTTCTTTTTTTTTTTTAATTTGAAAAGGAATTTGTCACTTGATATTGTTGATATTAAAGCCCCCAATGAAAATGTTTCCTTGTGATTGTAATCCATGGAATTTGATGAGATATATGTACCATGGATTTTCAATTTAGAGATTGGGTTTTGGGACTAATAGTCTTAATAAGTTATTTTTTCACAAGATAATACGTTGAGAGCATAAAAATATTATAAAAACCCATTGTATGCACACAGTTTATTTTTGTTTTTTGTTTTTTTGAAAAAAAAATGAAAAGGAATTTGTCACTTGGTATTTTAGCCCCCAATGAAAATGTTGTCTGCCTAGTGATGCAACAACAAAAAATAAGAATTCCTCCCTTTCACTACACCTATGATAACGTTTTGTCTTATAAATTATTGAGAACTGTGGACTAGCATCTCGTTCGAGCATGGAGTCAAAATATAAAAATGTTGGAAATTAATTCCAACTGCAATCTGAGGAGAAGGACAATGAGCCATCAATTTCGAATTGAAGGCAAAGGATAGAAGGCGGTAGCAATTTTTTTTTTTTTTTTGCACTCCAACATGCATTAAAACCCTGTGATTGAACCCTCCAAGACCCATATTTTTGTTTAAAGGTCGTAGCTTGTTTCTGCAATCAAATTCATGGTTCAAACACCATGCAACCATGCCTTTAACCCACTTCACCTATCGCCATTACACTACACCAACCGTTTGATCTCCCGCACATTTTTTGAACACCCCCATGTCATTTGTGTGGAGCCCACGACTCCACGTCACATAGTCTACAATCAATCAACGCCCTCTCGCATGAACCGAAGCTTCGTCACCACACCATTCAACTCATGTGATGAACCATGCCCCACCACAAACTCCACGTCAAATATCCCGATCAATCACATGCATATTGCATGTTTTGGTGCCTACGTCACCAGGCCTTTCAAACCTTGCGATAAGGTGTGGCCCGCCATCGCCGAGTCATTAGCCTTCATCCAATAGTAGCGCGTTCACATCATTTGGGTGCACAATCAGCCATCCCTCAAATGGATGTGATAAATCATTTAAACATTTTGCATGATGTTTGAAGTCCGCGAACTGTATAAGGTTTAAGACCTTAGTTTAATGTTTAATTTTTTTTATGCGCCATGATATATTTTGTATTAAAACTTAGATTATATGTTTTATAATATATATATTGTAAATATGAATATTTATAATATATATAACCAATTTATTGGACAACGAAAATGTATGACTGTGTGATATGCCCAAGGGCAGCAAAGACAGAGAGAATAACAAACAAAAAAGTTTGAAGAGCTGTGTTTTGTAGCAGCCAAGTAAATTTGTTTTGTAAATCCAGAACTGTAGTTCTGAGGAAAGAAGTTTCATTTTGTAATATTGCAGCATTTTAATAGAAAAAGAGTTTTTACTCCATCTCTCTGTGTGCATATTATCTCTGTGTTAGAAGAGGAATTTTATTTTCCTCTCTATTGTTAGAAATAACCAAAAATTACAACATGGTATTGGAGCTAGTCCAGGCTCTCAGCAGTTGCTGAAGAAGCTGAAGGAAGAAGGAGTTTGTTGAATTTTTCTCCAGCAGTGTGAAATATCAGCAAAGCCAGGTATTTACCAAAACAGAGTTTTGTGTTTGTTTTAAAGAGTGCAGTCCAGAGAACTGTAAGAAGGTTATCTCTCAGCAGTGAGAAAGTTTTTTAAAGAAACACAGTCATGTTTTTGACATATTTTAGTATGCTAGCAATGGCAGGAGCCCGGACAAGCACGATTATGGGAAATACTCAACTCCCATAGTTCAATGGGAAGAAATATGACTATTGGGAAATCAAAATGAGAGTCCTGTTTTCCTCTCAAGATTTATGGGATCTAGTTGAATATGGTTTAGAAGAAATAGCAGATGAACAAGAATTTAATTCCTAAACACAGACAGTGAAATATTTGCTGAAGAGTAATAGAGAGAAGGACTCAAAATCCCTCTTCTATCTCTATCAGGCAGTGCATGAAAACATATTTCCAAGAATTGCAGCAGCAAATAAGTCCAAGGATGCATGGGATACCCTCCAGAGAGCTTACCAAGGTATGGAGAAGGTAAAGATGACAAAGCTTCAATTAATGAGAAGAGATATTGAAGTCATTTGCATGAAAGAGTCTGATACAATAGACTCATTCTTCACATTGTCGATTGGGTTGGTTACCCAAATGAGATCTCATGGAGAGACAATAGAAGAAATAAGAATAGTGGAGAAAGTATTGAGGAGCTTACCCTCAAGGTTTGATGTGATAGTAACAACCATTGAAAAGACAAATGATCTCTCAATGTTTACTGTTGATGAGCTTCATGCATAATTGATAACACATGAACAAAGATTGAGAAGAACAACAAACTCATCTTTGGAGCATGCTTTCAAGACCCAAATGTCCTTTGGAAGAGGAAGAGGTCAAGGCAGAAAAAAATACAGAGGAAAAGGAAGAGGCAGAAGCCAAAACAGGGAAGAAATAGCCCTGGAAATACAAGCGAAAGGGGTAGCAACCAAAATCAGAATCAAATCCAAGGCAACAACCAACAAGGTGGACAAAATCAAGCACATGGACAAAGGTATGATAAATCCCAAGTCCAATGTCATTACTGTAAGAAGTATGAGCATTATGCCAATGAATGTAGGTAGTAGACCCAGTGCTAACTTTACAAACGCAAATCTCAGTCAAGAAAATTTGTTTTTAGCATGTAATATGACTGAAGAGAAAAATGACGATATATGGTTTCTATATTCAGGATGTAACAACCATATGACTGGAAACATTTCTATGTTTTCCATGTTATATGAAAATGTAAAGTCTCAAGTAACATTGGGGACAGATAATAAAGCCTCTATCATGGGAAAAGGCAGAGTGAGTGTTCTAACAAAGAAAGGAGAAAGGAGATCCATATCAGATGTTTACTATGTGCCTGGTATGAAGTGTAACCTTTTGAGCATTGGAAAACTCATTCAGAAAGGCTACAATGTGTTCTTTCAGGATGATTTATGTACCATCATGGACATACCACCAAGCAGACAAAGGATTGCATAAGTGAAGATGACAAGAAACAAAATGTTTCCTGTCAAGATGCGAGCAGATTTAAAGAAAGGAGTTGCAATGGCAGCAGTGACACAAGAGACAGTCCAAAGAGAAGCAAAGAATGAAAAATGGTTATGGCATTTGAGATTTGGACATCTCAACTTTGGAGGTCTGAATTTGTTGCATAGGAAAGGAATGGTAAAGGGATTACCATTGATTGAAAATCTAGACAGCTTACGTGAAGGCTGCATCTTGGGCAAACAACACAGAGAAAGCTTTCCAACATGAAATAGCATAAGGGCAAAGGAACCCTTAGAAATACTCCATTATGATTTGTGTGGACCAATGCAAACACCATCATTAGTAGGCAACCACTATATGCTGACCTTTATTGATTATTACACAAGAAAAAATGGGTTTATTTCTTGAAATTGAAGAGTGAAGTGTTTGAGAAATTCTGCCACTTTAAAGCTCTTGTAGAGAATCAAAGTGGGCAACATATAAAAGTCTTAAGAGTAGATAGAGGAGGAGAATATATCTTCAAATATTTCTTGCATTTTTGCAGAGAAAATGTGATTCATAAACAATTTACAGCAAGGTATACACCACAGCAAATTGGAGTTGTTGAAAGGAAAAATAGAACCATCATGGATATGGTAAGAAGCATGTTGAAGGCAAAAAATTTGCCAAATGAATATTGGACTAAAGTTGTACATTGTGCAATATATGTTTTGAATAGATTCCCAACAAAGAGTGTTATGAATAGAGTTCCTGAAGAAGCATGGAGTGACATAACATAGTTTGCCACCCACATGAGAGTATTTGGTTTTGTGGCTTATGCACACATTCCAGATCAGCTAAGGAAGAAGGTGGACAGTAAGGGGGAGAAGTGCATATTTGTTGGATACAGTGAAGAATCCAAATCATACAGGTTGTATAACCCCTCCACCAAGAAATTTATGAGAAGCAAAGATGTGCAATTTATTGAGGAAGAAGCTTGGGATGGAAGCATTGAGAAAAAAATGCATGTGAAAAGTTGTTTGTCTCATGATGAAGATGAGGAAGAAATGGATGAAAGACATCCCTCATTAGCAGCACCACCTCCACCAACACAAGCATAGCAAGGGACACCACAAGCAGGTATGAGAACACCCTTGAGAAGTGATGACAGTGTTTCTCCAAACACATGACAAGGAGCAGATTTGAGTGCTTCTACAAGCACATGTTCAGCAAGTGAAAGAGGAACCAAATTCAGAAGTCTGAATGACATTTATGAGAAAAAATTAGGTATGAACTCTTTATTTGCATTATATTGTCATGGAGAAGATCCTATTCATTTTGAAGAAGCGGTAAAAGATAAGAAATGGATAGATGCTATGGATGAAGAGATAAATGAATTAGAGAAAAATAAGACATGGGAACTAGTTGATCTTTCAAAAGGAAAAGAAGTAATTGGAGTGAAATGGGTTTATAAAACCAAAAGCAATGTTTAAGGTAAGATTGAAAGGCACAAGGCCAAACTTGTTGTTAAATGCTACAAGTAGCAAAAAGGAAGAGACTATGAGGAAACTTTTGCACCAGTTTCAAGAATGGAAATAGTAAGAGAAGTGTTGTCCATAACAACACAACACAAATGGAAAGTTTACCAAATGGATGTGAAATCATCATTCCTGAATGGAGTATTGATGGAAGAGGTATATGTTGAACAACCTCTGGGATATGAGAAAGAAGGTAAAAACAAAAAGCATGCAAGTTGAAGAAATATCTGTATGGGCTGAAACAAGCACTAAGAGCATGGTATAGTAAGATAGATGCCCATCTACTGGAAAATAGGTTTGAAAAATGTGAAGGAGAACCCACATTATACATCAAAACAAAATATGGTAAGATGCTCATTATTGTTTTGTATGTTGATGATGTGATATTCACAGGTGGTGATGCTTACCTCATTGAAAATTTTAAAACAGTCATGAAAGAAGAATTTGAGATGACTGATATGGGATTGCTGAGATACTTCTTAGGAATAGAAGTAGAGAAAAATGAAAATAAGATTTGTATTTCTCAAACAAAATATGTAAAATAAGTTTTGGAAATATTTAATATGCAAGATTGCAAGGTAGCAATTACTCCTACAGTGATGGGATTGAAACTGAGCAAAGAAGACATCAACAAAGATTTTGATCCAAGTTTGTATAAGAGCATAGTTGGAAGCCTTATGTATTTGACTGCAACTAGGCCTGATATTATGCATGTTGTGAGCTTAATTTCCAGATTTATGGAAAGGCCAAAGGAGACACATTGGCAAGCAGCAAAAAGAATTCTGAGGTATGTGAAAGGAACAAAGAGGTATGGTATTTTATACACCACTTCAGAAAAATTTGAATTGATTGGATATACTGACAGTTATTGGGTTGGAAGTATGCATGACAAGAAAAACAACTTGGGATATGTTTTTCATAGGGGATCATGATCCATCTCATGGGCTTATAAGAAACAACCAATTGTGGAGACAGAGTATGTGGCAGATACAACAACAACATGTCAATCAGTATGGATGAGGATAATGTTAAGAAGTTTGTGTCATGAACAGGAAAAAAGGAACAACATTTTATTTTGATAATAGCTCAGCTATAGCTTTATCCAAGAATTCAATGTTTTATAACAGAACAAAACGCATTGATGCCAAGTATCATTACATCAGAGAGTTAGTGAGAAATGGAGAAATAGTTCTGAGGAATTGCAGAATAGAAGAACAATTTGTTTATATTTTGACAAAAAAATTGGGGCAGAAGAGTTTTAACTATCTCAGAGAATGTATGGGTATGCAAGAATGCAGTGGTCGAAATTAAGGGGGAGTGCTGGAAATTAATTCCAACTGCAATCTGAGGAGAAGGACAATGAGGCATCAGTTTTTGAATTGAAGGCAAAGGACAGAAGGCAGCGGGAAATTTTTGTTTTTGTTTTCACTCAACCATGCATTAAAACCCTGTAAGACCCATATTTTTGTTTAAAGGCCGTAACATATTTCTACAATCAAATCCATGGTTCAAACACCATGCAACCATGCCTTTAACCCACTTCACCTACCTCCATTATACTACACCACCGTTTGATATCCCACACATTTTTTGAACGCCCCCAAGTCATTTGTGTGGAGCCCACGACTCCACGTCACATAGTCCTCAACCAATCAACACCCACTGACATGAACCGAAGCTTCGTCACTACACCAGTCAACTCACATGATGAACCATGCCCCACCACAAACTCCACGTCAAACCTCTCGACTAATCACATGCATATCACATGTTTTGGTGCCTACGTCACCGGGCCTTTCAAACCTTGCAATAAGGTGTGGCCCGCCATTGCCGAGTCGTCAGCCTTCGTCCAATAGCAGCGCGTTCGCATCATTTGGGGGCACAGTCAACCATCCCTCAAATGGATGTGATAAATCATTTAAATGTTTTGCATAATGTTTGAAGTGTGCAGAATGTATAAGGTTTAAGACCTTAGTTTAATGTTTCATTTTTTTTTATGCGCCACGATATATTTTGTATTAAAATTTAGATTATATGTTTTATAATATATATATTGTAAATATGAATATTTACAATATATATATAACCAATGCATTGGACAACGACAATGTATGACTATGTAATATGCCTTAAGGCAGAAAAGAGAGAACAACAAACAAAAAAGTTTGAAGAGATGTGTCTTGTAAATCCAGAACTGTAGTTATGAGGAAAGAAGTTTCATTTTGTAATATTGCAGCATTTTAATAGAAAAAGAGTTTTTACTCCATCTCTCTGTGTGGATATTATCTTTGTGTTAGTAGAGGAATTTTGTTTGCCTCTCCGTTGTTAGGAATAACCAGAAATTCCAACAAAAAACCATAAAATATAAAATCTCTCCAAAACCTATTACAAATGGAATTGTTTCCCTTGTTCATCAACTAAAATACTGAACTAAAATCTCATGTAACTGAAAATGAAATGTGAAATATTTTTCTTATTCATTTCTTCATCTTTGTGAATTGTGTGAAAACTTTGATCTTTCTATGAAATAATATACATATGACTCGATTTTGGAAAATTGCTTAAGTGTAGTTGAGGATGATCATTATCTTCTTCACAATAACAAAATTTTTCATCATCTTTCTCTTTCTTCATGGATGTCCATGATTTCAGTTTTTCATCTAAATGATATGAGTCATATAGCGGGGCTCCTACTCTTGAAGAGTCGTCCCCAGTTACTATATTTTCTTCATCATAGAGTGGTGGTTGTTGCAAATATGAAACATCATCATTCCCAAAAACTACTTCATCACACATAGAAATCCATGACTTGGGTTGTTGTTGTTCTAAAAAACCCAACTCATCATCTTATTTAGCAGAATCATAAATAAGAGGGCCATCAAATTAAAGAATAAGATCTCTAAGGATTTGTTTGTATATTAATAATATTTCCTTTTTCTTGATTTTTGAGGGGTTATTTTTTATGCAGGTTCGAAATTTCCTCTCGTTCAATGCTTTCTTGATCAGCTTTAAGCAGGATAAAAAAATATTCTACTTGTGAGGTTGTTAAACAACAATGTGTTTTAAACTTTCCAACATCTTCTTCACAAAAATATTCTTTCTTGGATTCATAAACTTCCTCATAAACAACTCAGCTATATCCCACTTGAATGCTTTATACATTATCAACATTATCATTTATTTCTCGAGTAGAAGTTTCACGAGCTTTAAATGCTCTTTCAAGATCAAAATATTCCCAACAACCTTCAAAAACAAAATTTTGTGCATATGAAGTTCTGCAAAAAGAGTTGAACATTGAATGGAAGTATTTCAAAAAAAAAAAAAAACTTGAATAAGGTAAATAGCTATAACAAACCCTCACTTCGTCGTCTAAATAAAACATAAAGAACTTCATCTTTACATCCTCATGAACCATTCCCTATTGCTCGATGTATCCACGGAGGTCCTGAAGGTGTTGTAGTGGACTTGAGAAATCTAGTGGGGAAAATTTGTCAACCAAAAATGCCAATGTCATTCGAGGAACCTAAAAAAATTTAAAATGTCGAAAGGTAAAAGCACCAGGTGAAAATTTTACAGCCTATCACTGGTTTTTATCACCTTCACAAGCGAGAAAAAAAATATTTAACCACACGAAATATAATTTCAATTTAGTCCCGGACAATGGAACCAATTGAACTTGTGACCTTGGAGACAACATCTAGCTACAAGAGGTCAATTCCTATGACATATAAAGAAATTGGGCTCGAATAAAATGCAAAGAATGACTCTAATTCCAAAACCCATCAATGACAACCAGAGTGACCATATCCTTGAGACTTGCAGAGTCTTGAATTATAGAGCGGATTGGAAGAAAGATGAAGAGGGACAAAACTTTATAGTTCAGGGAATTAAGAATCTGCGCTTTAATTATGTAGAATGAATAATGAAAAGAAAAGAAATATTAAGTCAATTTCCAGAAATGAAATACTCATTAAGAGTTTTAAATTTAAATAACATGAGTACAAACAAGTAAATTCATAAAATATTTAACTGAAAGAACATGTTACATCATACACTTAATCAGAAGAAAAAAAACATAACCGAATTGAAAAAAAAAAAAAATCATCTTGCCCAGACATAAAATAAAAAATGGTTTTCTTTACTTATTTTTAAATATCTTTCTTCATTACATTATCTCATAACTCGAAGACTCCAAACTCGTACTCAGTATTGGTTTGAGACTTTTATTCTCCACCAGAACTGAGTGTCAAAATTCAGTTTAAAAAATGACTTTTTTTCAGTTACAAAGCCACAAGGTTAATGAAAATTATATATATATATATATATATATATATAACATTAAAAATGAAACAAATCCCAACTCATTTGAAAATTAAATCCTAACCCCTTTACAATACATATATCGGTTTTTAATCAATACTAGAATCTATATATATATAGATTCAGGAATGTAAACAAATGTGTGCAGACCCAAGCTGTTGTAGCCACGCTGGAGATGAGCTGGAGAATCAAATGTGAACCCAAGCTTCCATCATGCAGTACCCGTCGACAAAATCAATGTGTGTTTTCGGAAAAACAAAAACCACTTCTCAGGTGTTCCTTTGGCAGTTTCTAGAATAAAGGAGTACCCCCAGAATAAATCGTGGTCATCCAAGCAATAACACGAGCTTGGAGTGTTCCAGGAGCTTCCTCGATGACGGTATATCTATGACCCATGATAGCAATGGCAGCACCATGCTTCCCTAATTCTGTCCTTATTGAAAACACTATCGCTCAAACCTCCTTGTCACAACCACATACGACATTTACTACAATTTTTTTTTACCATTGCAAAGAAGATACATTTTTTTTTATATTAACACAACTAAACAAATACAATATTCCAAATTAATAATCAAATTGTAACATATATACATATATAGCCTTAATATCACGATATTAACACATTTATATATATAGTCATAACTACACAAGTATTAATACCAATAATTACTTGTACAATATGGCGCTTTTTCTCATACTTAACTAATCCATATGGATTATACCAACATCACTTTTTAAGACCACTTTCTATTTATTACGTATAACATGTAACCAAGGTCATCGCATTTAACTTAATTAAAATGTTTCATACTCCCTGTACATATCTTAGTTTTGTGATCCGTTTACTATGCGCATAATCAAAAGAGGATCCTATGGTAAGTTTGGTAATGATTCATATTAATAAACAACATTTAACATATGCGTCCTTGCAACACTTGTTGATTGTTCGATCAACATAGATTTGGGTTTAATCTGCTGGGAAAGACTTTACCCGCAAGCGCATTTTCTATACACAATCTCCATATTCCAATGAGAATTCAATGCCCCGCCATTTGGCACAACAACGCGTCATTCCCGGTGCACAGATGGCACCCTCCGGACCTTCGATGGTACAATGAATCGGTGCGGATAACACTGCCGCGTAATCCCACCTTGATATCCGCAGATTTTTACGAGGGAAAAACGCCGAAGGTATTACGTCTACCGACTTCGTCTCTCCGGACTATCATTTGCTCTCGGCGCTCTGCTAGTTCTCGGCACGCTCCAGTTTTCATGGTCGATTTAGTCCGGAAAGGTGCGCAATCTACTGATCAATTCCTTGTTATATCTCCAGATTGCGAGCTATATGTATTCCTAACAATCTTCGGATTGTCATACGTAACTTCGGAGAAGGTTTTCGTTCTCACAGGGGTTTACCCTTGTCAACACCGCGCGAGCTAATGCTTCAACTCGCCTCTCGACTCTGGAGAAACCTTGCTTGTTCCCTTGCGGGTATGTCTACCCCTGCGTTTTGGTTTACGTTGCTAAAGTTTTCAGCTTTAAAAAGAAAATGTTGAGTTTGGTTTAAGTCTCGTTTATTCCTTTGTTTTTCTTACTTGTAGATGGAGGGTTTACAAGGTTCAATCTTTCATTCGGTGTGTTCTGTGAATAACCCATCTACATTTATCTTTTATCGGACTTACGAGGGTTCTCATCTAATAATTTTCCGCTTGGCTTCTTGCGAGTGAGATGAACAGGGTTTAACTTCTTTGAATAGAACAAGTTCCTACCAATTTCCCACTGGCGACGACTTGTCTATTCGCGCAATGTACAGGGTACCCCCGCCGCTCACAATTTGTATGAAGTTGTGGCGTGCGCTCCAGCTAAAGATTTCATTTGGTTTTTACTGGCTTTTAGTTCTAGGTTTTATCTATACATAGATTAGTTTTAACCCTGGTGTAAGTTAAGAATGTGGGGTGATGTATTTGTTACTGGGAACAATGTAATGCGTAATTTTCTTACCTACGAACAACTACTTGCTTCCTGTGACCGTTTGATTAAACATTTCTATTTAAGTGCGAGCATACTTCTTGATTTGAGTTCTTTGGAAATGTATTCACGAGTAATAACAGTATATGAAGATAATATTATTATCACCCCTCCTCCACAGGGTTTATCTTTCCGACACGGTTAAATTTCACTATTTCTTTCTCTTCGGACTAACTAGATGCGTTCAAGTTTTCAACGAGTCGAATGTTTTCTTTTCTCGTTATAGTTGTGTTTGGAAATAGTAATACTCGTAAGAATATTTCGTTTTACTCGTTTCATGAATAGTCGGCTATCCGAACCTTGTTATAACTCTTTTTGGCACCGACCGCCATTCGGGCCGCGTATAGGTTCTGGGAGAACGAACGAGAACGGGTAGGGTTTATCCCATACCCCTGTTTCACAAGTTCGGTGCGGGGTTTTCTTGATTACGCCAAAAAGGGTTTGGATGCTCTCCGCTTATTTTTCGCCCATCACTTTTACGAGTAATTATAAGTTTATTTAACCCATTTCCTACTTTTTGGTCTAGAATCCACAACATGCATATACGAGATAAACCCCCCCCATCATTCCCTGCGGTTAACTATTCCATAAATGATTATTGTACTTTGATGAGCTTTTTATTTAATTCTAAGGTATTAGGTTCCCCGTACATAAATCATTCAAGGGTCGATTTTAAACGAAGTTTAATCCACATGCAAGATTCTAATGTCGACTTTATATATTCTATTCTTATTTTTACGATAGCATCGTCGCGCATAAACTTCATAACATGATAGTCTATTCTGTCTCAGTATTCCTAGAGTATGAATTTATAATATCATTGTATCGAAGTTGGCACAATTTATTTACTCGTAGCATAATGATATAAACCTTGTAGTTTCTTTTGTCATATATTAATTCCTATTTTCATAATGCATTCACATAGCGACCTTTAATGTCACAACATATTCCCCGTAACATATAATGAAATATATAGCGGTCTAACTATCTCATTTTATTTCCTAACACTTCAATTTAAATCTTTCTAGAGTACTTATCTCGTAGGAAATTGTTGCTCTAAAAAGCTGTGGTCCTCCCAACCATTCAAGGGAGGCAATCACATCCTCCGCTTGCCCCCTAGCTCCGAATTTCAGTTGGCACCACGGAGCAGTAGGGAATTCTGTTGTGACCTCCGGGACGGCCAATCCAGCCATGCAGACGAGACAACCCTGGATACAATGTTGCGAAGCTATTCTCAACTGTCCTTTTTTCCCACGACTCTAGAGAATACTTCACCTTACTCTTTCCGGAGAAAAACACGAACCCCTAACCCTCCCCCGGGATTTCCTTTTATCCCTAGAGGTTAGGTAATCTGTCCTCTAGCTGTTCCCAAGTAACCAACTTCTATTCTTAGACACTTTACCAGCGAGCTTTAAGAGATTCATTTCCTTTTACCAACTTAGTGACAAATGGTGTTTCTTGTTGAGTTTCTTTTACAAAATAAAAATAAACATATTTTAAAATAAATAAATTGTCTTTTAACTAAATTCATGCTAACTAGCTCTAAATGAAAGTTTGTCACATTACCTCCTCCTGTTACTGAGTTGTTTTTACCTTTGAACATTGTATCGTTTAAGGGTGACTCCTTGCTACGCTTCGGATGGAATTGAACCTCTCTCGGATATACGGGATTGAGAACCCTTCAATAATTCCAAAAAGAACGGAACACAACAAAATTAGAAACCTAAAATTCATAACATGGGCTACAAACTCGTTCTACTTCATTCACCACCGGATTATAAATAGAGGGACCCGACCTACAAATCAATGAATCAATGATTATCAAAGGAGACATCATCACATCAATGTGGAGTCCCCATATTATATTGATATACGGCTTGTAAAATCAATATCCCACACGGATCGGGTAAATTACTTCATCGGCTTTCATAAGCGTTGACATTCCTCTTGGCTTTCGATACATCTTGCACTTAGTGGTCGCCTAGTGGGCTCCTCCAGTTGTATTCGGCGCCTTGTGTGTGTACTCCTTTGTGATTGTTGTTGGTGGAATTTCATGGGATATATGCAATAAGATATAAAAGACCCAAATTTAAAATTCAAAAAAAATAAAAACCCATAAAAAAAATTGCACAAAATATAAAAAAAAATAACAAATTAAAATTCAAAAAAAAAAAACAAACCCATAAAAAAAAAATGCCACAAAATATAAAAAACAAATAACAAATTCAAAAAAAAAAAAAAAAAAAAAACCCATAAAAAAAATGCCACAAAATATAAAAAAACAAATAACAGAATTAAAATTCAAAAAAAAAAAAATGCTACAAAATATAAAAAAAAATAAGAAAATTAAATTTCAAAAAAAATAAAAACTCATAAATATAAAAAAACAGATAAAAATATGCCACAAAATATAAAAAACAAATAACAAAAATAAAATTCAAAAACCCATAAATGCTACAAAATATAAAAAACAAATAACAAATAAAAATTCAAAAAAAATAAAAACCCATAAAAAAATGCCACAAAATATAAAAAACAAATAACAAAAAATAAAAATAAAGGCCCATAAATATAAAAATCAAATGAAAATGAAAAAATATAAACCCATAAAAAATGCCACAAAATATGAAAAACAAATAACAAAATTAAAATTCAAAAACCCATAAAATGCTACAAAATATAAAAAAACAAATAACAAACTAAAATTCAAAAAAAAAAAGAAAAAACAAATTAAAATTCAAAAAAAAAAACCCATAAAAAAAATGCCACAAAATAAAAAAAAAAACAAATAACAAAATTAAAATTCAAAAAAAATAAAAACCCATAAAAAAAAATGCCACAAAATATAAAAAATAAATAACAAATTAAAATAAAAAATAAAAACCCATAAAAAAATGCCACAAAATATAAAAAACAAATAACAAAATTAAAATTCACAAACCCATAAAATGCTACAAAATATAAAAAACAAATAACAAATTAAAATTCAAAAAAAAAGAAAAACCCATTAAAAAAATTCCACAAAATATAAATAAAACAAATAACAAATTCAAAAAAAAAAAAAAAAAACCCCAAAAAAAAAATGCGAAAAGATATAAAAAACAGATAACAAAATTAAAATTCAAAAAAACTAAAAACCCATAAATATAAAAAACAGATAAAAATTTTCCACAAAATATAAATAACAAATAACAAAATTAAAATTAAAAAAAAAAAAAATTAAAACCTGTAAATTTAAAAAACAAATAAAAATTAAAAAATATAAACCCATAAAAAATGCCACAAAATATAAAAAACAAATAAAAATAAAAATAAATGAAAACCCATAAAAAATGCCACAAAATATAAAAAATAAAATAAAAATAAAAAACCCATAAAAAAATGCCACAAAATATAAAAAACAAATAACAAAATTAAAATTAAATAAATAATAAATTAAAACTCAAAAAAAAGAAAAAGGCATAAAAAAATGCCACAAAATATAAAAAACAAAAAACAAATTAAATTTAAAAAAAAAAACCCCATAAAAAAATGCCACAAAATATAACAAACAAATAAGAAAATTAAAATTCAAAAAAATAAAAACCCATAAATATAAAAAACAGATAAAAATATGCCACAAAATATAAAAAACAAATAACAAAATTCAAATTCAAAAACCCATAAAATGCTACAAAATATAAAAAACAAATAACAAATTAAAATTCATAAAAAATAAAAACCCATAAAAAATGCCACAAAATATTAAAAACAAATAACAAATTAAAATTCAAAAAAAATAAAAACCCATTAAAAAAATTTGCACAAAATATAAAAACAAATAACAAATTAAAATTCAAAAAAAAAAAAAAACCCATAAAAATTTTGCCATAAAAATATAAAAAACAAATAACAAATTAATATTCAAAAAAATAAAAACCTATAAAAAAAATGCCACAAAATATCAAAAACAAATAACAAAATTAAAATTCAAAAAACATAAAATGCCACAAAATATAAAAGAATAAATAACAAAATTAAAATTCAAAAAAAATAAAAACCCATAAATATAAAAAACAGATAAAAATATGCCAGAAAATATAGAAAACAAATAACAAAATTAAAATTCAAAAGCCCATAAAATGCTACAAAATATAAAAAACAAATAACAAATTAAAAAAAAAAAAAAAAAAAAAAACCCATAAAAAAAAATGCCACAAAATACAAAAAACAAACAACAGATTAAAATTCAAAAAAAATAAAAACCCATAAAAAAATGCCACAAAATATAAAAACAAATAACAAAATTAAAATTCATAAAAAATAAAACCCATAAATATAAAAAATAGATAAAAATATGCCACAAAATATAAAATACAAATAACAATAAAAAAATTTAAAAAAAAGGCCCATAAATATAAAAAACAAATGAAAATGAAAAAATATAACCCATTAAAAATTGCCACAAAATATAGAAACAAATAACAAAATTAAAATTAAAAATAAAAATAAAAACCCATAAATATAGAAAATAGATAAGAATATGCCACAAAATATAAAAAACAAATAAGAAAATTAAAATTCAGAAATCCATAAAATGCTACCAAATATAAAAAAAAAAAATAACAAATTAAAATTCATAAAAAATAAAAACCCATAAAAAAAAATGCCACAAAACATTAAAAACAAATAACAAATTAAAATTCAAAAAAAATTAAAACCCATAAAAAATGCCACAAAATATAAAAAACAAATAACAAAATTAAAACTCAAGGAAATAAATAACAAATTAAAATTCAAAAAAAAAAACCCCATAACATAAATGCCACAAAATATAAAAAACAAATAACAAATTAAAATTAAAAAATAAATAAAAACCCATAAAAAAAAATGCCACAAAATATAAAAAACAAATAACAAAATTCAAATTCAAAAATATAAAATGCCACAAAATATTAAAAAACAAATAACAAAATTAAAATTAAAAAAAAACCCATAAATATGAAAAACAGATAAAAATATGCCACAAAATATAAAAAGCAAATAACAAAATTAAAATTCACAAACCCATAAAATGCTACAAAATATAAAAAACAAATAACAAATTCAAATTCAAAAAAGAGGAAAACCCATTAAAAAAATTCCAACAAATTCCAAAAAAATAAAAAACAAATTAAAATTAAAAAATAATAAAAACCCTTAAAAAATGTAAAAAACAAATAACAAAATTAAAATTAAAAAAAAAAATAAAAACCCATAAATATAAGAAACAAATAAAAATTTGCCACAAAATATAAAAAACAAATAACAAAATTAAAATTTAAAAAAAAAAACCCATAAATTTAAAAAACAAATAAAAATGAAAAAATATAAACCCATAAAAAATGCCACAATATATAAAAAAAACAAAAAAAATAATAAAAATAAATGAAAACCCATAAAAATCGCCACAAAATATAAAAAACAAATAAAAATAAAAATAAATAAAAACCCATAAAAAATGCCACAAAATATAAAAAACAAATAACAAAATTCAAATAAAAAAAAAATAAATAACAAATTGAAACTCAAAAAAAAAAAACCCCATAAAAAAAATGCCACAAAATATAAAAAACAAATAACAAATTAAATTTCAAAAAAAATAAAAACCGATAAAAAAAAATGCCACAAAATATAAAAAAACAAATAAGAAAATTAAAATTCAAAAAAATAAAAACCCATAAATATAAAAAAAACAGATAAAAATATGCCACAAAATATTAAAAACAAATAACAAAATTAAAATTCAAAAACCCATAAAATGCTACAAAATATAAAAAACAAATAACAAATTAAAATTCATAAAAAATAAAAACCCATATAAAAAATGCCACAAAATATAAAAACAAATAACAAATTAAAATTCAAAATAAATAAATAACAAACTCAAATTCAAAAAAAATAAAAACCCATTAAAAAAAAAAGAAAAAAAAATGCCACAAAATATAAAAAACAAATAACAAATTAAAATTCAAAAAAAAAAAATACCCATAAAAAAATGCCACAAAATATAAAAAACAAATAACAAAATTAAAATTCAAAAAAAAAAAAATGCCACAAAATATAAAAAAACAAATAACAAAATTAAAATTCAAAAAAAATAAAAACCCATAAATATAAAAAACAGATAAAAATATGCCACAAAATATAAAAAACAAATAACAGATTTAAAATTCAAAAACCCGTAAAATTCTACAAAATATAAAAAAGAATTAACAAATTAAATTTAAAAAAAAATAAAAACCCATAAAAAAAATGGCACAAAATATAAAAAACAAATAACAAATTCAAATTCAAAAAAAAAATAAAAACCCATAAAAAAAATGCTACAAAATATAAAAAAACAAATAACAAAATTAAAATTCATAAAAAATAAAAACCCATAAATATAAAAAATAGATAAAAATATGCCACAAAATATAAAAAACAAATAACAAAAATAAAAATAAAAAATAAAAAAAGGCCCATAAATATAAAAAAGAAATGAAAATGAAAAAATAAGAACCCATAAAAAAATGCCACAATATAAAAACAAATAACAAAATTAAAATTAAAAAAATAAGAACCCATAAATATAGAAAATAGATAAAAATGTGCCACAAAATATAAAAAGCAAATAACAAAATTAAAATTCAAAAACCCATAAAATGATACAAAATATAAAAAACAAATAACAAATTTAAATTAAAAAAAAAAACCCATAAAAAAAAATTCCACAAAATATAAAAAAACAAATAACAAATTCAAAAAAAAAAAAAAAAACCCCATAAAAAAAAATTCCACAAAATATAAAAAACAAATAACAAAATTAAAACTCAAAAAAATAAATAAAAAATTAAATTCAAAAAAAAATAAAAACCCATAAAATAAAATGCCACAAATATAAAAAAACAAATAACAAATTAAAATTAAAAAATAAATAAAAAGCCATAAAAAATGCCACAAAATATAAAAAAACAAATAAAAATAAAAATAAATGAAAACCCATAAAAAATGCCACAAAATATAAAAAATAAAATAAAAATAAAAAACCCATAAAAACAATTCCACAAAATATAAAAAAAAATAACAAAATTAAAATTCAAAAAAAATAAATAACAAATTATAACTCAAAAAAAAAAAAAACCCATAAAAAAATGCTACAAAATATAAAAAAAAAATAACAAATTAAATTTCAAAAAAAATAAAAACCCATAAAAAAAAATGCCACAAAATATAAAAAACAAATAAGAAAATTCAAATTCAAAAAAATAAAACCCCATAAATATAAAAAACAGATAAAAATATGCCACAAAATATAAAAACAAATAACAAAATTAAAATTCAAAAACCCATAAACTGCTACAAAATATAAAAAACAAATAAACATGAGTAAACATGCCCTAATATGCCGATTCATGGGGGCTCGACTCAATGAAAAGGCTCTCTGCTGTTGGATAAACCAGAAATGGAAACCCAAAGGGGACTACGAACTTCAGCTGGGATCGAGGAGCTTTTTCACTGTCATTTTCGCTCACAGGGACGACATAGATCGCATCTTCGAAGGAGGCCCGTACTTCTACAACTCTACAAGACTTTACATAACATACTGGAAACCCAACTTCGCTCCAGAACAGGAAGATTTCAAAAAATTTCCAGTATGGATTCGACTTTACTCTTTGCCTGTTGACTACTAGAACAAGCGCATCTTGGAAGCCATTGGAAATCAGCTGGGAGTCTTTTTCAAAACCTCAGATCTCACATCACAAGGTAAGTACACAGCCTACGCTAGAATCTGTGTTTACCTGGATATTTCAGGACCCCTCCCAGGCCATATTGAGCTGATCCATAGAGGAGTGCAACGGAAGCAAACCATTGATTACGAAAACATCCCATTTAGATGCTGAACATGTCGACAGCATGGACATCTTAGTCATGGATGCCCCGTTAATCAACCCCCACCTCAGCCCCAACAGGAAAAAGTGGCTACTCCACCCCCTGGTTTCACCTCCATTTCAAGGAAGAACAAAGGGAAGAAAGGAAAAAATCCTCCGAAACTCTTAGCAATCTTGACTCAACTGAGCACCCAATAGTCTCTCACGCCCCCACTGTTCAAGATCCTTCAATGATAAGTCAATCATCTAATCCAACCAACACTCCCAGCCCAAGCTCTAATTCATTCCATGCCCAGGCATAGCAACATAACCCGAAATCCTCTCCCATCCAGATCAATGCTAGCCACACCTCATTGTAAACCCCTCCATGCACAGAACCTCAAATAGACCAGCCATCCTCAACCACTTCTACTAATCCTCTAGAGGAGATCCTAGGCGATCTAGATCTCCAAAAGGTCAATGAGCAGTGGTCAAAACTGGGAGTGGATGCCATTCCCCAAGAACACTTGGAGAAAATAGAAATGGCATACTTGCAGCTGGAATATATCATCCAGAATGTAGCCAAAAGGGAATGGGGAAACAACAGCCAAACGGGCATTCAAGCCAACATGGATCTGGACCAATACAGGCCGCAAGGACCAGGAAGAAAGAGAGGGCGAAAATCCACAAGACAGCAAATACAAGAACTAGGCAGGCGCCTAATCAATGAAGGAAAAATCAGGGCCTTGGTCCTATCTGTTCCAAAGGTAACTCAATGAAAATCACAACCTGGAACATCAGGGGGCTAAACGGCACCTCCAAAAGAAGGATCCTGAAAAACTGCTTATTCTCGAAACACCCAGACCTTATACTTCTTCAAGAATCCAAATGCTCTCCCAAAGGCACTGAAACACTTAAAAAACTCTTTTCCAATAGTCACCATTGCTTAAGCATAGATTCCATCGGGCAAGCAGGAGGGTTACTCATGTTTTGGAATAAGATCAAATTCTTTATGCAGAATGCTCTGTCCACCAAGCACTCGTTATCAGTCATATTTAACATGCCAGACTCATGGAAAACGATATGCATAACCAATGTGTATGGACCTCAAAGAATCCAGGAAAAGTTGAAGATGCTGTAAGACCTAGACGAAGTCCGACAACACCATGGGGCAAACCACTGGATTTTAGGTGGTGATTTCAAAATGATCACCAATCTAGCGGAAAATAAGGGAGGCTTACGAAGATTGGATAAATACTCAGAAGCATTCAAAACCTTTATTGCTGAATCCAAACTCATTGACATCCCCACAGTCAATGGTCTGCATACTTGGAACAATAAGCAAGGAGGAAACAGGAAAATAGCATCAAGGCTCGATAGGTTCATTATGTCGGAATCCATTATGCTTCAAAATATAGACATGGAGGCCAGCATTCTGCCTATTGGGGGATCTGATCACCGGCCAGTGCAGATTCACTTCACTAATTTGGATAGGCCCCACAACATACCATTCAGATTCGAGGCCTTCTGGACAGATCACCCATCATTCATGCAAAACATACAACGCTGGTGGACGCAAGCCACCATAAGGAGCGACAATATCATGTACATCTTCCAGCAGAAGCTCAAAATCATAAAAGCCAACCTCAAATGCTGGAACAAGAACACCTTTGGCGACATATTTAAATCCAAAAAAGAGCTCGAGGAAAAAATGGCGAACCTCCAGCAAACATTCATCAAAGAAGGGCCCAATGATGAAAGGATAGCTCAAGAATCAAACCTTCAAAGGAAATGGGAAGAAAGGCTAAAACAAGAAGAGATGTTTTGGAGGCAAAAATCGAGGGTGCAATGGTTAAAACAGGGAGAATGTAATACAAGCTTCTTTCACAAGTCAACTATCCAGCATAGAGAAAATAATCATATTCTCTCCCTCAAAAAAGCTGATAGCAATAAGGTTTATACCAGGGAGCAAATAGGGTCTGAACTTAACTCATACTTCAATTCTCTTCTCAGCGATCCCATTCAAGACAGAACCCAAGCCATCAATGGAGTTATCGATGCTATCCCCACCTTAGTCACAGAGGAGCAAAACTCCCTTCTTTTAAAAGAATTCACTGAGCAGGAGATTGAAGAAGCAATCTTTACCATGGCCTTGAACAAGGCTCCCAGACCAGACGTCTTTAAAATTGAATTCTTTAAAGCTTGCTGGCCCATTATCAAGGCTGACCTTTTCAACCTAGTAAATAAATTTCACAGAACCAAGAGAGTGTTGCCTGCCATCAACGCCACCTTCCTCACCTTAATTCCCAAATCGGACCATGCTGACTCCCCCAACAAGTTCTGACCCATAGCCCTTTGTAATGTCATTTATAAAATCCTTTCTAAACTGATGGCTAATAGACTTAAATCCATCCTCCCCTCAATCATTTCTCCAGAGAAAACTGGATACGTTGAAGGTAGGAAGATCACCGATAGCATAATCCTCACTCAGAAAATGTTGCATTCTCTCAAAACAAAAAGGACTCTAGGTATGCTCATCCAGCTTGACCTTTCGAAGGCCTTTGACAAAATCAGCTGGCACTACATAAGAGAAATCCTCCAGGCCTTTGGATTTAGTCAGATATGGAGAAATTGGATAATGGAACTGGTCTTGGGAGCATGCTTTTCAATCCTCCTGAATGGAGGACCCCTTCAACCCTTCCTTCCGTCCAAAGGTATAAGGCGGAACAACAGAATCAGCTCAAAGGCATCAAACCGATACCTCAATGTGACAGCCTCATTAAGAGTTAACTAGCATTAACAAGTTAAAAGACAATTTGTTTATTTATTATTATTTTTAATTATGGCAAGAAAGACTCAATTGTATTGTTATGAAACAAAAGTATCATTTTACTTTGGTTACTGAGTTCATGAGAGGAACAAATGAACGGAAAGAAAATCTTTTAAGCTGTTGGTAAAAGTTTCTAAGAATAGGAGGTGGTTGGGGACAGTTGGAAAAACAGTTACCTACCCTCTAGGGATAAAAGGAAATCCCAAGAGAGGGGCAGGGGTTCGATGAATTTTGGTAAGGAGGGTGAACTATTTTCTAGAGCTAGCAGAGGACCAGTTGAAAATAACTCCTGCAACCCTTGTGAACCAGGTTTTCTGATTATGACTGGATTGGCCCTCCAGAGGTCACAACAGAAATTTCCATTGTTATCCCGTGGCACCATCTAGAAATTCTGGAGCTAGGGGGCAAGAGGAGGACGTCATAGCCTCCCTTGATGGTTGGGAGGACCACAGTTTAAGAGATTATTTTTCTAGATAAGTATGTAGAATTTGTGTGTAACGAATTTCAGAGTTTGAAAGAAAAATTATAGACTGTACAGGTTTTATTTTCTGAAATATTTTAGTTTCTGTTAAGATTTAATATCGTAGGTATGTTAAGAAAATGGGCATGTTTTCTCAAATTAAATGTGGTTTTGACTATGCATAATAGCAGAGTAATACCCGGTGTAGCAAAAAGGGAGCTTTCTGTACTATATTGTATTTAATTGGTTCTACGTTTTTTGTTTAAAAAAATGACTCTGCTAGGGTTACATGTTTATAAAAGAATGAGTAAGGTGAATCCTTGGTCCATTGAGAACTTATAGTATTAGTTTCGTACTGAAAACAAGCACATTATTTAAATAAATTACTGAAATACTGTAAAGAAGCAAATGCTAAGAACGTGAAACACCTGATGATATAGCATGTATACGGTGGTTACATAAAATCTTTAAAATTTGGAAAACTGTATCTGTCGAGAATGATAGTGCAGAAGGCTTAGGTCATGGGGTGAAGGGTTTGGGACGAAACCCTTCCCCTTTCCTTTCCTTTTCAACAAAAATTTCTATACATAGTCTTTGTAATGGTGGACCGGGCACCAAAGAACCTAAGTGGGGGAAAACACAATCCTGTAAGTAAAAAAACGAATCGTATAACACAGAAAATATGTTCAAAGATGAATGGAGAAATATTTAAAGACTAATGTAGAAAACCCTCAACACTGTGACAAGCCGTGATGTAGACCGACAACCTTGGTGTAAACAGAGGAAACAAAATCATAGGAGAACCATCGGAATGGTAAAACTCGATGGAAAACATAAAATACGAGTGTTAGCACTTGGAAAACTTAAATGAATAAGGCGTATAGCCTGTACAGTAAGCAATTAATCATTACAGAACAATCCACCATTGAAATATGTTTAAACATTGCCAGAACAGATAGCATGTAACAAAGAAATAAGCATACAACAAATGCATCAACGAAACATGTGGAAAAACTACTTTATTGCAACACATAGATCTCGCACTAGTAAGAACTGCAAGAATAAGCTTTGACGAAGATCTTTGCTTATATTAACAAAAAGAAACAAGTAGGCACCATGTTCACAGATTTACGCATAAACTAAATAGGCACCGGGGACTTGGCCAAAATTGTGTATCTAGAAATGGAATTACAGTCCAGGTAACTTGATCGACATTATCAATAAATGTATTACATCAGTATCAAAAACCTAGAGTCTAAACATAAAATGAAAATTGTCTGTTGTGAGTTCATAAACCCTAAGCTGAGAAGGGAGTAACCCAAACTGTCTTTCTAAACATGCCAAGAATGCACGGCTATCGATGGTTTGTTTCAACACAGAGTACCTGTGAATAGAAGGAGCATCATAAGCCGCGGCAGGCGAGCGAGTTATGAAAGACTGGAGTAAGGGTTTGGCGAAGAACTGCTAACCTGCCAATAACACAGACACTGTTAGAGAATGAACACCATCTGAAAGTTTGAGTTGGTAGCAGAATCATTAACCATAAAAGGGAAAGAGAGTCGAACCAATATGAATAGGGTATGAACAGCTTTGGAGGAACTCACCTGTTAGAGAGTCGAAAAACAAAACTATGCAAAACCTGGAATGAGCACATTGGGTTAGTAAAGTCGGTCCTAGGGTTTGTTAAAGAGAAAAATCATAGCCTGGTAATAAATTTTTAATGGAGATGCATGGAACCCTGATCAGGGTTAGACGGGAAACCTGGTACTTTACCATCGATCCGTCCTAGGCTATCTAGAAGGGTAAGCACCTCGAGCAAGAGGTAATGCTCAGTTTCTTTGCAAACCCAAAACCCGGTAAGAATACTAACAAAGAATTAACGGAAATACATCGGAGCTAGAATGATTTCTTAGCATTTGAAGACAAACAGGGTTTAGTGGGGATTATGCCAATGGACAGACCTCATCTTAAATCCTGTTCGTGACAGAGAAAACCACGAGGAGCCGAAACCAACTAGCGCGCCATGAAGAGGTGCTGAGACTGCACTAGCTACCACACAAACAGTATACTCCAGATATTTCCCTCGCTAATTCCGTGGATTTCGAGGCTAGCAGCAAAGCTATCTCAGAAGTAAATGGATTTGACACCTTTGCCTTGGCGGAGAGGAATCTCATGCCATTTGGCGAGAAATTCCATTATCCAATGCAATCCTCATAAATACCCCAGTTAATGGCTAAGATCTCGTTGATACAAAACATATATGAATCGCGTTAATCGACCTGTCTTATAGTGTTAATTACCAAGTGTAGAGGACGAGATTATATCACAAATTAAAAAAATCACATACGTCGTACCAAGAAATTTAAACATTTGGAAAAAAGATGCAACGATGCCAACTCAAAATTTTGAGTTTGGTGCAGATATTTTATTTTCAGTTGTAAAGTGTTTTGAATCATTATTAGCTGGGTAACAAAGGTAGTTGTTATATAAGTTAGGTTATGTCATGAGAAGTAATTTTTTTTTTTTAATTCTGAGTAAATAATTCTGTTGGTGAACGTGAAAAGTGGTATCGGAGCCAAGTTACTACACTGGCATCCTAAGGGTCTGCTAACAATGAAGTTGTGTATGTGCTAGTGCACTGAGAGGAAGCGAGAGAAATGAGGGAAGGTACAGCATCTCAATCACAACCGGAGGAGACTCAAGGCCCAACAGTTATGAACCTAGAAATGTGGGTTCAACTAACTATGGGACAACACCAAAAGACGAGCCGATTGCTGGAAGAATAGCAGCGAAAAACTGCATTTTTGTTGAATACAGTACAACAATTACAAGAGGAAATGATAAGAGTCCGGAGGGACAACGAGAGGTTGTTGCAAGATCAGGAAAAGATCCTGAAGATTTTATCTGATAAACAAAATCAGGAGATGAGACACCCTAGTGCGGAAAGAGAGTTATCGACGAAACCAGAGGATCAACAAACTAGAAACAACACTATAGGAAAAACTAAAAAGAGTCTCTCCCAAAAGAGCAAAAATAGGAATTATAATGAGGCAGAGTCTGGTAATCTGTCCGAATAGCAGGATCTTAAAAGACAGAAAGTGGAACTGCAGGGGGAATTTCGCAAAATTAAGCCACCAACGTTTGATTATGAGGCAGAGGAGGCGGCTGAAGCTTGGTTAATCAATATAAATGAGTATTTCCAAGTATATGAATATAGAAGGAATCTGAAGGCCATATTGGCTATATACCAGTTACGAGAAAAGGCCACCCTGTGGTGGGAGGAGGTAAAAAATGTACGCAGCATTGATAAGCGGGATATCACATGGGAACTGTTTCAGCAGTACTTTAGGGACAGGTACCTGACAGAAAGATTTTATGATGACAAGGTTAAGGAATTCCATGATCTTCAGTTGGGACAAATGACCATGGACAACTATGTTACAAAATTTACCTCTCTGTTACGTTACGTACCTTATCTCCGGGAAGAGAAAGCCAAGGTGCAGAGGTTCTTAAGCAGTTTACCTGCTCATATGAGAAAACGGATAGAGTTTTTTAACCCTCAGACTATGGATAAGGCTATCCGTAAAGCATGAATGTGCTATTAGCATAATAAGGCCAAGGGTGAAGGAGGAAAGAGCTGGCCACCAAAGAAAAATCAGAAAAATCACTCTACTTTTAAAGGCAGTAAAGGCAGCAACTTTAAAGGCTCAGCACGAAACTCTATCAGCAAGCAGTTTGGTAAAAATCATCAAAGAAATAAGTGGCCAGCTGAGGAGAAACCTACAGAAGCATCAAGCAAGCCAGACCAAGGGCAGATTTCTAAGCCTCCCCTATAGTGTTGGGTTGTGGGGAAGCACATTACTATAAAAATTGTCCCCAATGGAATAAAAGTGAAACTGTAGTAAATCTACAGGAGGCATCTACGGTAGGGGATGTGGCGCATAACATACCTCGCATCAATGCAACCTTGGAGGATCGGCAAGCCGATTTTCAGCCCACAATGATCGAACTTGAAGGTACTTTACTAACTAAACCTGTTTCAATTTTGGTAGATTCTGGAGCAAGTTTGAGTTATGTAAGTCTCAAGTTAGTGGAAGTATGTAAACTAAAGGAACAGAAATTTAAGAATTCTTGGCTAGTACAGTTAGCTAATGGGGCAAAACGAAAGGTAACGGTGAAAGTCCCTAATTGTGTGCTGGAAGTGGTGGAACAGTAGCTACAGGTGGACCTAAATGTCTTACCACTGGGGTCTTATGATGTCTTATTGGGTATGGACTGGTTGGAAAAGCACTGGACATTAGTGGACTGCAAAGAAAAGATTATCTCCTTCAGAATGCAAGATGGTACGCGGAAAGAAATCTAGGGAATTCAAAAGCATGTACAATTACGACCAATAACAACATCTCAGATGGGTAAGTGTATTAGAAGGGGATGTCAGTTGTATGCAATACAAGTGGGATATGTAGATTCCAAGGAGAAGGCTCCAATAATGGACGATATCCCTGTAGTACAGGAATTTCTGGATGTATTTCCAGAAAATATTCCTGGTTCACCACCCAAGAGGGATATTGACTTTACCATCGAATTACTGCCAGGAGCCTCTCGGGTATCAAGAGCCCCTTACAGAATGAGTGTATCAGAATTAACAGAGCTGAAGATACAGTTACAGGAACTGTTAGACAAGGGCTATATCCGCTCGAGTGTGTCCCCGTGGGGAGCACCAGTTATTTTCGTTAAGAAAAAAGATGAGACATTACGCATGTGCATGGACTACAGGCAGCTTAATAAGCTGATTGTTAAGAATAAATACCCCTTACCAAGAATCTATGATTTATTCGATCAAGTGAGAGGGGATAAGGTGTTCTCTAAGATAGACTTAAGATCCTGATATCATCAGATTCAGATTAAGGAAGAGGATATTTGCAAAACAACATTCCGCACTCGATATGGACATTATGAATTCGTGGTGTTGCCCTTTGGATTGACAAACGCACCAGCAACTTTCATGAGATTTATGAATGGAATTTTTCATCTTTATTTGGATAATTTTGTACTTATTTTCATAGATGATATATTGATATACTCAAAAAGTGAGGCGGAACATAAAGAAAATTTGAGGATAGTTCTGGAAGTGTTGAGGAAGCATCAGCTTTATGCTAAGTTTAACAAATGTGATTTATTTAAAACAGAAATCCAATACTTGAGACATGTTATATCAGCTGAAGGGATAGTTGTTGATCCTAATCATGCAAGTCTTAAGGAGTTAATCCTGAATGAGTTCCACCGCAGCAATTACGCTGGCCATCTAGGATATCAAAAGATGCTCACTGCAATAAGAAAGATATATTACTGGCCAGGTATGCGTAAGAATATCACATAATATCTAAGAAAATGTTTGGAATGTCAGCAGGTTAAAGTGGAGCATCAGCATCCTGCAGGGCTATTGCAACCCATACCCATTCCTGAGTGGAAGTGGGAGGTTATCTCTTTAGATTTCATCACGAGTTTACCTCGAACAAAGAAACAGAATGATTCAATTATGGTAGTGGTGGACAGATTAAGAAAATCTTCCCATTTCATACCTGTACAATCTACCTATAAGACGGTACAGATTGCAGCTGTATTCATGAAGGAAATCTTTAGGTTGCATGGCATATATAAGACCGTGATTTCAGATCGAGATGTTAAGTTTACATCCGCATTTTGGAAAACTTTGTTTTCCGGTCTAGGAACGTAGATACACTTTAGTACTGCCTATCATCCTCAGAATGATGGGAAGATAGAACGGGTAAACCAAATACTGGAAGACATGTTGCGCATGTACATGATGCAGCAGCCAACCAAGTGGGAAAACTATTTGCACCTTTTTGAGTTTGCATATAACAATGGGTATCAGGAATCCATGAAAATGAGTCCCTTTGAAGCATTATATGGCAGGCAATGTCGCACACCCATAAACTGGAGCAGTCCCGAAACAAAATTATTGCTAGGACCTGAAATGTTGGCTAAAATGGAAGCTGAAGTAAAAAGAATAAGGCAGAATTTGAAGTCTGCGCAAGACAGACAAAAGGTCTTTGCAAACAAGAAAAGGTCCTACCGTGAATTCAAGGTAGGGGACCATGTATACATAAGAATTAAGCCTAAAAGAAGTACCATGAGGTGGACCTCTTGCGCCAAATTGGCTCCCCGGTACTGTGGACCTTTCCAAATATTAGAAAGAGTGGGACCAGTAGCCTATAGATTGGCTTTGCCTAGCCATATCTGAGTACACAATGTGTTCCATGTATCCTTGTTAAAGCGATATGTGCATGGTGAAAAACATGTAATTCATTGGCAAAACATTCAGGTAGGAAGAAAGGTAGAAACAAATCCTAACTTGAAGTTTGAATAAATTTAGGTGTACTGATTTGGAAACATTGTTGTTCTTTTCAGGTAGAACCAGACGGAGAGTTTCTAGTAGAGCCGCAACGCATACTTGACCGGAGAGAAATTGAACTCTACAAAACAGTAGTTATCCAGGTGAAAGTGCAGTGGAAGCACTTTGGATTGGACGAAGCTACTTGGGAGGATGAAAAATTTATGCAGGAAGCCTACTCGGAGCTCTTTGCAGAGATGGGTTGAAACACAGAGGACGGTGTTACTTCCAGGGGGGAAGATGTGATAGCCTCATTAAGAGTTAACCTGCATTAACAAGTTAAAAGACAATTTGTTTATTTATTATTATTTTTAATTCTGGCAAGAAAGACTCAATTGTATTGTTATGAAACAAAAGTATCATTTTACTTTGGTTACTAAGTTAATGCGAGGAAAAAATGAACGGAAAGAAAATCTTTTAAGTTGTTGGTAAAAGTTTCTAAGAATAGTAGGTGTTTGGGGACAGTTGGAAAAACAGTTACCTACCCTCTAGGGATAAAAGGAAATCCCAGGAGAGGGGCAGGGGTTCGGTGAATTTTGGTAAGGAGGGTGAAGTATTTTCTAGAGCTGGCAAAGGACCAGTTGAAAATAACTTCTGCAACCCTTGTGAACCAGGTTTTCTAATTGTGACTAGATTGGCCCTCCAGAGGTCGCAACAGAAAGTTCCACTGTTATCCTGTGGCACCGTCCAAAAATTCTGGATCTAGGGGGCAAGAGGAGGACTTCATAGTGTCCCTTGATGGTTGGGAAGACCACAGTTTAAGAGATTATTTTTCCAGATAAGTCTGCATAATTTGTGTGTAACGAATTTCAGAGTTTGAAAGAAAAATTATAGACTGTACAGGTTTTCTTTTTTGAAATATTTTAGTTTCTGTTAATATTTAATATTGTAGGTATGTTAAGAAACTGGGCATGTTTTCTCAAATTAAATGTGGTTCTGACTATGCATAATAGCAAAGTAATACTTGGTGTAGCAAAAAGGGAGCTTTCTGTACTATATTGTATTTAATTGGTTCTACTCTTTTTGTTTAAAAAAAAGACTCTGCTAGGGTTACATGTTTATAAAAGAATGAGTAAGGTGAATCCTTGGTCCTATCGGAACTTATAGTATTAGTTATGTACTGAAAACGAGCACATTATCTAAATAAATTACTGAAATATTGTAAAGAGGCAAATGCTGAGAACGCGAAACACCTGATGATATAGCATGTATATGGTGGTTACATAAAATATTTAAACTTTGGAAAATTGTATCTGTCGGGAATGATAGTGCGGAAGGCTTAGGTTATGGGGTGAAGGGTTTGGGACGAAACCCTTCCCCTTTCCTTGCCTTTTCAACAAACATTTCTATACACAGTCTTTGTAACAGTGGACTGGGCACCAAAGAACCTAAGGGGGGGAAAACACAATCCTATAAGTAAAAAAAAGAATGAATGGAGAAAATCTATTCAAAGATGAATGGAGAAATCTTTAAAGACTAATGTAGAAAGCCCTCAACGCTGTGACAAGCCATGAGGTAGACCAACAACCTTGGTGTAAACAGAGGAAACAAAATCATAGAAGAACCATCGGAATGGTAAAAATCGATGGAAAACATAAAATCTGAGTGTTAGCGCTTGGAAAACTTAAATGAATAAGGCGTATAGCCTATAAAGTAAGAAATTAATCATTAAGGACCAATCCACCATTGAAATATGTTTAAACATTGCCAGAACAGATAGCATGTAACAAAGAAATAAGCATACAACAAATGCATCAACGAAACATGTGGAAAAACTACTTTATTGCAACACATAGATTTCGCACCAGTAAGAACAACAAGAATAAGCTTCGACGAAGATCTTTGCTTATATTAACAAAAAGAAACAAGTAGGCACCATGTTCACAGATTTACGCATAAACTAAATAGGCACCAGGGCCTTGGCCGAAATTGTGTATCTAGAAATGGAATTACAGTCCAGGTAACTTGATCGACATTATCAATAAATGTATTACATTAGTATCAAAAACCTAGAGTCTAAACATAAAATGAAAATTGTCTGCTGCGAGTTCATAAACCCTAAGCTGAGAAGGGAGTAACCCAAACTGTCTTTCTAAACATGCCAAGAACGCACGGCTATCGATGGTTTGTTTCAACACAGAGTACTTGTGAACAGAAGGAGCATCATAAGCCGCGGCATGCGAGCGAGTTATGAAAGACTGGAGTAAGGGTTTGGTGAAGAACTGCTAACCTGCCAATAACACAGACACTGTTATAGAATGAATACCATCTGACAGTTTGAGTTGGTAGCAAAATCATTACCCATAAAAGGGAAAGAGAGTCGAACCAATATGAATAGGGTATGAACAGCTTTGGAGGAACTCGCCTGTTAGAGAGTCAAAAAACAAAACTCTGCAAAACCTGGAATGAGCACATTGGGTTAGTAAAGTCGGCCCTAGGGTTTGTTAAAGAGAAAAATCATAGCCTGGTAATAAATTTTTAACGGAGATGCATGGAACCCTGAATAGGGTTAGACGGGAAACCTGGTACCTTACCATCGATCCATCTCCAGGCTAGCCAGAAGGGTAAGCACCTCGAGCAAGAGGTAATGCTCAATTTCTCTGTAAACCCAAAACCCATTAAGAATACTAATAAAGCATTAACGGAAATACATTAGAGCTAGAATGATTTCTTAGCGTTTGAAGACAAACAGGGTTTAGTGGGGATTATGCCGACGGACAGACCTCATCTTAAATCCTATTCACGACAGAGAAAACCACAAGGAGACAAAACCAGCTAGTGTGCCATGAAGAGGTGCTGAGACTGTAACAACTACCACATAGACAGTATACTCCAGATCTTTCCCTCGCTAATTCCGTGGATTTCGAGGCTAGCAGCATAGCTGTCTCGGAAGTAAATGGATTTGACACCTTTGCCTTGGTGGAGAGGAATCTCATGCCATTTGGCGAGACTTTCCATTATCCAATGAAATCCTCATAAATACCCCAGTTAATGGCTAATATATTGTTGATACAAAACATATATGAATCGCGTTAATTGACCTGTCTTATAGTGTTAATTACCAAGTGTAGAGAACGAGATTATATCACAAATTAAAAAAATTACATATGTCGTACCAAGAAATTTAAACATTTGGAAAAACGATGCAACGATGCCAACTCAGAATTTTGAGTTTCGTGTAGATATTTTCTTTTCAGTTGTAAAATGTTTTGAATCATTATTAGCTGGGTAACAAAGGTAGTTGTTATATAAGTTAGGTTATGTCATGAGAAGTAATTTTTTTTTTAAATCTGAGTAAATGATTCTGTTGGTGAACGTGACACTCAAGGACCCACAGTAATGCATTAGCAATTCATAGATGATACAATTCTCATGGGTGCCCCCACAGTGCAGGAAGCTCGAACCATCAACAAAGTGTTAAAGACTTTCTCGGAGGCCTCATGTATGGAAATCAATCTAACAAAATCCAAACTATTTTTCTTCAACAAATCCATTCCTGTGCAGAGAAATCTCAGTAGAATTCTTAATATTCAAAAGAACTCCCTTCCAACCAAATACCTTGGTATTTGACTCTCGGAATATGCCCACAAATATTCCAATTGGGAAGCCCTCCTCAACAAAATGAGGGCCAGGTTAAGCAGCTAGACCCACCGGGCCTTAAACATGGCCAGCAGACTGATATTGGTCAAATCCGTTCTTCAAACCATGCCAGCATACATGTTCTCAGCCATTGCAGCCCCTAAGGCTGTTTATAAATCCATTTGAAGCATCCAGCGATCCTTCCTCTGGAATGGGGCCTCTAAGAAATCCAAATGGGCCCTCCTCAAGTGGACAGACATTTGCAAACCAAAATTGGAGGGAGGGCTAGGCCTAAGAGACCCCGAGATATTAAGCAAGTTCGTAGTAGCAAAAATCTGGTGGAGATGGGTAGAAAATCCTAACTCCCTCTGGGGCACCTTGTGGAAAGCGAATTATACAAATCAAATCAGGGACAAAGACCTCATCAGGCTTACTGGAAACACTCAAGGATCCCCCATCTGGAACAAAGCATGGGAAAATTGACATAGTATTCAGCAGCACAACTTCTGGGAAGCGCACCAAGGCAACACTGCCCTATTATGGGAAGATGCCTGGCAGCAGCTCCCACCCCTGGACCACCCATACTGGAATACTCTCAAAAGGGCTATGCAAGAGGCAGGAATAGTCACGGTAGAATACTACTGGCAACCTGAGAACGAGGCAACCACATGGCAAAAATGGATATCAAAAGAACAATGGCATACCCAAGCATGCCTAGTGAATGTAGACCATCTTCTACAAGACCTAGATAAGAGAAGAATCCTAAAATATAACAAAGAGGATATCCGAAGATGGGGAAGAAATCCCAAAGGAAATTTCAACCTTAAAGAAGCATATCAGATCTTGGCTACCTCCCCGGATCTGCAACCGGACCACAAATGGAAAGCCCTTTGGAACAGAGGAACATGGCCAAAAATCACACTTTTCTCCTGGCTGGTCTTGCATAACAAAGCACTAACATGGGACAATCTTCAGAAACAAGGTTTCGTAGGCCCTTCCTGATGTGTCCTCTATGAGAATGGTTCAAAAACACTTAATAACATACTCAACACCTGCCCCACGGCCTGCTCTTCAGGCAATCCAATAGAGATAGAAACTCTATCCAACACTCACTCAGCAAGTGGAGATCTTCCATATTCTCCAATACCTTGGTCAACAGTGCTTGGAATCTTATTCTGGAAACCATACCATGGATCCTGTGGAAAGAGCGAAATGCAAGAATATTCAAGAATTCAGCAATGGCACTAAACATGTTGACAGGAAAAGTTTGACAACTCATCACAGAGTCGATCAACGCCATGGGCATATTGTAGACAGAGGGAAACACATCTCCGACTAATGAAAGAATTATCCAGATCTTGAATCTTAAAACCACGACCAACCTTGCTGGGCGGAACCAGGCTTCAACAGGAAAAACGCAGGACAAATGGAGTCTGCCTCCATGTAACAAATTCAAACTCAATTTCGACGGGGCATCAAAACAAAAACCAGGAATTGCAGGTTACGGGGGAGTAGTAAGGAATCATACCGGCACCATCCATCTCATCTATCATGGCAATCTTGGAGTGAACACCAATAACGCTGCAGAACTAATCGCTCTCATTCGTGGTATCACTCTGGCTGATCGCTACAGACTTCTACCTCTGGTAGTGGAAGGTGACTCGGAGATCATAATCAGGCTGATGAGAAAACTACAGATGGGCGCGCAGGTGGATAAAGTGACCCCAAGCTGGAGACTCTCGACAATCCTGAAGGACCTACAAGTCCAAATCTGCAATATGCAAGGGATCACCTTTCAAGAAGTTCGCAGAACAGCGAACAAGTTGGCCGATGCCTTGGCCAATGCTGGTGTTGAATCCAAGCTTGACGATTATCACATCCTTTCGCATGATATGGAGGAGGGGGAACTCAAAGATAAATGCAACACAATCAACAAATCGGATCTGCAAGCTTAGGCGAATTATCATTCGAACCCAAGCCCTCAGCCACAAGGCACTCGATGGGTCAGCCATATCAAAGAACTACTCGCTCATCCACTTCACAGATCAACACGCCCACCTCTGTATGACCGGACCATCTCTGCACGCCCAGACCTTCTCTGTTTCTCATTGGTTTCTATTTGCAGGCACCAGGATATTAGCCAATACACACTCGCTGGATGCTTAGACTAGGCAGTTATGTAAGGCCATCACAGGGAGGTCCCTTTGACTCCCGTTTGCACTCTGTATTTCTATGTACTCAATTAATAGAAATCTACTCTACCTTTACAAAAAAATAAAAAATAAAAACCCATAAAAAAAAATGCCACAAAATATAAAAAACAAACAACAAATTAAAATTCAAAAAAAATAAAAACCCATAAAAAATGCCACAAAATATAAAAAACAAATAACAAAATTAAAATTCATAAAAAATAAAAACCCATAAATATAAAAAATAGATAAAAATATGCCACAAATTATAAAAAACAAATAACAAAAAATAAAAAATAAAGCCCCATAAATATAAAAAACAAATGAAAATGAAAAAATATAAACGCAAAAAAAATGCCACAAAATATAAAAAACAAATAACAAAATTAAAATTCAAAAACCCATAAAATACTATAAAATATAAAAAAGAAATAACAATTTAAAATTCAAAAAAAAGAAAACCCATAAAAAAAAATGCCACAAAATATAAAAACAAATAACAAATTAAAATTCAAAAAAAAAAAAAAAACCCATAAAAAATGCCACAAAATATAAATAACAAATAACAAAATTAAAATTCATAAAAAATAAAAACCCATAAATATAAAAAATAGATAAAAATATGCCACAAAATATAAAAAACAAATGACAAAAATAAAATTTTTAAAAAAATAAAGGCCCATAAATATAAAAAAACAAATGAAAATGAAAAAATATAAACCCATAAAAATGCCACAAAATATAAAAACAAATAACAAAATTAAAATTAAAAAAATAAGAAACCATAAATATAGAAAACAGTTAAAAATATGCCACAAAATATAAAAAACAAATAACAAAATTAAAATTCAAAAACCCATAAAATGCTACAAAATATAAAAAACAAATAACAAATTAAAATTCAAAAAAATAAAAACCCATAAAAAATGCCCCAAAATATTAAAAACAAATAACAAATTCAAATTCAAAAAAAATAAAAACCCATAAAAAAATGCCACAAAATATAAATAACAAATAACAAAATTAAAACTCAAAAAAAATAAATAACAAATTAAAATTCAAAAAAAAAAACCAATAAAATAAAATGCCACAAAATATAAAAAACAAATAACAAATTAAAATTAAAAAATAAATAAAAACCCATAAAAATTGCCACAAAATATAAAAGACAAATAACAAAATTCAAATTCAAAAAAAAAAAAAAATGCCACAAAATATAAAAAAACAGATAACAAAATTAAAATTCAAAAAAAAATAAAAACCCATAAATATAAAAAATAGATAAAAATATGCCACAAAATATAAAATACAAATAACAAAATTAAAATTCAAAAACACATAAAATGCTACAAAATATTAAAAAACAAATAACAAATTCAAATTAAAAAAAAAATAAAAGCCCATAAAAAAATGCCACCAAATATAAAAAACAAACAGCAAAATTAAAATTCAAAAAACACAAAAACCCATAAATATAAAAAATAGATAAAAATATGACACAAAATATCTTATAAAAAAAAAACAAAAAAAATGAAGAAATATAAACCCATAAAAAATGCCACAAAATATAAAAAAACAAATAAAAATAAAAATAAATAAAAACCCATAAAAAATGACACAAAATATTAAAAATAAAATAAAAAAACCCACAATAAAAAACCAATAAAAAAAATCCTGGTAATGATAAAAAAAACCAAATTAAAATTCAAAGAAAATAAAAAGAAAACAAAATTAAAATTAAAAAAAAAAAGAAAAACCTAAGTTAAAATTTAAAAACCAATTAAAAAAAAACCCATAAAAAAATGCCACAAAATATAAAAAAACAAATCAAAATAAAAATAAAAAACCCTCGAAAAAAATAAAAATAAAATAACGCACAAAAGAAAACCCACAAAATAAAAAAAACCAAATGAAAATAAAAAAAACCCACAAAATGAAAAACCAAAATAAAAATAAAAACCCCAAAACAATGCCACAAAATATAAAAAAAAATAAAAATAAAAAAATAAAACCCATAAAACAAATGACACAAAATATTAAAAACAAATAAAAATAAAAAAACCCACAAAATAAAAATAAAACCAAATAAAAATAAAAACCAATTAAAAAAAAGGCCAAATTAAAATTCAAAAACAAATAAAAATAAAAAATAAAACCCACAAAATAAAAAACAAAATAAAAATAAAAACCCATAAAAAATGCCACAAAATCTATAATTAAAAAAAAAAAAACCCACAAAATAAATATTAAAAAAAAAAAAAAAAAACTGAATAAAAAAAAAAAAAAAAAACCCTCACGATGATTAAAAAACCCAAAAAAAACCAAATAAAATTCAAACCTAAATAAAAAAACCAAATTAAAATTAAAAAACCCCACAAAATAAAAAACCAAATAAGAATAAAAGCCCATTAAAATTAAAAATAAATTTAAAGAAACAAATTAAAAAAGAAGAAAAAAAACAAATTAAAATTAAAAAGCAATAAAAAAAAAAAAAACCCCACGAAATATATATATATATATATATATATATATATATATATATATATATATAAAAACCCTCAAAAAAAAAAAAACCAAAAACAAAAACAAAAACAAAAACCCACAAAAAATGAAAAACAAAATTAAAATTCAAAGAAAAAAAAAAATTAAAAGAGAAAAAGAAAACCAAACTAAAATTCAAAACCAAATAAAAATAACCAAATTCAAAACCCAAAAAAAATAAAAACCCATTAAAATTCAAAATCAAATAAAAGTAACCAAATTAAAATTCAAAAACAAATAAAAATAACCAAAAAAACAAATAAAAATGCCACAAAATATAAAAATAAAAAAATAAAAAATAAAAAACCCACAAAATAAAAAACCAAATAAAAATAAAAGCCCATAAAAAAACGCCACGAAATATAAAAATCAAATTTAAAAAAAAAAAAACCCAAAAAATAAAAAGCCAAATAAAAATAAAAACCCATTAAAAAATGCCACAAAATATAAAAAACAAATAACCCATTAAAATTCAAAAACAAATAAAAATAAAAATAAAAACAAATAAAAATGCTACAAATATAAAAAAACAAATATCCCACACAAGTTGGGTAAAAAAATTCATTAATGTTTATATGCATTAACATTCCTACAACCTTTCAACATGTAGTTCACATATTGGCCTCTTCTTGGGCTCCTCCCTTGGTTTGGAACCTTGTGTGTGTACCCCCTTGTGATTTTAATCCGTGTAATTTGATGGCATATATGTAGCATGGATTTTCAATTTAGAGATTGGGCTTTGGGCCTAACAATCTTAATAAAATTAAATTTTCTCAAGATAATACGTGAAGGGAATAAAAAGATTATAAAAACCCACTCTCTGCACAAAATTAATTTTTTTTTTTTTTTAGAAAAAAATATGCAAAGGAATTTGTCACTTGATATCGTAGCCCCCAATGAAAACGTTGTCCTACATGTGATGCAACAACAAAAAACAAGGCCCAATGCCTTCCTTTCATTATTCCATGAGTTGTTCTTGAAAAACCCTTTAACATTTTCACTTGGCAAGATTTGCTTGCTAGAACTCGGGATAGTGTTTTGCTTGTAAACTGCTAAGAACTGTAGACTGACATCCTGTTTGAGAATGGAGTCAAAATATAAAAACTCTCCAAAACCTGTTACAAATGGAATTTTTTCCCTTTTTCATCAACTAAAAATACTAAACTAAAAACTTATGCAACTGAAAATGGAATGAAAAATATTTTTATTATTCATTTCTTCATCTTTAAGAATTGTGTGAAAACTTTAATATTTGTGTGAAATAATATACATATTACCGGATTTTGGAAAATTTCTTACCTATAGTTGAGGATGACCATTATCTTCTTTACAACAACTTTTTGCTCATATTTATCTTTTGCATGGTTGTCCGTGATTTTAGTTTTTCATCTAAATGATATGAGTCATATAGCGGGGCTCTTGCTCTTGAAAATCCATCCCCAGTTACTTCATTGTCTTCATCATAGATTCATGGTTGTTGCAAATATGAAACATCATAATTTCTAAAAGCTTCTTCATCACACATAGCAATCCATGACTTGGGTTGATATTGTTCTGAAGAACCCAACTCATCAGATGATTTATAAGAAGCATAAATAAGATGACCGCCAAATTAAAGAAGATAAGATCTCTAAGGATTTGTTTGTATCTTAATAATATTTCCTTTTTCTTGATTTTTGAGAGGTTATTTTTTATGCAGGTTTGAAATTTCTTCTAGTTCAATGCTTTCTTGACCACCTTTAAGCAGGATCAAAAAATCTTCTACTTGTGGGGTTGTTGAAGAACCATCTTTTTTTAAATTTCCAACATCTTCTTCACAAAAAGATTATTTGTTGGATTCATGAACTTCCTCATAAACAACTCGACTATAGCCCCCTTGAATATTTGATACATTTTCAATATTATCATTTTTTTCTTGAGCACAATTGTCATGAGCTTTAAATGTTCTTTCAAGATCAAAATATTCAAAACAACCTTCAAAAAGAAAATTTTGTGGATATGAAGTTCTGCAAAAAGAGTTGAACATTGAATGGAAGTATTTCAAAAAATAAATTCTTGAATAAGGTAAATATCTATACCAAACCCTGGCTTCATGGTCAAAATAAAACATAAAAACCTTCATCTTTACATCTTCACGAACAATTCCCTTTTTCTCCATGCATTCACGAAATTCCTTAAGGTGTTGTAGTGGACTTTCATTTGCATGGCCTTTCAATATTGGCAGATAAACATTCCATTCATGAAAATAAGGAACATAATCAGGATAACCAACAATGTCAGAGAAATGTAGTAGTGCAAATTTGTTAACCACAAAATGCAAGTGTCATTCCAGGAACCTAGAAAAATTTAAAATTTCGAAAGACAAAAGCACCAGGTGAAAATTTTACAACCTATCACTCGTTTTTATCACCTTCAAAAGCAAGACAAAAAAATTTAAACCCAAGGAATATAATTTCAATTTCATCCCGAACAATTGCACCAATTGAGGTTGTCACCTTGGAGACAATATCTAGCTACAAGAGGTCAATGGCTATGACATCTAAAGAAATTGATCAAAAATTTTAAAATAAGTGGTCAATGTTGTGTTTGAATAAAATGCAAAGAATGACTCTAATTCAAAAACCTATCAATGACAACCAGAGTGACCATATCCTTGAGATTTGCAGAGTCTTGAATTATAGGGCTGATTGGAAGAAATATGAAGAGGGACAAAACTTTATAGCTCGGGAAATTAAGAATCTACACTTTAATTATGTAAAATGTATAATGAAAAATAAAGAAATAATGGGTCAATTTCCAAAAGTGGAGCACTCATTAAGGGTTTTAAATTTAAATAACATGAGTACAAACAAGTAAATTCATAAATTATTAAATTAAAACAACATGTTGCATCAACATAAACGAATTGAAAACCAAAAAGAGAAGAGAAAATATGCCATGGAAATATCCTACTTTTCTCCCAACCTATAAAGAGATTTCTTAAATCGAGGATTAGCTTCTATTTCCTTGGCATAAGTTTGTCCATTCCGAGAGTATCACTCATAAGCCCAAGTGAAATACTATTCACTCATAATATGTTCACATCTCCAATGCAAAAAAACCTTGTGATAGTCTCAATAGATTCCTTGGTTGTAGAGACATGAATTTGATACCATCTTCTTGTACAATGCAATGTCGCAGTTATGTTCAAACTAACATCAACCTCTGAAGGAGCCTTTCCAGGTCCACCTTTTTTAAAATATTTCAATGCAACGTTGCACATTGTAAATGTGCCAACAAATTCAAATATCTAATAATGTTCGGAATCCATTTGGTCATAAATTTCCCGCAACACCATTCACATGAATATCAATCCTTCCAAACTACTCTACCGTTACTTCAACAACATGAGAAACATCCTTAATCTTGCAAACATATCCTTCAATTCCAATGGCCTGAATGCCTTGATCTTGGAGTGCTACAATAGCTTCCTCGATGATGATATTTCTCCGACCCATGATAGAAATGGAAACACCATGCTTCTCTAATTATGTTCTTATTGCAAACCCTATCACTCGACCTCCTCCTATTACCAGAGTTGTTTTTCCCTTAAAAATTGTATCCTTGAAGGGTGATTCCATGTTATGCTTCGGATGGAATTTAACCTCTCCAGGATATACGGGGTTGAGAATCCTTCTGTGATTTTAAAAGAATGCAACACAACAAAATTGGAAACGTAAACCCATAACATGGGCTATTAGTTCTCTCTACTTCATTCACCACTAGATTATAAACGAAGGGATTTACCTACAAATTATTGAAGCAATGATTATCAAAGGAGACATCATCACATCAATGTGGAGTACCTATATAATACACATATACGCTTTGAAATATCAATATCCCACACGGAATGGGTAAAAGTAATCATTAGTGTTTATATGCATTAGCATTCCTACAACCTAACAACGTGCATTTCACATATTGGCCTTTCTTTGGCTCCTCCCTAAGTTTGGAGTGCGCCCCCATTTGATTGTAATCCACGGAATTTGATGAGATATATGTACCCATGGATTTTCAATTGTGCACCTCCATAAGTTTGGAGTGCGCCCCCATTTGATTGTAATCCACGGAATATTTGTAATCCACGGAATATGTACCCATGGATTTTTTCAATTGTGCACCTCCATAAGTTTGGAGTGCGCCCCCATTTGATTGTAATCCACGGAATATGTACCCATGGATTTTCAATTGTGCACCTCCATTTGATTGTAATCTTGCAACCCCATTTGATTGTAATCTGCGGAATTTGATGAGATATATGTACCCATGGAATCTTGCACCCCCATTTGATTGTAATCTATGAGATATATGTACCCATGGATTTTCAATTGTGCACCATTTTGATGAGATATATGTACCCATGGATTTTCAATTGTGCACCCCCATTTGATTGTAATCCGCGGAATTTGATGAGATATATGTACCGTGGATTTGATTGTAATTTGCGGAATTTGATGAGATATATGTATTATGGATCTTCAATTTAGAATTTGA
The DNA here is from genome assembly GCA_034641835.2 of Pinus albicaulis. NCBI lineage: Eukaryota > Viridiplantae > Streptophyta > Pinopsida > Pinales > Pinaceae > Pinus > Pinus albicaulis. Next base: position 120,053,330 of record CM076571.1, on the reverse strand, counting down.
TTTGAAGAGATATATGTATCATGGATCTTCAATTTAGAATTTGATAAGATATATGTATCATGGATCTTCAATTTAGAATTTGATAAGATATATGTACCATGGAATTTGATGAGATATATGTACCATGGATTTTCAATTTAGATTTTGATGAGATACATGTACCATGGATTTTCATTTTAGATATTGGGCTTTGGGACTAATAATCTTAATAAAATTAATTTAATTTAGATATTGGGTTTTGGGACTAATAATTTTGATGAGATATATGTATCATCGATTTTCAATTTAGATATTAGGCTTTGGGATTAATAATCTTAATAAAATTATTTTAATTTAGATATTAGGTTTTGAGACTGATAATTTTAATAAAATTAATTTTTTTCAAGATAATAATTTGAAAGCATAAAAAGCTTATAAAATTATTTTTTCTCAAGATAATACATTGAGAGCATAAAAAACTTATAAAAACCCACTCGCTGCACAATTTTTTTTTTTGTTTTTTGTTTTTTTTTTTTTTTTTTAAATTTGAAAAATAATTTGTCACTTGATACTGTTGATATTGTAGCTCTCAATGAAAATGTTTCCTTGTGATTGTAATCCGTGGAATTTAAAAGATATATGTACCATGGATTTTTAATTTAGAGATTGGGCTTTGGGACTAATAGTCTTAATAAAATTATTTTTTCACAAGATAATACGTTGAGAGCATAAAATGCTTATAAAAACTCATTGTCTGCACACAATTTATTTTTGTTTTTTTTTTTTTTTTTTTTAAATGAAAAGGAATTTGTCATTTGGTATTATAGTCCCTAATGAAAATGTTACTTTGGGACTAATAATCTTAATAAAATTAATTTAATTTAGATATTGGGCTTTGGGACTAATAATTTTAATAAAATTATTCTTTTTCAAGGTAATACGTTGAGAGCATAAAAACCTTATAAAATTATTTTTTCTCAAGATAATACGTTGAAACCATAAAAACTTATAAAAACCCACTAGCTGCACAAAATTTATTTATTTATTTATTTTAAATTTGAAAAGGAATTTGTCACTTGATATTGTTGATATTGTAGCCCTCAATGAAAATGTTTTCTTGTGATTGTAATCCATGGAATTTGATGAGATATATGTACCATGGATTTTCAATTTAGAAATTGGGCTTTGGGACTAATAGTCTTAATCAAATTATTTTTTCACCAAATAATATGTTGAGAGCATAAAAAGCTTATAAAAACTCATTGTCTGCACACAATTTATTTTTGTTTCTTGTTTTTTTGAAAAAAAAATGAAAAGGAATTTGTCACTTGGTATTGTAGTCCCTAATGAAAATGTTGTCCTCCCAGTGATGCACCAACAAAAAATAAGAATGCCTTCCTTTCACTACACCTGGGATAACGCTTTGGCTTATAAACTGTTGAGAAATGTGGACCGACATCCTATTTGGGCATGGAGTCAAAATATAAAAACCCTAAAATATAAAATCTCTCCAAAAATTGTTACAAATGGAAGTGTTTCTCTTGTTCATCAACTAAAAACACTGAACTAAAATCTTATGCAACTAAAAATGAAATGTGAAATATTTTTCTTATTTATTTCTTCATCTTTGGGAATTGTGTGAAAACTTTGATCTTTTTGTGAAATATATAACCATGACTGGATTTTGGAAAATTTCTTAAGAGTAGTTGAGGATGATCATTATCTTCAAAACAACAACAAACTTTTTTATCATCTTTCTCTTTTTTCAGGTTGTCCATGATTTTAGTTTTTCATTTAAATGATATGAGTCATACAACGGGGCTCCTGCTCTTGAAGAGCCATCCCCAATTACTACATTTTCTTCATCATAGAGGGGTGGTTCTTGCAAATATGAAACATCGTCATTCCCAAAAAGTACTTCATCACACATAGAAATCCATGACTTAGGTTGTTGTTGTTCTAAAAAACTCAACTCATCATTTGATTTATCAGAATCATAACTAAGAGGACCATCAAATTAAAGAATAAGATCTCGAAGGATTTTTTTGTATCTTAATAATATTTCCTTTTTCTTGATTTTTGAGTGGTTATTTTTTATGCAAGTTCGAAATTTCCTCTGGTTCAATGCTTTCTTGATCAGCTTTAAGCAGGATAAAAAATATTCTACTTGTGGGGTTGTTAAAGAAAAATCTATTTTAAACTTTCCAACATCTTCTTCACAAAAAGATTCTTTCTTGGATTAATAAACTTACTCATAAACAACTCGGCTATAGCCCCCTTAAATGCTTCATACATTATCATTTGTTTCTTGAGTAGAATTGTCATGAGCTTTAAATGTTCTTTCAAGATCAAAATATTCCCAACAACCTTCAAAAAGAAAATTTTGTGCATATGAAGTTGTGCAAAAAGAGTTGAACATTGAATGGAAGTATTTAAAAAAAAAAAAATTCTTGAATAAGGTAAATAGCTATAAGAAACCCTCGCTTCATCCTCTAAATAAAACATAAAGAACTTCATCTTTACATCTTTATGAACAATACCCTATTGCTCGATGCATTCACGAAAGTCCTTAAGGTGTTGTAGTGGACTTGAGAAATTTAGTGGGGAAAATTTGTTAATGAAAAATGCGAGTGTCATGTTAGTCATCCATAATTTTGACTTTATCCAAAGATGACTAAATGTAACAAACCCATATTTCTAGAACAAAATTGCAAGAACATTATGAATTATAGAAATCTCAATGCCTTCATCATTTCAATTCCACCAGTCCATTGAAATCTTCATCTATGTCTCCTAAAATAGTTATCCTGTTGTTTTAAAAGAAGAAGGCTCATTTCAAGTTGTTTTATCCCTGTTTTTTCAGTCCATTTCTCTCTAAAAATAGCCCTCATTTCCCCTTATTTATCCTTCATTTTCCTCTAAAAACCCCACTCTTTCCTTCATTAAAACTCCTCATTTTTTCCCTAAGAAACCCCTTAAACCATTAAATTCACTCTGTTTTGGTTTAAAACACCCCTTTTAACCTATCAGAATTTCTAATTTGGCCCAAAAACCCCATTTTTGGCCAAAAACCATGTTTTTTCATAAATAAGGGTTTAAGCCCCCGAGGGCTTAAAACCTTTGGCCCCTTTCCTCCATATGTCTGAGCGCCCGAACCAAGTGCTTAAATTTTTTCCCCACTTTGTTTGGCCTATGTCCGTCTTTATAAAAAAAAATTACGTCCCTTTGGGCTTGAGCCCTGGTCCCTTTCTCCATACAACCTCACTCACAAGACTGCGCCCTCTCCGCGTTAGCCCCTGACCCCTTTTTTCCCCTAGCTCCTGGTTTTCTCCTACTCCTCCACCGAGCCACTGCCCGCGCCTTTCCTTAAGCCCCCCTCCCCTTTTCTTTCTCCCTGCCTTACTACCCCATGGAGCAATCTCCACCGTTAAAACCAGACCATCCGATAGCTTTTCCACTCAAAACCGTTCCACTCCCTGACAAAACCGTTGACGTCACCCCTTGGGTCCCACTTTCCACCCAAGCCTTCATGCTAAACCTCCCTTTGCCACCTATCCGCCAGCTCCCACACCTCCAAACCTGCGCCCGGTCTCACGTTCTTTCCGCACCGTCGAACTCACCGACGAAGATCTGAAGGTCCAAATCACAAATCGTGTACGATTCCCCGTCACGGTTTAACATTTCAATTCACGCGAAAAAAGCGGTTTTGCGAGGGGCACGTGGCGAGCAATCAATGGAATCGCGTTCCCCAGGGGCAAAACCACCAACTGCTCATGAGCAACATGAAAACCACCAATGGTTTTCCAAAAACCACCTATGCCCGTTTTTGCGCCATATGCAATTTTAAACCAGATTTTTTCCAATTTTCTTCATAAAAACGTCCTCCGCTCCTCCACCTGCATTTTTCGCTCCTTCTCACTACTCCATCCGCCACTCCTCAGCCTCTGCACGCAGTTCTCCCACCCCGCAAGATTATATAATTTGTTTATTAGCTCTGTAGGTTCTATGGCGGTTTTAATGTCCGAAAACCCCCCCACAGTCCATAAAAGGACGAGCCAGAGGGTGATGACTTTCACAATCCTGATAGAGGCCAAAATCACGAAGGAAAGAAATTGTTGGGGTTAAATTCGTAGTTAAATCGATGTTTTGTGAAACACTGGTTATATAAATCAACCCTCCAATGCACCCAGGGCCACTTGCACATTGAAAAATGAAAACAGAAGGAAGATAGTGGAAATGAAAAGTTAAAAGATGAAGATTAGAGGTTAATGTCAGAATCTGAATAATTTCAAGACTTAACCAATAAAATAAAAGTGTCAAGGAATAAAGGTCGAAGATTAAAGGCTTAATCTTACAATTTTAATAATAAAACACAGTTTAAAGGTGGATACAGTCAGCAAAAGGACAAATTGAAGACCGAAGAAGGCATGATCAGCCTAAAAAACACAAAATTAGAGTCAAAATAGAGTATCAAGGTTTACAGAGATAGACAGAAGTGTTAAAGGTTCAAATTAGCAGATCAAGGCTAAAAGATCCTTAAAACACAGTTAAATGATGAAATAAAGGAAGATTAGGCCTAAAGAGCAGTTTTAGAATTAAATCAAGAATACTTAGGCTTAAAGACACCCTCGAATACATCAAAAGAGTAGTTATCCACTTAATAAATCAAAATTGACACCTTTCACTTACTTTATACCTCAGAGGGAAAATTGGCAGTTATTTCACAAAAAGATATTTTATAAATTGTCAGACAATTATTGTAAAAGGCAGAAAGGAGCCTCAATGTCAATCTTTTCAACTGTTTTATCCTCAGGAAGTAAAGAGAAATTTAATACTTAGAGAATTAGTTGAGAGACATTCCTACCTTATGCCTTGCATGGTTTTTAAGGATAGGAGTGCATTTACTATGTCATTAATGACATTTTGAACCCTAGATGTTTCCACCTCCTCATTTGCAGCATAAATACTGCATTCGAACTCATTGTATAGGAGGCATTTTGATAACTCTTTGAAGTAATATATAGCTTTGCTGAGATTGAAAAGAAATTGATGTACTGGAACTTGTGGATGTTTTAACGTGTTTGTGGATGAAGAAAGCTCTGCCACTGGATCCCTGAGCTTGGTTGTTGGTGAAGTATTCTAAATTGTCAATGTTTTCTCATGTTTTCCATTCTGTTTTCATCATTGCTTACTTACAGTAGAATAAAAATTTTAGGCTAAGAAATGTCTCCCAGAAGCACCTTAGACCTGTTTACTCTTCACTGTCTTCATGTTTTCATCTGCTGAATGTTTGATTGATTAGTTTAACTACTTTTCAACCTTTAAGCTTGTTTATTTCAGAAGTAATTCAATACAGTTGGCCTCAAGATGATTCATGGTTTTCCTTTCTTCTTGTTGACACTTTAAAAACTATTTCTAAAGTCGCCTTTCAAAGTACCATTGTCCAAAGTTTTCCAAAGAGGTCTGTTTTGATCATACCCTTTGCACTTGCTCAGATAATTGTTTGGAAAGTATTTATAATTGCAGTCCTAGATGTTTAGGAGTTCCCTCTTCTATGAATGCAGTTATCTATTTATCTTGAATGTTTTCTTATCCTTGAAAGTGAAATCTTTGATGAAATAGAGCGTTCCTCAACTCTTAGATTTCATTTTCAAATTTTGTCTTGAGATTGTTATTTAGTTAAGTGTAATTTATAGAATTCATGGTTAGCCCTGTCTATAAAATATTCCTTCATGTTCAGATAATGTTTTAAATCCCTTTGTTGAGAAGTACGTATAATTAAGGATTCTTAATTTCCCTTAGTTCTGCTTTTCATTCTAAAACCCTTAATGTTCATTTCATTTCACTTAAAATACTTTTTTAATCCAACAGCCAATTTAGATTTTCCCTTTAACACCCCTGATTCATCTACAAACTTATTGTCATTTCCAGTTGACTCCATTGCCTAATGACTTAGAGATTTCCCTTTCCTATTTATGCTGCCTAGGTCATCATGTCCCATCAAACAATCAAACAAACTCAAGCTTAATAACTAGCCTAAAATCAACCTTTTACAAGAAATAAAGCTATATCCATACAAAACATATTGAGAGATCCCTCTCTGAGACTAGGAGGGATAGATCCTAGAGCTCTAAAGACTAGTTTTTGTGTTTCCTTGTCATTTAGTATGTCAATCTGCTAGATCACATGATCCCAACATTCTGGCGATCACAGTGGGACCACTGAGTTCATAGTTGCCTAGAAAGCTCTTATAGACTCATTAGTCTTTCAAACAACCATAGAAACTCAGAAAACCCCAAAAAAATTTCAGATTGGTGTTTAAATAAACCACTGGTGGTGGACCATAAAACATTTTACCTTCAGAAAAGCTAAAAATTTCCACCTGGCGACTCCACTAGCCCCAGTAGGTCTATTACTCCTCTAGATCTCCAGATTTTCTTAGGATTGTGGTAACCAACCTTGAGGAAGTTTAGAAGCCTAGTTATCCTATTTTAGAAATCACTGTGAGAGGAAAAATTTTGAAAAATAGTCCTAAAAACCTCTTCCTCTCTAAATTTTGAAAAACTGAAATCTGGCTTCACATAGGATCAACACTAGATCCCATTCAGATCCTAATCCCCCTACCATAGTTGATAATCTAGAGAGGAGTTTGTGGCAAAATTCTAGACTTAGAAAAAAAAATACTGATAGGACCATTCCAAGAACAAAATATGTCCCTGAAAACCTCATAGTCTTGAAAGATCCTCACTTTGAATTACCTCACACAAAGAAACTCTTTAGAAATAAGTCCTAGAGTGATTTAAAACAAGCTGATTCTGAAACCACTGATTTGCAACAAAGCTTTAGCAGAGAGGCCCCACCTTCTACTCCACCTGATTTCCAACTTCTCCATCATTTCAGCTCCTTCCACAACAAATCTTCTCATCATCAGTTTGTTGGCCCAAGTGTTTCTTCCGTTCCTATTCACACATCTAGTATTCAAAACACTCCATTTCATCCCACTTTCCCTCTTGTAAACCCTCCATTATTTCCAATCATGGCAGCATGGTATGCTCCACTAGTGTTACCATAGCCTATGGCTCCCTTACCAAATGATTACTAGTCCAAAATTCCCCATTTCACTGCAAATGAACCTACTACTGCCCAGCAGCATGTAGACAAAATGAATGATGACTTTGATTACATGGAAATAGAAGAAGAGACCATTAAGATGAGAATTTTTGCTCAAAGTTTATGAGGAGAAGTCAAGAAATGGTTTAAAAACTTATCTCCTCATAGCATAAATGATCTCCCTTCTTTATATAAAAAATTCATAAACAAATGGGAAATCAGAAAAAACCCTCTCCAAATCCTTTCAGACTATACTAACTTCAAAAGAAATACTGGGGAAAGTGTCCATGATTACTACACTAGATTCAATAGTGTGTATAATACACTTCCTCCTGACATGAAACCTCCACTAGGCTTAGCCTTGGCTAAATTCCCAGAAGGCTTTGACCCTGAAATGGCCTATCAGCTAAGAGAAAGAGACCCTTCAACTTTAGAAGATATGCAAAGGGGAGCCATGAGTGTAGAGGCAAATCTCATTGAGAAAAGAGCTAGGTTGAGAGCAGAAAAAAGAGTTACATACAAAGATGATACAATGGCTTCAACCTCATCATCAGATACTAAAATTGGTAACTTAGTAAAGGTAATGGAGAGAATGCTGGAAAATATAAATCTGAATGATAGAGTGCCTCCTAGAGAAAACCAGAACATAAATAGAAACCAAAATTTTAGAAGAGACCCTAGTCAAGATAGGCAGAGAGACAATGACTAGCAGATTAGGCCTCCCTTTCAACAAAACTATGTTGACCAAGAAGAAGAAAGGGAAGTTCAAAAGTTGGAAGAAAATCATGTAAAATTGATAGAATCTGATAGTGAGACAGATGTTTTTCTCACTGAAGAACAACAAGGGTTCTTCTCTTCAGAACAAAATGAATATAATAATGAAGATTCTGAAGATTACAGATTGGGGTTTGAAAATGTTATCATGGAGGTACACAAACAATACAATCTCAGAAGCAAAGGTAGCCCAAAGATTTCCAATGATAAAAGCACTAGTATTGTTGTTAATAAAACCTCAGAAAATCAACCTAAGAAAACAGCAAGTAACACCAACACTTTAACCAAGAAAAATGACCAAAATAAAGAAAAAAACATTCAGCAAAGTGTTGAAAAAAGCCGCCCTAGTACTTCTACTAGTGGCCCTAACAAATCTGTCCCAAATAATAGTTCAAATAAAGTTCAGCAAGTCAAAATTGCTGAAAGAGTTGTAAATGAAAAAATAGATGTAAATATGTCAAAAACAATAGTTCCTTTCAGCCTTGAAGGGGAAATTTCCAATATTAAAATCACCATACCCTTAGTTGAACTAGTAACTGAGGATGTATATAAAAAACAAGTTTTGAAAGCTTTGAATATGGGTAGTGACACTGATACTTTAAAATTGGTAGATGATAAACCAGAATTATTGTTTGGTCCTAAAGTTGAAGGGAAATACCAAGAATGCATTGTCCCTCCCTTCTATGTCAGCTTGAATATACATGAGAAAATCTTGCACAATGCCATTCTAGACTCAGGTGCTTCTCACAATATTATGCCCAAATCAGTAATGGAAAGCTTAGGCTTGGAAATTACTAAACCATACAAAGACCTGTATTCTTTTGATTCCAAAAGGGTCAAATGCTTAGGCTTAATTAAAGATTTGTGTGTTAACTTATCTCAAATTCTTGCTAAAGTCTAGTAATGGACATAGTGGTAGCTAACATCCCCCTAAGTATGGCATGCTTTTATCTAGATCATGGGGAGCCAAAATTCAAGGAAGCGTCCAAATGGACATGTCTTATGCCACCATCCTAGTGTTTAACCAAACTAGAAGACTATACAGGGAATCCCACATGAAATACATGGTGAGCAACATAGATAGACCAAAAAATTCTCCTATCTACTCCATCCATTCAGATTTGGATTCATTTATCTTATATAATGAAAATGAAATCAGTCAATAAGAAAAGGAAAACAAAGGAGAATTTAGTCTACCAGAACAATCAAATCTTCCACCAATTCAAGAAAAGAATAGTCAAGATTTTAGCAGCCTTGAACATCAAAAAGAAAATGAAAAGGAAATTGAAATACCTTGGAAAATAAACTTTGATGGCTCTTGTAGTAAACTAAGTGCAGGGGCTGGTGTATGGATACAAAACAGAAACAAAGGATTTTCCTACAAACTGGACTTTCCATGCACAAACAATATTGCTGAGTATGAAGCCCTCCTTATTATCCTACACTTACTCAAAGATTTAGGAGCCAAAATAATATCAGTCCAAGGGGATTCTGATCTAATTATTAGGTAGATTAAATGGGAGTATTCAACCAAAAACCCAAAACTCAGAGAATATAGTAACTCTGCCCTTGACCTCCTGAAAACCTTTGAAAAATATGAACTCATTTTCATCCCAAGAGCTCAAAATCATCTAGCAAATGAACTTGCCTTTGCTGCTAGTAATTGCAAAATACCAGAGACCAATGAAAAATTTGATGTAAAGGTAAAAAACAGACTTGCAATACCAGATAATGAAGATTATTGGCAAGTATTTGAAGGAGACAAACACATAGATGACTTTCTACAATCAAAGAATGACTTTTCCATGCCAACACCTGTTTTAAGCCGTGAGGAAGACTGTTTTAATGAAGAACAAAACCCTGAAACAGTGCTATCCTTTTCTGCTGATATAACCATTTGGAACATCCATTTAGAACATAAATAGTTGACAGTATGAACCAGAAAGACCTGGAGTTTTTACATTGTAAAAATGATACAATTCCAAGAGGTCTTACACCATTAGAAAAACTTTTCATTTTCAATGATGTATCCAAAGAACCAAGGATGGAGCCTATAGAAACAAACATAGAAGAACATAATATAGGTAGCCCAGCAGAACCCAAAATGATCAAGCTGTCCAGAATTCTCCCAGCCCATATTAAACAACAATACATAGACCTGTTCAAAGAATATAAAGATGTATTTGCATGGGGATACAAAGATTTAAAATCATATGATACTCGCATCATTCAACACAAAATTCCTCTTAAGGAAAATCAGAAACCCTTCAAATAAAAACTCAGGAAGATAAACCCTGTTTTATTTCCCTTAGTTGAGAAAGAAATTAAGAAGATGTATGATGCTGGGATCATAGTTCCCATCAGGTATTTAGAATGGGTTTCCAACTTAGTATCTATTAGGAGAAAGACTGGAGAAATTAGGCTGTACATTGATTTCAGGAATTTAAATAGAGCCTCCCTTAAAGATAACTATCCCTTGCCAAAGATGGATCATATAATTCAAAGGGTGGTTGGGGCTAAAATAATTTCACTGTTGGATGGGTTCTCAGGATACAATCAGGTTTTAGTACTCCCAAGTGACCAACATAAAATTGATTTCACTACACCTTGGGGTACATTCATGTATGTCAGAATGCCATTTGGTTTAATGAATGCAGGGGCCACCTTTCAAAGGGCCATGGACATAGCCTTCTCAGAAGACATAGGCTATTTCATAATCATTTATCTTGATGACATCACTATTTTTTCTAAAACTGATGAAGAACACTTGATTCATTTGAAGAATTTTTTTGAGAAATGTAGGAGATATGGCTTATCTTTGAATCCCAAAAAGACACTCTTTGGTCTCCAAGAATGAAAACTTCTTGGCCACATTATTTCTGAAGAGGGAATCAAAGTAGACCCCAAAAGGATTGATGGCATATTGAATATCATCCATCCTAGAAACCTTAAAGAATTACAATCTTTCATTGGGAAGATAATTTTTTTAAGGAGATTCATCCCCAACTTTCCTGAGCTATTAATAAATGTCACAAACATGCTTAAGAAAGAGGTAGGTGTTAAATGGACAATACAAGCCAAACAATCATTTGAACTCGTAAAACAAGCTTTAACTCAAACACCAGTTCTTATTAGTCCTGATTTCACCAAAGATTTTTATATCTTTTCCTTTGCATTTGAACATACAATAGTTGCAGTATTACTGCAAAAGAATAACATGGGGCGTGAACAACCAATATCTTTTTTTATTAGGGCTTTAAGAGATGCTCCACTTAAGTATAACATCATGGAGAAACAAGCCTTAGCCTTGGTAAAAGCATTGAAAGACTTTAGAGTCTATATTCTGCATTCTCACATCATTGATTTTGTTCCACACACCGTTGTCAAGGATATTCTAATTCAAGACCCTGATGGTAAAAGAGGAAAATGGATTGCTATTATTCTAGAGTACGACTTAGAAATCAGGCCTACCAAACTGATCAAAGGGAAAGGATTAGCTAAATTCATGGCTGAGTCAAACTTCCAAGCACTTGATATGAATATGGTTGATGTCTTAGAAGAAATAGAGGAATGCACAACTCCATTCATCGAAGAAAAAATTTTGAATTCACTTTGGTATGCTGATATCATATATGTGTTTCTTTACCTGAATGCCCCTCCTTCTTTGTCCAAAACTAAAGCTATATTTTTGAAACATAAGGATTTAAATTATTGCATATTAGATGGGGTTTTATATTGGAAAAATGCTGTTGGAATATTGCTTAAGTGTCTGCTTGATGTTGATGCAGGAAAAATCATGCATGAACTGCATGAGGGAGAATGTGGAGGACATCTATACTAGAAGACCACAGCAAATAAAATCCTCAGATCTGGCTACTATTGGCCCACCCTTTTCCCAGATACTCAGAAACTTGTCATGTCTTGCCATAAGTGTCAAATTTTTAATGGCAAAAGAAAACTCTTACCCTTACCCTTACATCCCATCAGTGTTGAGGCTCCTTTTCAACAATGGGGCTTGGAATTCATTGGGGAAATTCACCCATCTTCATCAGCCCAACATAATTGGATCCTCACTGCCACTGATTATTTTACCAAGTGGATAGAATCCATACCCTCTAGGAATGCTATTGACTCTGTCAATCAAGTTCCTTGAAACCAACATACTATCCATATTTGGTTGTCCAAGAAAAATTATCACAGAAAATGCTGCTGCCTTCAAATCTAAGAAAATGGTTGACTTTTGCTATAAATATCATATTACATTAGGTCATTCCACTGCCTACTATCCCCATGGAAATGGTTTAGCTGAATCCTCCAACAAAGCCTTGTCAATATTATCAAAAAATTGTTGGAATAGAATCAGAAATCATGGCATAGTAATTTGGTTCATGCTTTATGGGCTGATAGATTAACCACCAAAAAGTTAATAAATATGTCCCCATATAAACTAGTTTATGGCATGGATGCAGTCTTCCCAACCTCACTAGGAGTTCCAGTCATGAAACTCTCCAAGAAGTACAATCTGAGGAAAATGATATGCAGAGAAGGATAATTCAGACCATTCATTTGCAACAGACTAGAGAGGAATTGTACAACAGAACACAAACAGTCCAAGAAAGTATTAATAAATTATTTGACAAGAGGACTAAAGAAAATGATTTCCAAGTTGGAAATAAAGTTCTAAAATGGGATTCTAGAAGGGAAGAGAAAGGAAAGCATGGAAAATTTGAAAATCTGTGGAAAGGTCCCTATATTATTCACTCTATCAGAGGTCATAATGCTTTTTCTCTGCAAGAGCTGAATGGAGAAGATTTATTTGGAGGTCCTGTCAATGGCAGGATGCTCAAGCACTATTTCTGCCAAGATTCCTAAATTTCAAAGCTTTTATTTTCCATTTTATATAACTTTGTTTTTAAATTCAGAGAAGGAAAAACATAAAAACAACATAAAAAGAAAAGAGGGCAGATTCAAAAAAGGTACAACCCCATACCTAAAAAAGAGAATTTTCTGAAAGTGAGCAAGTCTGAGTACCACTGTTGATTAAAAAATGATATATTGTTCAGTAATCTAGCCTAATCATGGCTGAACATACTTTAAATTTATGTTGATAAGTTAGTAGAAGCACAAATTGATAAGATTTTTTCAGACTTGGCTTATGAGTGGAATAGACTAGGATAGAAAGAAATGGTTCTAATCAGACCAAAATCTGAACCAAGAGAAGAAAAAGATAGCTCTAAATAGATCAAAACTAGAGCTGGAAAATACTAGAAGGATATTTATAAATTTCAGATCTTAAGCCTTCATCATTTTGTTTTATTTTTCTGAAAATAGAGTCTATGTGCAGCTTGTACATACAACTATAGACACCATAGCAAATCAGACAGTCTAATCCTGATTTGACTATGTTTAAATTTTTTGTTTTAGAATATAGAGAATGCAGATCTATCAAACAGTATAATCTTGACAGACAGTAGATTAGGTAAATAATTTTCTGAGTCCAACTGCTTAATCTGGACTCTTGGAAGAAATAAGGGTAGCATTAGATAGTTTATTTCTGTTTTCAAAAATAAAAATGTTAAAGAGTTTGCTAGTCCAAATGCACTCAAAGAGAGAAGAGAAAATTCTAGAACAAGTAGGATTGGGTAGGTAGAGATGTTGTTTGAAGAAATTACATGTTGCAGATTGATAAAAGATTGTCCTTTTTAGAAAAAGATCAGTAAGAAAAGAAGAAATATGCCCAATGTATAAGGCACTGGTCCACTAAAAGCCAAAGATCTATAAACTGAGGTTCTAGACACCTAAAATGATAGTTGTCCTCCCCAAATGGAGCCACTGTTAGTCATCCATAATTTTGAATTTATCAAAAGAAGACTAAATGTAACAAACCCAGATTTCTAGAACAAAATTGCAAGAACATTATGAATTATCACTGCCTTCATCATTTCAAGTCCATCAGTCCACTGAAATATTCATCTATGTCTCCTAAAAAAGTTATCCTACTATTTTAAAAGACGAAGGCTCATTTCAGGTTGTTTTATCCCTGTTTTTCAGTCCATTTCCCTCTAAAAAGAGACCTCATTTCCCCTTATTTATCCTTCATTTTCCTCTAAAAACCCTACTCTTTCCTTCACTAAAACTCCTCATTTTTTCCCTAAGAAACCCCTTAAACCATTAAAATCACTCTGTTTTGGCTTAAGACACCCCTTTTAACCTATTGGAATTTCTAATTTGGCCCAAAAACCCCATTTTTGGCCAAAAAACATGTATTTTCAGAAATAAGGGTTTAAGCCCCCGAGGAATTAAAACCTTTGGCCCCTTTCCTCCATATGTCCGAGTGCCTGAACCAAGTGCTTAAACTTTTTCCTCGCTTTGTTTGGCCTCTGTCTACCTTTATAAAAAAATTTTACGCCCCTCTGGGCTTGAGCCCCAACCCCTTTCTCCATACAACCTCACTCACAAGATCGTGCCCTTTCCACATTAGCCCTTGACCCCTTTTTTCCCCTGGCTCCCGATCTTCTCCTACTCCTCCATCGGACCACTGCCCGCACCTTTCCTTAAGCCCCCCTCCCCTTTTATTTCTCCCCACCTTACTACCCCATGGAGCGATCTGCACCATCAAAACCCGACCATCCGACGGTTTTTCCACTCCCAACCGTTCCACTCCCCTACAAAACCGTTGACGTCACCCCTTGGGTCCCACTTTCCACCCAAGCCTTCGTGCTAAACCTCCCTTTGCCACGTGTCCGCCAGGTCCCACACCTCCAAACTGCGCCCATTCTCACGTTCTTTCCGCACCGTCGATCTCACCGATGGAGATCTGACGGTCCAAATCACAAATCGCGTTCGATCCACCACCAAGGTTTAACACCTCAAATTCATGGAAAAAAGCAGTTTTGCGAGGGGCACATGGCGAGCGATCAATGGAATCACGTTCCCCCAGGGCAAAATCGCCAACCGCTCATGGGCAACGGGAAAACCGCTAATGGTTTTCCAAAAACCACCTATGCCCGTTTTCGCGCAATATGCAATTTTAAACCGGATTTTTTCCAATTTTCTTCATAAAAACCTCCTCTGCTCCTCCACCTGCATTTTCCGCTCCTTCTCACTACTCCATCCGCCACTCCTCAGCCTCTGCATGCAGTTCTTCCCACCTCTCAGGATTATATAATGTGTTTATTAGTGGTGGTTTTAAGGTCCGGAAACCCCAGCACAGTCCATAAAAGGACGGGCCAGAGGGTGATGACTTTCCATGATCTGAAAAATAGGCCAAAATCGAAGGAAAAATTCTTAAAGTTAAATTAAATAGTTAAATTGATGTTTTATTGAAACATTGGTTATATAAATCAACCCCTTCCATGTACCCAGCCCCCACGCATCAAATGAAAGCGGAGGAGAAGGAGGATAGTGGAAATGAAAGGTTAAAAGATGAATATTAGAGGTTAATGTCAAAATCTTAAGAATTTGAAGACTTAACCAATAAAATAAAAGGGTCAAGGAATAAAGGTCGAAGATTAAAGGCTTAATCTTACAATTTTAATAATAAAACACTGTTTAAAGGTGGATACAGTCAACAAAAGAACAAATTGAAGACCGAAGAAGGCATGATCAGCCTAAAAAACACAAAACCAGAGTCAAAACAGAGTATTAAGGTTTACAGAGACAGACAAAAGTGTTAAAGGTTCAAATTAGCAGATCAAGGCTAAAAGAGCCTTAAAACACAGTTACATGATGAAATAAAGGCAGATTAGGCCTAAAGAGTAGTTTTAGAATTAAATCAAGAAGACTTAGGCTTAAATACAACCTCGAATACATCAAAAGAGCAGTTATCCACTTAATAAATCAGAATTGATACCTTTCACTTAATTTATACCTCAAAGGGAAAATTGGCAGTTATTGCAGAAAAAGATATTTTATAAATTGTCAGACAGTTATTGTAAAAAGCAGAAAGGAGCCTCAAAGTCAATCTTTTCAGCTATTTTTATCCTCAGGAAGTAAAGATAAATTTAATACTTAGAGAAGTAGTTGAGAGACATTCCTACCTTATGCCTTGCATGGTTTTTAAGGATAGGAGTGCATTTACTATGTCATTAATAACATTTTGAACCCTAGATGTTTCCACCTCCTCATTTGCAGCATAAATACTGCATTCGAACTCATTGTATAGGGGGCATTTTGATAACTCTTTGAAGTAATATATAGCTTTGCTGAGATTGAAAAGAAATTGATGTACTGGAACCTGTGGATGTTTTAACCTGTTTGTGGATGAAGAAAGCTCTGCCATTGGATCCCTGAGCTTGGTTGTTGGTGAAGTATTCTAAATTATCAATGTTTTCTCCTGTTTTCCATTTTGTTTTCATCACTGGTTACTTACAGTAGAATAAAAAGTTTAGGCTAAGAAATGTCTCCCAGAAGCACCTTAGACCTGTTTACTCTTCACTGTCTTCATGTTTTCATCTGCTGAATGTTTGATTGAGTAGTTTAACTACTTTTCAACCTTTAAGCTTGTTTATTTCAGAAGTAATTCAATACAGTTGGCCTCAAGATGATTCATGGTTTTCCCTGCTTCTTGTTGACACTTTAAAAACTATTTCTGAAGTCCCCTTTCAAAGTACCATTGTCCAAAGTTTGCCAAAGAGGTCTGTTTTGATCATACCCTTTGCACTTGCTCAGATAATTGTTTTGAAAGTCTTTATAATTCCAGTCCTAGATGTTTAGGAGTTCCCTCTTCTATGAATGCAGTTATCTATTTATATTAAATGTTTTCTTATCCTTGAAAGTGAAACCTTTGATGAAATAGAGCGTTCCTCAACTCTTAGATTTCATTTTGAAAGTTTATCTTGAGATTGTTATTTACTGAAGTGTAATTTCTAGAATTCATGGTTAGCCCTGTCTATAAAATACTCCTTCATGTTCAAATAATGTTTTAAGTCCCTTTGTTGAGAAGTACATATAATTAAGGATTCTTAATTGCCCTTAGTTCTGATTTTCATTCTAAAACCCTTAATGTTCATTTCATTTCACCTGAAAGACTTTGTTAATCCAACAGCCAAGTTAGATTTTCCCTTTGACACCCCTGATTCATCTACAAACTTGTCATTTCCACTTGACTCCGTTGCCCAATGACTTAGAGATTTCCCTTTCGTATTTATGCTGCCTAGATCATCATGTCCCATCAAACAATCAAACAAACTCAAGCTTAATAACTAGCCTAAAATCAACCTTTTACAAACAATCAAGCTATATCCATACAAAACATATTGACAGATTCCTCTCTAAGACTAGGAGGGCTAGATCCTAGAGCTCTAAAGACTGGTTTTTGTGTTGCCTTGTCATTTAGTATGCCAATCTGCTAGATCACAGGATCCCATCGTGTCATTCGAGGAACCTAGAAAAATTTAAAATGTCGAAAGGTAAAAGCACTAGGTGAAAATTTTACAGCCTATCACTGGTTTTTATCACCTTTTAAAGCGAGACAAAAATATTTAAGCACATGGAATACAACTTCAATTTCGTCCTCGACAATGGAACAAATTGAAGTTGTGATCTAGGAGACAACATCTAGCTACAAGAGGTCAATGCCTATGACATCTAAAGAAATTGATGAAAACTTTTAAAATAACTTGTTGAAGTTGGGCTCGAATACAATGCAAATAATGACTCTAATTCAAAAACCCATCAATGACAACCAAAGTGACCATATCCTTGAGACTTGCAGAGTCTTGAATTATAGAGTGAATTGGAAGAAAGATGAAGAGGGACAAAACTTTATAGCTCACAGAATTAAGAATCTTCCCTATAATTCTGTAGAATAGATAATGAAAAGGAAAGAAATATTGGGTCAATTTCCAGAAATAGAACACTCATTAAGAGTTGTAAATTTAAATAACATGAGTACAAACAAGTAAATTCATGAAATATTTAATTGAAACAACATGTTGCATCATACACTTAACCAAAAGAAAAAAACATAACGGAATTGAAAAAAAAAAATTGCCCTTACCCAAACCTGAAGTAAAAAATTGTTTTCATTTACTTATTTTTAGATATCTTTCTTCATTACATTATCTCATAACTCGAAGACTCCAAACTCTTACTAAGTGTTGGTTTGAGACTTTTATTCTCATAACTCAAAGACTCCAAACTCTTACTCAATGTTGGTTTGAGACTTTTATCCTCCACCAAAACTAACTGTCAGAATTCAGTTTAAAAAATGATTTGCTTTTCAGCTACAAAACCACAGGGTTAATGAAAATTATATTAAAATATATAATCATTTAATATATATATATATATATATATATATATATATATATATATATATAACTTACGTTAAAAATGAAACAAATCCCAGCTCATTTGAAAAATAAATCCTAACCCCTTTACAATACATATATCGGTTTTTAATCAATACTAGAATATATATATATATATAGATTCAGGAATGTAAACAAATGTGTGCAGACCCAAGCTATTGTAGCCACGCTGGAGATGAGCTGGAGAATCAAATGTGAACCCCAGCTTCCATCATGCAATACCCGTCGATTCTGATTCTGTCCTTATTGAAAACACTATCGCTCAACCTCCTCCTATTACCAGAGTTGTTTTTACCTCGAACATTGTATCCTTCAAGGGTGACTCCTTGTTCTGCTTCGGATGGAAATTTTTTTATTTTTTTATTTTTTTATTTTTATTTTTATTTTTATTTTTATTTTTATTTTTTATTTTTTTTTTCAGAGGAAAAAAATACGCTGATTTATATTAGAATATAAAACAGTACATCATCATCGATTATCTCAGTTGTGTTGATATAGCAGTGAGATTCCAATACATAATAACCCATTTACATGACCTCATTAATAGATAAAATGAGCCAGAAAAGTAGGCCAGCATTCATATCTGGAAACCGCGTTCCATCCCATGATTATATTAGCACCCTATGATATTGGTCAGCTATTAAAATATCAAAATACAGGTATTAGGCGATCATCTACTATGATAATTCATATATATGACTGTCATAGCAGGAGGACTAGAATTGAAAATTATGATGAACTCTGATAGTGCTTCTCAATTAGTCCATACTACCTCATCAACAGATATGCATTATAGTTTCCGTTCTGAATCTTTTCTGTCGCCTGTAGATGAAAATTGAGAAAATAAATAAGACAGATTAAAGTCTGTTTCCCCTTCACGCTCGCTTGTCATTTGTCCGGCTCGTTTGAAACTGTATGCTGGCTCGCTTGATGTTGTCCATGATTCAGATGTGAGGATCAAAACGAAGATATAACAGATTTCATTATATAATCAAAGCTTCCTGGTGTATTGTATCAACCTATGCCATCCATATGCACGAATGTGCAGGTGATAGGCTTTCTTGGGGCATCGGTCCATGTAGCATTCAAAATTGGGACTATATACCTGTGTGAATCCAAGATCCCCGTGATCTCCTTATTACCTATATAACGTATAGTAACAAAAAGGTACAAAATTCAATTAACTATGGAATGGGGAGCGAAAATGCCCCAATCAACCGACCCTCCTTTAGATGGGATACCTCCATTGTACCAAATCTAGCCCTCAGTCCCCTCTTAGATAGTTTATCTGCCCTGGTATTACTTTCGCGGTAAATATGGTTGATGGGCGGGCAGCCTAATCTCTGCCATAAACCTTGTGTCCTCTCCACCCACCCCTGTAGATGAGGAGACATCATATGATACTTGTTGGTGATCCAGTTAATGATGAGCTGTGAGTCTCCGTATATGCAGATCCCCTGTATTTGCAAATCTTGAGCAAAATGAAGACCCCCCCACAATGCCATAATCTCCGCCTTATTATTTGGTGTTGGTGTGGGCTTCGGATGGAATTTAACCTCTCGGGATATACAGGATTGAGAACCCTTCAATAATTCCAAAAGAACGGAACACAACAAAATTAGAAACCTAAAATTCATAACATGGGCTACAAACTCGTTCTACTTCATTCACCACCAAATTATAAATAGAGGAACTGACCTACAAATCAATGAACCAATGGTTGTCAAAGGAGACGTCATCACATCAATGTGGAGTCCCTATATTGTATACATACACGGCTTGTAAAACCAATATCCCACACGGATCGGGTAAATTACGTCTTCAGTTTTTATAAGCGTTGACATTCCATTTGGCTTTTGACGCATCTTGCACTCAGTGGCTGCTTCGTGGATTCTTCCGTTGGTTTCGTCACCTAGTGTGTGTACTCGTTTGTGATTGTTGGTGGAATTTCATGGGATATATGCAAAAGATATGAAAGACCCACAAAATATGAAAAACAAAATTAGAATTAAAAAAAAAAAAAACTATTAAATTTAAAATAACAAAATTAAAATTCAAAAAATGCCATAAAACATTTAAAACAAATTAAAATTCAAAAACAATAATAAAAATTAAAATTCAAAAAATGCCATAAAACATTAAAAACAAATTAACATTAAAAAACAATAATAAAAATTAAAATTAAAAAAAATGCCATAAAAAACAAATTAAAATTCAAAAACAATAATAAAAATTAAAATTAAAAAAAATGCCATAAAATATAAAAACAAATTAAAATTAAAAAAAAAAAAAAAATCCATTACAAAATGCCACAAGATACAAATAACAAATTAAAATTCAAAAAAATTAAAAACCCATAAAAAATAAAAATATGCCATAAAATATAAAAAACAAATAACAAAATTAAAATTCAAAAACCCATAAAATGCTACAAAATATAAAAAAACAAATAACAAATTCAAAAAATAAAAAAATAAAAACCCATAAAAAAAATGCCACAAAATATAAAAAACAAATAACAAATTCAAATTCAAAAAAATAAGAACCCATAAAAAAATGCCACAAAATATAAAAAAACAAATAACAAAATTAAAACTCAAAAAAAATAAAAACCCATAAAATAAAATGCCACAAAATATAAAAAACAAATAACAAATTAAAATTAAAAAAAAAAAAAAAAACCCATAAAAAAATGCCACAAAATATAAAAAACAAATAACAAAATTCAAATTAAAAAAAAAAAATGCCACAAAATATAAAAAACAAATAACAAATTAAAATTAAAAAAAAAATAAAAAAACCCATAAAAAAATGCCACAAAATATAAAAAACAAATAACAAAATTCAAATTAAAAAAAAAAAATGCCACAAAATATAAAAAACAAATAACAAAATTAAAATTCAAAAAAAATAAAAACCCATAAATATAAAAAAATAGATAAAAATATGCCACGAAATACAAATAACAAAATTAAAATTCAAAAACCCATAAAATGCTACAAAATATAAAAAACAAAAAACAAATTAAAATTTAAAAAAAAATAAAAACCCATTAAAAAAAAGCCACAAAACATAAAAAAACAAATAACAAAATTAAAATTAAAAAAAAATAAAAACCCATAAATATAAAAAAACAGATAAAAATATGCCACAAAATATAAAATACAAATAACAAAATTAAAATTCAAAAACCCATAAAATGCTACAAAATATAAAAAAAGAAATAAAAAATTCAAAATTCAAAAAAAAATGAAAACCCATAAAAAAATGCCACAAAATATAAAAAACAAATAACAAAATTAAAATTCAAAAAAAATAAAAACCCATAAATATAAAAAACAGATAAAAATATGCAACAAAATATAAAAAACAAATAACAAAATTAAATTCAAAAACCCATAAAATGCTACAAAATATAAAAAACAAATAACAAATTAAAATTTAAAAAAAAAAAAAAAAAAACCCATAAAAAAATTGCCACAAAATATAAAAAACAAATAACAAATTCAAAATTCAAAAAAAATAAAAACCCATAAAAAAAGCCACAAAATATAAAAAACAAATAACAAAATTAAAATTCAAAAAAAATAAAAACCTATGAAAAAAATGCCACAAAATATAAAACACAAATAACAAAATTAAAATTCAAAAAAAAAATGCCACAAAATATAAAAAACAAATAGCAAAGTTAAAATTAAAAAAAAAAAAAACAATAACCCATAAATATGAAAAACAAATAAAAATATGCCACAAAATATAAAAAACAAATAACAAAATAAAAATTCAAAAACCCATAAAATGCTACAAAATATAAAAAACAAATAACAAATTAAAATTAAAAAAAAAAACTATAAAAACCATAAAAAATTGCCACAAAATATAAAAAACAAATAACAAATTAAAATTCAAAAAAAATAAAAACCCATAAAAAAAGCCACAAAATATGAAAAACAAATAACAAAATGAAAATTCAAAAAAAAAATAACAAATTAAAATTCAAAAAAAATAAAAACCTAAAAAAATGCCACAAAATATCAAAAACAAATAACAAAATTAAAATTCAAAATAAAAAATGCCACAAAATATAAAAAACAAATAGCAAGATTAAAATTCAAAAAAAATAAAAACCCATAAATATAAAAAAACAGATAAAAATATGCCACAAAATATAAAAAACAAATAAGAAAATTAAAATTCAAAAACCCATAAAATGCTACTAAATATAAAAAAACAAATAACAAATTAAAATAAAAAATAAATAAAAACCCATAAAAGGAATCCCACAAAATATAAAAAACAAACAACAAATTAAAATTCAAAAAAAATAAAAACCCATAAAAAATGCCTATATATATATATATATATATATATATATATATATATATATATATATACCCACAATAAAAAACCAAATTAAAAAAAAAATCCTGATACTGATAATGATAAAAAACCAAATTAAAATTCAGAAACAAATAAAAAAAAAAACCCATAAAAGAATGCCACAAAATATAAAAAACAAATCAAAATAAAAAAACCCTCAAAACAAAAATAAAAAACGAATAAAAATAAAAACCCATAAAAAATGCCACAAAATATTAAAAACAAATAAAAATAAAATAACGCACAAAAGAAAGCCCATAAAATTAAAAAACTAAAAAAAACCAAAAAAAAAGAAAAAAAAATGCCAACTAAAAATAAAAAAACCAAATAAAAGTAAAAAGCTCAAAAAAATAAAAAACCCAAATCAAAATAAAAACCCAAAAAAAAATGCCACAAAAAAAAACCCATAAAAAAAACGCCACAAAATATTAAAATAAAAATAAAATAAAAAAACCCACAAAATAAAAATAAAACCAAATAAAAATAAAAACCAATTAAAGAAAGAACGGAAATTAAAATTCAAAAACAAATAAAAATAAAAATCCCGCAAAATAAATGAAAATCAAAACCCACAAAATAAAAAAACTGAATAAAAATAAAAACCCATAAAAAAATGCCACAAAATATAAAAAATAATTAAAATAAAATAAAGAACGCACAAAATAAAAAACCCTCACGATAATTAAAAAAACCCAAAAAAAAAACAAATTAGAATTCAAACCCAAATAAAAAAACCAAATAAAAATAAAACCCATTAAAATTAAAAATAAAATTAAAATAACAATAAAGAAAAAAGGAATTAAAATTCAAAAGCAATCAAAATAAAAAAAGCCACAAAATATACAGGAATAAAAAACCCTGAAAATAAAAAAAAAAATACCAAACAAAAATTAAAAATAAATAAAAATAAAAACCCACAGATAAAAAAAAAATACCCACAAAAAACCCACAAAACATGAAAAACAAAAATTCAAATTCAAAGAAAAAAAAAATTAAAAATTAAAAAAGAAATAGAAAACCAAACTAAAATTCAAAAACAAATAAAAATAACCAAATTTAAAACCAAAAAAAAATAAAAACCCATTAAAATTCAAAATGAAACAAAAGTAACCAAATTAAAATTGAAAAACGAATAAAAATAACCAAAAAAAACAAATAAAAATGACACAAAATAAAAAACCAAATAAAAATAAAAACCCATAAAAAATGCCATGAAATATAAAAATCAAATTTAAAAAAAAAAAAACCAAAAAATAGAAACCCAAATAGAAATAGAAACCCATAAGAAAAACAAAATAAAAACCTACAAAATAAAAAAACCAAATGAAAAATAAAAGCCCATAAAAAATGCCCAAAATATAAAAAACAAATAACCCATTAAAATTGAAAAACAAATAAAAATGCTACAAAATACAAAAATAAAAAATAAAAGTAAACAAAACCCACTAAAAATGCCAGAAAACATAAAAAACAAATAAAAACAAGAAATGCCACAAAATATAAAAAAACATAAAAATAAAATAACCCACAAAATAAAAAATGCAAACAAATAAAAATATAAAAATATCACAAAATATAAAAACAAATAAAAATAAAATAACCCACGCAATAATTAAAATTCAAAAACAAATATAAAAAACCAAATTAAAATTCAAAAAAATAAAAATAAAAATAAAAACCCATAAAAAATGCCAGAAAATATAAAAAACAAATAAAAATAAAAAAAAGCCAAATAAAACTAAAAATAAAATTAAAAACCCATAAAAATATGCCACAAAATATAAAAAAACAAATAAAAATAAAAATAAACCCACAGAATAAAAAAACCAAATGAAAAAAAAAAAAAAAACCTGATTATGATTTTAAAAAAACAAAATAAAATTCCAAGAAAATAGAAAGAACAAAATTAAAATTCCAAAAAAATAAAAATAGAAAACCAAATTAAAATTCAAAAACAAATAAAAAAATCAAATAAAAATAAAAACCCATAAAAAAATGCCACAATGTAAAAAACAAATAAAAATAAAATAACCCACAAAATAAAACCCAAAAAAATACCAAATAAAAAAAATAAAAGAAAAGACCAAATTAAAATTCAAAAAAAAATAAAAATAAAAAACCCAAAAAATAAAAAAACACAACTAAGAATAAAAACCCCCAAAATAAAAACAAACCAAAAATAAAAATAAAAACCAAATTAAAATTAAAAAACAAATAAAAATTAAAAACCCACAAAATTAAAAAAAAAGAGGCCCAAAGAACAATAAAAACGCAAACAAAAAAATGCCACAAAATATATATATAAAAAAAAACAACAAAACAAAAAAAGCCCAAATAAAAATAAATACCAACAGAATAAAAAAAACCAAGAAAAAAGAAACCAATTAAAATTAAAAAACAAATAAAAATAAAACCCATAAAAAATGCCACAAAATATGAAAAAATAATAAAAATAAAAAAAGGCACGAAATAATTAAAAAACAAAATTAAAAAAAAACCATTTAAAAAAGGATATTTTAAATAAATTAAAATAAAATATCCACAAAATAGATAAAACTAAAAAACCGACAAAATAAAAAAAAAAAAACTTAAAAATCCACAAATTAAAAAAAAAAAAAAAAAAACTGCCACAAAATATGAAAAACAAATTAAAAAAAAAAACCAAATTAAAATTCAAATACAAATAAAAATTAAAAAATCCACAAAAAAAAAAAACCATAAAAAATGCCACAAACTATAAAAACCAAATAAAAATAAAAAAACCCACAAAGTAAAAAAAACCAAATAAAAATAAAAAAACACTCATGACAATAAAAAACCCACATGAAAAACCAGATTAAAATTCAAACCCAAATAAAAGAACCAAATTAAAATTCATACCCAAATAATAAAAAAAAGCCAAATTAAAATTGAAAAACAAATAAAAATGAAAGACCCCACAAAATAAAATAAAAAACCAAATAAAAATAAAAACCCATAAAAAAAGCCACAAAATATAGAAAAAACAAAAAACATGAAAACCCACAAAATATAGAAAAAACAAAAAACATGAAAACCCACAAAATAAAAAAACCAATTAAAATTAAAAAACACCCAAATTTTTTTTTTTTTAAAAAGCCCAAATAAAAAAAAGGAAAAAAAAAACCCTACAAATAAAAATGTAAAAAAAAAGCCCCTTAAAAAAAACCCACAAAATAAATAAAAATAAAAAAACACACCGACAAATAAAAATGCCACAAAATATTAAAAAAAAACCCACAAAATATAAAAAATAAATAAAAATTAAAAAAACCGCAAGAAAAAAAAATATAAAAACCCACAAATAAAAATGATGATGATTAAAAACCCAAAAGTAAAAGTGATGATGATAAAAAAACCCACAAAATATAAATGATAATGATTATAAAAAAACCCACAACATATAAAGAATAAATAAAAAGAAAAATAAACCACAAACAAAAATGTTAATAATGATAAAAAAACACACAAAGTAAAAAATAAATAGATAAAAATAAAAAAACCCACAAGATAAATGATAAATCAAAATAAAAAAGTCCACAAAATATTAAAAAAAATAAAATAAATATAAATGATAATGATGATAAAAAAACATACAAAATATAAAAAATAAATAAAAATAAATAAAACTCACAAAATATAAAAATTAAATAAAAATATAAAAATAATGATGGCAAGAAAAACCCACAAAATATAAAAAATAAATAAAAATAAAAAACAAAAATGATAATGATAAATAAATAAATAAATAAAATGCTCAAAATATAAAAAATAAATATAAATATAAATGATAATCTTGATAAAAAAACCCACAAAATTTAGAAAAAAAAACCAAAAAATATAAAAATGAAATAAAAATAAAATACAAAAATGATGATGATGATGATAAAAAAACCAACAAAATATTATAAAAAATATAAATGATAATGATGATTAAAAAACCCACAAAATATAAAAAATAAATGAAAATAAAAAAACAAAAACGATGATGATAAAAAATACCCACAAAATAAATATAAGAAATAAATTGTAACGTACGACTCAACCCTATTTATTTATGCATTGTAAATGAAACTTACATTAACTTATTTTAACTATTTGATCAAGAAAATCAAGAAACGGTTGAACGAATTCTTGATTCATTTGAAAACCGAATTCTTGATTCATTTGAAAACTGATATAGTGTGGGTTAGTTTCCACATTGGGATTTCATACTTTGAAGTTTTGATATGAAGAGCAGACCCTTATGTTCTCAAGGGATTTGAAATGGTTTTCACTGTTGGAGAAGATTCGGGACTCGACCATATATTTATACAAGGCAGAATGCATGGGGAGGATGAACAAAGGGTCGTAATTCGATTGTTGTGACCTATAAGTCTGGCGGGTCACACACAGATAAACAGGCTCAGAAAATTGCATTTGTGACCTGAGATTTGAAGAAAATGGTTGAGTAAACATCAAATTTAACCCTATTTTGGATCTGCTCTAGACCTCCGTGAATCTGCCTCTATTCTCGACATTATCATCTTAAGGGTATGGTTTATCAGCTTTTGCTTGCAATTTTTTTGCATAGTTTATGCATCGTTCTTTTTGCATTTTAAATACCATCATGTTAGCAAATGCGTGATTGCTTGCTTATGGAAAGTGGGTATTTGAGATAATAAGGATTGGGCGGGGATTATGCGGATTCGGGCTTCTTGTATTCTCTGGTTCAGTTTTCATGGAGTGATATTTCCACGTTTATATCTAACATGGCGTGGGGATATATATATATATGTTATGAAAATTACAAGACTGTATATGGCATTCATATTGTCATATATTTCAAAAAATATGTTCGCATGACACACTACAAAGTGCCTCCACTATGGGACCGCCAAGATAATAATTTTGGCTAAATTTATTTATTATATAATCTCTTCTTTATGAGTTAAAAGATATAAGAAAAGATTATATATATCATATTGTTTTTCTGCTAAAAATAGTATTAGAAAAATAGAAAGAATGCGAATGATCGTTCTCATATCTCTTGGGATAAATTACACATACCAAGAAAGTGGTATTTTATTAGTTTATTGGGATATGATTCAACACCAAATCACTGTTGAATATTTTTGAAAGAATGTATTTATCTTGGGGATAGAAGATAAGTCCATTACGTTAATTCCTTTGCAAGGGTTTGCAAAGGTTGAATGTTAACTTTGTTATTAGTTTTAAGAGGTCTATCTAGCTCTTATGCCCAAATAAGGGTTAGTTATGATACTTTATTTTTAAAAGAGATTTTCTTGATTAGGTTAAAGAGGGTAACTTTTTAATAAAAATATTTACATAAGCGAGAAAATAGAAGAGGAATGCTCTTATTTTAAAAGAGACTTTGTACTCATTTAAATTATGAAGTGATAACAAGTCCAAAGTATTTTTCTTGAATAGATTAAAGAGAGTGACTCTTGAAATAACTTCTTGTACAATGAAGAAGAAAAGAGAATTCTTCTCAGATTTACATTCATTAACCATGTTGTAAATAGTAATGAATTAATATATATCCATGAATAGTTACCATGATAGTAGGAGAGGTTAATGAATTAATAAATCCATGGATAGTTTCCATAAATCCATGGGTAGTTTTCCATGGTGTTGATGGAGAATAATTATTTCACAAAACCATGGGTAGATTACCATGGTGTTGGTAAAGTTAAGTTATTTAATAAATTCATGGTTAAAGGAGCTAATCAGTTTTATTCCTTAGATAAATAAACTAAGTGATTATTTTATATTATCATGATTATGATGTTAAATTCCTGATGGAGGAAGATCTTGCATATACATGCAACATATGTATTAGCTTTTATTGAAAAATAATATACATTTTTGTATGTAGAAAGATAGCTTGTAGTATTGAAACTACATTGAATATGATTGTTAGTATAATCTTGAAAATGAGACATGTATTTATATTCTTAATTGTGTATTTTTACATATGATTACATACTCACTAGCATTGAGATTTTCTTTGGGAAGACTTGTGAAAAAGGTTATGTGCTTCGTTGTGTAAGCACTCCTTTAGGGAGAGTATTTTGGAATCGGTATGCATTCGCATACATGGAAGAAACAAATGTTATGATAGTTTGCAGTCCATGCACTAAAAGTAATAGCTTAAGGGTTAGCTATTTTGACTAAATTTATGTAAAACACATGCATAAATATCTTAACTGATGTATCAGTTTATTTAAAAGAAAGGCTTGGGAGATGTAGCCATTGTTTTGCAGGAATGTGTGCTTATGCGACGGAAGCATTAGTTATTGTGATGAATTATAACCAACACATATGAGGTATGTGTTGTTACAGGGAGAATGTCAAGGTACTTTACGTACTTGTCATGAATATACTTGAGTAGATGGAGAAACTACTATAGTACAGATATGTGAAATGATTGATTTAAACTTTATGAATCTTGACATCATGTTATGTTGAAATCATCATAGCAGGGAATGATGGCGACAGGTACAAAGGAATATTATGCTTGTCATTTACAAAGGAATGTTATGCTTGTCATGTACAAATGAAAATTATGCTTGTCTTGGTGGCAGGTAAATGATTAATGTTCATGCAGATGAGTGCGAGTTGCAGGAAGGTCCAATGTACGATGGTCCATTGTAGGTACATCCATGCCACCAAGATGTGAAGATATGAAGATATGAAGACTAGAGGGTAAATGGTGTCATATTTATTGTAAGGGCTTTAAGCTAGATATTTGCATATTTCCTTGTAAGATTATATAAACGATGGTTAAGGGATGGTCTCCCTTATAAGCCATTGAGTGATGGGCTGAACACCCTCACGAGTGTTTAATAATAAAATTAAACTTTGCTGGTTTTCACCCTACGGGGTTTCCAGGGTATATTGGCGTCCAATGATGTGATTGATTATTGTGTCCAGATGATGAGGTTGATTCTTTTCTTGTTATGATGTTCATAATGGCAATTATGTGATGACTATATGAGTAATGAGATGAATGGATGGTTACATCATATAGTATTAAGTTAATATACTGTAATGGAGGTTGTCAAGGGTTAAGGAGTTTACTATTCTTATTTATAAAATTACATTGTGAATTGTTAAACATTCTATGTAATGATGAGTAACTTCTATAAAAAAAAAAATTAACTCCTTACATTTCCCTGTGAAGTTAATGGTGTATGTTACAAGTGGTATCAGAGCTAAAGGTTCAAAAACTGGCACCTTTTGGATTTAGCGAAAAGAAATTGAGGGATCCAAGATGAAATGCACGTATGTGAAGGAAGGCATCGCATCTCTAATCCAGGTTGAACAAAGAGTTTCAAGAGATAAGTATTATTATCTTTCTTTCTTTAAACACTAGTTATTGCATTATGGAAAATACACCGCTTACAAAGTAAATACCTGTTGAGTTAGAGTTTCTTAAAAAAAAAAAGGATATGTATTTTCCATGTGCGTAAAACTTCTATTGTTGTATTGAAGTTTCCTTGAAAGGAATTGGGAATTTGGTTTCCTGAAGAAGAAACATGTGTGTGCTTGAAAATTTAACTAATACACATTTGATTCTTCTTGAGAGAAATATGTGTATTTTGAAAATAAATCTTGCATGTGAATCTTGCAACTAAAAGAGACAAATATAGAGTAAAATGTGGTTTTACTTAATATGCAAGATTGTGCTAGTTCTTTTGGAAAGTAATACAACATTGCTAATATGATAATCTTTTAGAAAGATATACCATGGTAAAAGACCAAACTACTATGCTAGTTTTGCTGATAAGAACCCATGTGAGTTCCTGCAAAGATTACTAGTATGTATCTTGAAAGGTGTGAGCAGTAGTAAAACATAAATAAGTAAACTTGCTTGCCTTTATATATATATCTTGTTTAAGAAAAGATGGGAAGATTGTTTTTCTTTAAAAGGGACTACACACTGATGTGCTAAATGAGAAGGAATCCAAGTTCTTTTCTTGAAAATAAATATAGGCTAAAGAGAATAACCTCTTGAATATACTACATTGCTAGATGGATTATGTAACCTTCTTGATTTAGGTATATTAAAGGTTAAGTTAACCTTGTTAGTGTTGCATAGTCTTTATGCATAAAAGAGGCTATCTATGGTAAATTCTTGGAAACAAAGCTTGATAAACTTGCATGTAGAATCATAGAGGAACAAGGTTCTTTGCATGCAATAGTTGTATTATATTTCATCGGAAAGAACATAAGTTTATATGTGGAGAATGATAACATGTTTTGTTATCATACTTTAGAAAATATTCTTTGGCAAAGAAGATGAATTACATGTACAAAAACTAAAGTAATGTTTTGGTTTCCTTGAAATATATACATGGCTAATGTGGGTATAATATTTCAAGAATAACAGATGTATTCTTATGTTTTATTCCATTATTTTTATGGAAAAGAAAACCATGTTTTGCATGCCTATTACGTTATGAGTCCTCGAAGAGGAATCATGAGTTTTCCTAATCGATTATGATAAGTACTCTGTTGAGAAATTAAGACTAGAATCTTTATGCATTGTATGCATAGGAACAACAACCAATGTGTTAGCTTTATTATATTTGCATGTTCCAAAGGCAAAATCTGATGTGGTGGTTCTTTGTTAAAGTTTAAGTAAAGCGAATGCACATTTTGTCATTTTCAATTAAAGGATTTTCTGAACAGATATAGTGATTTGTCTTGTACGGATGTGTGCATGTATAAAAATTTTCATAGTAATATGGGAGTTATTTGACATGAATCGATCATTACTTACTCACACTAATATAGAGATGTTAGAAGAAAGCATGTTGTGACATTGTATTCACATATCATATATGCACATGAATAGGTGTTAAAGAATCATTCAAAGATTGATTATTTATTGATTAAGGTTTTATCTAATCATGCTATAAAATCTTATCGATGCTGCTAAAAGAAAACATTGTTGTGGAGGAGCAATGTGAATTCCTGATGATGATGAGTATTGCAGTAGGGAGAGAAGTCCTTCAAATGAAATAAAGATAAGTATTTTATTTTATTTTAAGAATTCTATGCATATGCATGTTGATTCTTTAAAAATGAATTGTTATATACATGGCATTGCATGAGATTAGCTTCCATTTAAAAGAATTCTTAAAAAGTACATGCTATTATAATATAATTTTTCTGCATAAGAATATGCATATGAGATTAATATGTGTATTATGCTTTATTTCTTTAAGAAAGAAAGTATAACAACATGAAAGAAAAATAGTTACTTTCATTTGAGCTTGAAAAGAAGTAATTGTTTTTGCATGCAATAAAATTTCTAAGTTACCATGCACTGCTTTAAAAAGATGAATGTATATAGTGATGGTGTGTGAAACTAATGCATGAATGCAAAAGATGAGGAAAGTCCTTATATAAGATGATATAGTGTTAGAATTAAATCGAATAAAACCTTTTAATGGGTCAAGTTGTGAAACTTCACTAAATAAATAGTTGACTAACTAGTGTTTGCATGAGTCGTCATGGATGCATTAAAAATATTAATAGAATTGACTAGTTATGAACAAATCACTAATGAAAGTTATATGCACGAATCGATTTTGACTAAAGCTATTTGAAAGTTGTGAACAAGTGATTATGATAATTACTTCGTATGTGAGTCTGTTGGAACAGAACCTGATGGGAATTGGAAATGTGTTTGCGAAATGCATATTTACAATTAGCAAACATCGCAAACATTGCAATGTGAATTGCAACAGTAAACGTTAAAGTATCATGTTTTAATGTACAACACATGTATGTTACTTCCAGGGGGGGGAAGTTGTGATAGGTTCATTAAAGCTAATTAGTATTAACCAACTAAAGAAAATTTGTTTAATTTCCTTTTATCTGGCAAGAAAAACTTAAATCTTCACTGTTGATAAAGAAAATTATTTAATTTGATGAAATTAATTAAAGAAAGAAAATATTTCTAAGCTGATGGTAAAAATGTTTCCAAGAATAAGAAGTGGTTGGGGACAGTTGGAAAGACAGTTACCTACTCCTCTGAGGATAAGCTGGATCCCCGAGGAGGAGTAGGCGTTCTGTGAAATTGGTAAAGGGGGAGTATTTTCTTGAGCTGGTTGGGACTAATTGAAAATAGCTTCCAGCAACCCTTGTAAAGCCAAAAACATCTGAGTGTGAATGGAATTAGAGAATTGGACCGGATTGTCCTGAATTTCTCTTCCAAGCTTTTCTGAGTGTGACTGGATTGGCCATCCCAATGTCATAGCAGAAGAATCCACTTTTGACCCGTGACACTGTCCAGATTCTCGAGCTAGGGGGCAAGTGGAGGATGTAATAGCCTCACTTGATGGTTGGGAGGACCATAGCTTGAAAGACTAAATTTCCAGATAAATATAAAGAGCTTAGCGCTCGGAAAATGAATTACTGAATGTATAAGTTCATTTATAATATTACTAATTTGTTTGAATGTCTTAGCAGATGCTAGGATATGCCTATGGTGCATGGATTGACCATTGGTACGATTAGAGAGCTAGAATCTCTCTAAGTCCTTTTTAAGTACTGTATGGATGTCTTTAGCAGGAGCTAAGACAGTGTGCATGTGATGCATTGATGAGAGGGTTGGTTCTCTCTGAGTACTTATGTAAGTACTTTGATTAAAGCATTTCTTTATATTGCAATAATGTTGATGGTTGCTAGTAATTTCATTTCAATGAAACTATGTGACTAATGTGATTGAATGGTTAGTCATACATTACAGGCTCTTTCCAGGAAGTGTTGATGGGTGTTCAACCATTCTATGAGAGCTTGTGTAAAAGCCATCATTTTTCCAATGGTAATTGGTAAATAATGATGAGTTCTTATAAAGATTTTTCTATACTTTTGTGAATTGAATAAGGGATAAGTAGTTAGAAATGAAATATTCTTTGCGCTATACATGCTTATGAGTATGGATAAAAAAAAAAAAAAAAAATTATTGTTTCAATTAATAGAATTTAAGGAAATGAAAGTGTCTCATTGCCAAGGGGAAGGAGCCCCTTTGGATTGCTTATATTATTATACCATGAGTATAAAGTTTAAATTTCAGTGAGAGAAGCACACCGAGGATGATGTTCTCTTAAGGGGGGGAGTATGTAATGTACGACACAACCCTATTTATTTACGCATTGTAAATGAAACTTACATTAACTTATTTTAACTATTTGATCAAGAAAATCAAGAAACGGTTGAACGAACTCTTGATTCATTTGAAAACCGAATTCTTGATTCATTTGAAAACTGATATAGTGTGGGTCGGTTTCCAAATTGGGATTTCATACTTTGAAGCTTTGATATGAAGAGCAGACCCTTATGTTCTCAAAAGATTCGAAATGGTTTTCACTGCTAGAGAAGATTCGGGACTCGACCATATATTCATACAAGGCTAGAATGCGTGGGGAGGACGAACGAAGGGTCGTAATTCGATTGTTGTGACCTATAAGTCCGGCGGGTCACACACAGATAAACAGGCTCAAAAAATCGCATTTGTGACCTGAGATTTGAAGAAAATGGTTGAGTAATCATTAGATTTAACCCTCTTTTGGATCTGCTCCAGACCTGCGCAAATCTGCCTCTATTCTAGACATTATCTGCTCAAGGGTATGGTTTATTAGCTTTTGCTTGCAATTTTTTTGCATAGTTTATGCATCATTCTTTTTTCATTTTGAATACCATCATGTTAGCAAATGCATGATTTCTTTCTTATGGAAAGTGGGTATTGGAGATAATAAGGATTGGGCAGGGATTATGCGGATTCAGGCTTCTTGTATTCTCTGGTTCAGTTTTCATGGAGTGATATTTCCACGTTTATATCTAACATGAAGTGGGGATATATATATGTTATGAAAATTACAAGACTGTATATGGCATTCATATTGTCATATATTTCAAAAAATATGTTGTCATGACACACTACAAAGTGCCTCCACTATGGGACTGCCAAGATAATAATTTTGGCTAAATTTATTTATTATATAATCTCTTCTTTATGAGTTAAAAGATATAAGAAAAGATTATATATATCATATTTTTTTTCTGCTAAAAATAGTATTAGAAAAATAGAAAGAATGCGAATGATCGTTCTCATATATCTTGGGATAAATTACACATACCAAGAAAGTGGTATTTTATTAGTTTATTGGGATATGATTCAACACCAAACCACTGTTGAATATTTTTGAAAGAATGTATTTATCTTGGGGATAGAAGATAAGTCCATTACGTTAATTCCTTTGCAAGGGTTTGCAAAGGTTGCATGTTAACTTTGTTATTAGTTTTAAGAGGTCTATCTAGCTCTTATGCCCAAATAAGGATTAGTTATGGTACTTTATTTTTAAAAGATATTTTCTTGATTAGGTTAAAGAGGGTAACTCTTTAATAAAAATATTTACATAACCGAAAAAATAGAAGAGGAATTCTCTTATTTTAAAAGAGACTTTGTACTCATTTAAATTATGAAGCGATAACAAGTCCAAAGTATTTTTCTTAAATAGATTAAAGAGAGTGACTCTTGAAATAACTTCTTGTACAATGAAGAAGAAAAGAGAAGTTTTCTCAGATTTACATTCATTAACCATGTTGTAAATAGTAATGAATTAATATATATACATGAATAGTTACCATGATAGTAGGAGAGGTTAATGAATTAATAAATCCATGGATAGTTTCCATAAATCCATGGGTAGTTTTCCATGGTGTTGATGGAGAATAATTATTTCACAAAACCATGGGTAGATTACCATGGTGTTTGCAAATATTGGTTATTTAAAAAGTCCATGAATAAATTACCATGGTGTTGGTAAAGTTAAGTTATTTAATAAATTTATGGTTAAAGGAGCTAATCAGTTTTATTCCTTAGATGAATAAACTAAGTGATTATTTTATATTATCATGATTATGATGTTAAATTCCTTATGGAGGAAGATCTTGCATATACATGCAACATATGTATTAGCTTTTATTGAAAAATAATATACATTTTTGTATGTAGAAAGATAGCTTGTAGTATTAAAACTACATTGAATATGATTGTTAGTATAATTTTGAAAATGAGACATGTATTTATATTCTTAATTGCGTATTTTTACATATGATTACATTCTCACTAGTATTGAGATTTTCTTTGGGAAGACTTGTGAAGGAGGTTATGTGCTTCGTTGTGTAAGCTCTCCTTTAGGGAGAGTCTTTTGGAATCGGTATGCATTCGCATACATGGAAGAAACAAATGTTATGATAACTTGCAGTCCATGCACTAAAAGTAATAGCTTAAGGGTTAGCTATTTTGACTAAATTTATGTAAAACACATGCATAAATATCTTAATTGATGTATCAGTTTATTTAAAAGAAAGGCTTGGGAGATGTAGCCATTGTTTTGTAGGAATGTGTGCTTATGTGACGGAAGCATTAGTTATTGTGATGACTTATAACCAGCACATATGAGGTATGTGTTGTTACAGGGAGAATTTCAAGGTACTTTACGTACTTGTCATGAATATATTTGAGTAGATGGAGAAACTACTATAGTACAGATATATGAAATGATTGATTTATACTTTATGAATCTTGACATCATGTTATGTTGAAAGCATCATAGCAAGGAATGATGGCGACAGGTACAAAGGAATATTATGCTTGTCATGTACAAAGGAATGTTATGCTTGTCATGTACAAAGGAAAATTATGCTTGTCCTGGTGGCAGGTAAATGATTAATGTTCATGCAGATGAGTGCGAGTTGCAGGAAGGTCCAATGTACGATGGTCCATTGTAGGTACATCCATGCCACCAAGATGTTAAGATATGAAGATATGAAGACCAGAGGGTAAATGGTGTCATATTTATTGTAAGGGATATAAGCTAGATATTTGCATATTTCCTTGTAAGATTATATAAACGATTGTTAAGGGATGGTCTCCCTTATAAGCCATTAAGTGATGGGCTGAACACCCTCACGAGTGTTTAATAATAAAATTAAACGTTGCTGGTTTTCACCCTACGGGGTTTCCAGGGTATATTTGCGTCCAATGATATGATTGATTATTGTGTCCAGATGATGAGGTTGATTCCTTTCTTGTTATGATGTTCATAATGGCAATTATGTGATGACTATATGAGTAATGAGATGAATGGATGGTTACATCATATAGTACTAAGTTAATATACTGTAATGGAGGTTGTCAAGGGTTAAGGAGTTTACTATTCTTATTTATAAAATTACACTGTGAATTGTTAAACATTCTATGTAATGATGAGTAACTTGTATAAAAAAAATTTAACTCCTTACATTTCCCTGGTGTATGTTACATAAATAAAAATGATAATGATGATAAAAAATTCCCACAAAATATAAAAACTAAATAAAAATGATGATGATAAAAAACACACACACAAAATATAAAAAATAAATAAAAATGACAATGATAAAAAAAACCCACAAAATATTAAAAATAAATTGTCGACACAAAAAATAAATAAAAATAAATTAAAAAAATGATGATAAAAAAACACAAAAAAAAATTGTCAACAAAAAAAATAAATAAAAAATAAAAATGATGATGATAAAAAAAACCCACAAAGGTAAAAAAAACCCACATAAAGCATCCATTGATAGAGGGTCAAGCTTTATGTAGCTATTAACATAATGAGATGACCTTTATAGCCATTAAGAAAGGGTTGAGCTACATAGTCGTAGGAAATGGTCGAGTTGGATTGCTAAAATAGGCTAAGCTGAGCTCCATTGTGTTAGGAAGAGTTTAGTTTGAATCATGATAGTACCTAATCTAATCTAGGTGGATATTGGTGGCCACCCACCTATTCAACTTGGACCCCCACCATTGTTTCTTACAGTTTTTCAGTTTCCTTAATTGTAGCACAATTTACTATTTTTTATAGTTTTTCGGATCCTAAACTTTTGGAGCCGTTTTGAGGTCCTAAACAACATTTTTTGGGCATGAAATCTCTGGCGAAAATAACTCTCCCAGACACCATATTCACTATCATCACTTGTATTCCTTGGATAGATATTTTGAATGATGTATCATGTGTGTCAAACGAAGATAGTATGCCAAATTTATGACCCCGGGAAATTGATGTACCAATTAACCCAGACGGGGCCCATAGTCTCGTGTTTCATCTTCTAGGGTTAGGTTTTCTGATGTTTAAGGTTTTCCATTGTTTCTCAATAAAATATAGGCCTTTGAGACTCATTGTAACATAGAGCTCAAATGCCTATAGCCGCCACATCTCTTCTAAGAGATCAGCTACCAGCACCCTAGCTAGTTTATTTCCATTATGTCTGTAAACAAATTTTAGTTCTTTGATATTAATGAAATGAAGCATTATTTCTGCTGCATCTTTGTATTTATAGTTATATGTGTATTCTTTTGTGTTCCTGCATAAATTTGGATCAGTGGTATCAGGGTGGTCTGCTCTTTCTTGATCCTTCTTCGCATGTCCCCAACAAGGTCGGGGTATAAGGAGTTAGGGCTCAATATGGTTGAACCTTTGCACGATCAACCTCGCAAACCCCGATGAATGCCCATGGGGGATGAAAAGAAAGGTGAGGGAGTAGGAGATCCTATCAAAATATTGCTAGAGGAGGCCCTCGAAAAAAAAGGAACGTGATGATGGATAACTTTGCCCAAATCCTTCAACGACTACCCACTAATGGCACATCTTCATCCAGTAGCAACTTTGGAGGCACAACCCCTCTTAAGGTTCAATTAAACTTTTAAATTCCCATATATGATGGAAAAATAGATGAAAATGCCCTAGATATATGGTTGAATCTATTCGAAGGATATTTCTCGGTTCATGACTTTTGCGACCAGGAGAAGATTATTTTTTCACTCCTCAAAGTTGCCCCCCATGTCAAGGACTGGTGGGAAACCTAATGTGAGAAAAAGGATGAGGGGGAACCCTATTTTTTCTTAGCCATACCCACTTGGAATTCTTTCAGAGACAAGATCAAGGAACAATAGTATCTCATGGGGAGATATGAGGACAAGTACATACATGGACTACACTGTCGCAGCAAAGGGATGAAGATGTGCATGAGCTGACGAATCTATTCCATACCCTGTGCACAAAGCTGGGTATCAAAGATTTAGAGAAAAATTTGGTGTTGAAGTACCACAGTTGTCTGCACAGATACATTTAGGAGGAAATGGAGTTCCTCGACATCTCCTCACTTGGTACAACATACCGATATGCTGCCAAGATTGAGCAGAAATTCAAACAAAAGAAGTGTGATTTTAGATATTCGAATCAAAAGAAAGGGAAAGGTGTCCCCAAACCACAAAAAAAGGACAAATCCAAGGCATGATGGCCCAAGACAACCTTCCAAAGCCACAAGCGAAGAAAAACACCATGAAGGCTAAGAAGGACATAGGAAAGTGGTATGAGTTCCATATGAGCTCCACTCACAACAAAAGTGAGTGTCGGGCCAAGTAGTCACTGGTGGCTGAGATGAAGGCTTCTGAATCAGATGCATGCTCCGACTTTGAATCAGAACCTGACAATGGGAATGACAAAGGAAAATAGATTATCGATGCAAAGCCCAACACCAATGTTGCCACCATGAAGATCCAAAAGGAAGAACTGGAAGATCCAGAGGAGGAGGAGCATCTCTTCCACTCCTAGATGTGGGTAAAGGGTTCCCCACTATAGTCATTGTTGACAGGGGGAGCCAAAAGAAACTCATTTCAGGAGAGGTCATGAAGCGGTTGGGCTTGACGACCACATCACACCCACACCTTGATTCGGGTAAATTTTTTATACCCTTTTAACCAAGACCTTTACCTCAAGCTAATGTGTTAGAATTACATTTTATGAAAAGCATTAATGAACACATGCAGATCTAATCAAGAGGAACACATGTCAACAATCATATGACAAATATGAAAGAAGTTTAATAACGGATTTCGTCTAGTGTGGACTACGTCTCCAGGCCT
The DNA here is from genome assembly GCA_034641835.2 of Pinus albicaulis. NCBI lineage: Eukaryota > Viridiplantae > Streptophyta > Pinopsida > Pinales > Pinaceae > Pinus > Pinus albicaulis. The sequence goes on along the minus strand of CM076571.1, from coordinate 120,013,763 downwards.
CGGTGTCTCGATGGTGTTGGCCACTTCATTTAGTTCTATAAATGTCAATATGTACACAGATGTTGTTTTCTTATCATACAAGGAAATCATCCCATGACATGACTGGAAAATTCTCTCCACGAGATGTTCCACTGCATGGAACTCTCACTCATAATAGACCTCCTATCATCATGACATAAACTCTCGCATGACGACTATGAGTATCCCGCCAACATGGAAACAAAGGGATCTCAATCAAACATACATGTGAAAATGAGTATCTCGCCAACATGGCAACAAAGGAATCTCAATAATAAATTAAAATCCATGATAGAAATTACATCTCACATCAAGAACAAAAACAAGATCCCGCATCAAACATCAAACAGGGATCTATACAACATAATGCATCTCATAGAAAAGAGACAAAGAAGTACATGAAATCAACACTTCATATGCCTCAAACTAAAGATGATTGAAGAATAGGCTACTTCGCTGCTAGATCTGAAATCACCATCACAATCGTGGTGTCGAAAGGCATGAAGTTGACTACTCACTCACTGAATGCTGACACCTGCAAGTCCACTTTGAAAAGTGGTTGAGAAATGGAATGGTCAAATGGAAAATCTAAATACACCATCATATTTGTGGCGTTGGATAGCACAAAATCGACTGTCCAATATCTAAATTCTGACGAAGTGAAAATATGGGCCTTAAGGAATCTTTTAGATTCCTCCTAGATTGCTCAAAGATGCTGCTCCACAGGGAACCTAGAAATATGCAACTCAAAACAGCAATATGATCGCACCATTAAGTTCCATGCGAAATTCTGAGAAGACTGAGTATAAGGTTGACCTCATTCTGACACCGGTGAATTTCAGCCTCCAAGGAATCTAAAAGATTCTCTCAAGATTCCTGAAGATTCTCCTCTGCTTGGAATCTACAAATCCGCTACTCAAATGTAAAATTTGGGCACACCATCACAGTCCCTGAGAAATTATGGTTAAAATGCATATAAATTTTAATACATTCTGACACAAGAAAATTTTAGCTCCTTGGAATTTGGCATCAAAAAAAATTCCCTCGAACTGCGTGCACCATCCCTGCCTTGAACTATGTATCTGTCTGCCTCTGCCTAGCCTAGGCGCACTATGCGAATGAGGATTTAAATATTATTTCGATGATAGATTTTTCAACCTGAGCCGTTGTGGCTCAAGGACACATGGTTTAAAACAGGAATGGAGAGGTCAGGGGATCAAATCCCAACCCCTCACATAAGGCGTGTTTGTGATTTTAATAGGGCACGTTTTTTAAAATTTGGTGTAGGTCGGGCCCACATTGGGCGGTGCGCCCAACAACCCTGCGCGTGACATTTTATGTTTGTTGTGGATAATGGTTGGTGGAGTAGTGAATATATTGGTGTCGGTTCCGTTGGTTATGTCGGCACCGATGGACCAAACTGCAGGTCTGCCTGGTGGATTCAAATCCCACCGCCACCCATTTATAATCAACATATACTAATATATATGTCTTATATATATATAATTGGTGGGGTGTGTGGGGTCCGGCGGGGGTCATGGCCCGCCGACCTTTAAAATATATTTTTTTGATTTTAATATAACAAATAAGACCCCATTAAAAATTCGTTAATTTGTCCGAAGGAGTCAAATTAACGAACCCATGGTTTCACCCAAAATCCGTGTAATATTCCAAAATTAGCATGTAGTTGATTGGAATATTGATTATTGTTTTTATCACCTAGCAGTTGAATAAATGGGTAAGGAGGCCCATGCATAATGAAAATATGAATAAAACCCTCATAATGTGAAAGGGAATCATGATAGGAGCTAGATTTCACACCCTCATGTGTGAAAAGGGGCATTTGCATATGGACAAGGTCAAGTTTGACCAAGTCAACAGTGCTAGAATAGAAGGTGGAGATCATCTATGGAGATAGCACAGTGATAGTGGGTGGAAGATTCCTTGGTGGAGGAAACCCTAATGAGTTGTACCCAAGGTGAGAGGGCTTCCATTTGTATAAAAGGAGGTCAAGGAAACCATAGGAGGACATCTTGTGATATTGATTATTGAAATTGTGGTCTATTAGACTATTGTACTTTCTTCAACTGTTTAGTTGAGATTGTTTTGCTTCTTAGCACAAGGCATTCCTATTTAGGAATTCCTTCTCCTTTCAAGACAGGCCTCTTGGAGGAGCTTGCTCTTCATTTCTCCACATCCAGGCTTCAGGCCAAGCCACCTCCTTCAGCTACAACGCTATTTCTGCAGAAGTATAACGTTGTATTGCAGGGTGTGCAGTGGAGGGTTCACAATACCAATTTCGGAGCTTATTTTCCAGAGGAGGAGTCTTCCTTTCCTTTGGGAGATTAGCAAGGAAGACCTTGAGAAGATTTCACATCTTGGCACTTTTCCAAAGAACTTCCCATATTCTACAGCACAGTCCCTTGCAGGAACTGCATCATTTCTCATAGTGTTGCAGAATGAGGGCTAAAGCCCTTGATTTTCAGCTAGTTTCTTAGGGAAAGGGCCAACCCTTCTCCCGGAAAGGTAGTAAGAAGGATCCTCATATATTTCTTGTATTCTTTAGCTATATATATGCAAAGCTTCAGCTATAATGCATTATTTCAGATCTAGATCTGTAGATCCACTCTTTGTACTCATGCTTTCAAGGAACCCTTGCCGAGTTATCTTCATAATGTACAGGAGGGGCTAGATCCCCATTTTTTTCAGTGCTTGAATAATATAACACCAGATCTATTGTCTAATATCATATTTCTGTAGAAACCCTCAGTAAATCACGCAGTCACTTGCTTCAGAAATTCTGCATGGTACAATTCATGGGATTTTGGTGTTTTTAAGCCATATTGAGACCGAGAGATCTGTTTAACTTAGCAAAAGGGATTTGTTTCTAATCCCCTTCTGAATGAGAGGGCTATAATACATAAGCTAATGGATCTTAGTGCCATTTCCTATTGTTATAGTGTAATTTTCCAGGAATAACATTTGTATGGTCCATGTTGGAGCATTTCCCAAACATTGAAATAATACAGTGGAACATAATTTGCTGTTGTAACATTAATTTGATGGATATGTGTTCCTCTCACATTTTATGATTTGCTGCTCTTTCATTATTGTGTTCAAATATTGCTGCATCCCCATTTTTGGATATTATAGTGGTATCAGAGCATAATCTTGGCTCGGCCTATTTATCTCAACCATTATGCTATCAGAAGAATAAGAAGACAAAGAGGAAGATGAGAATTATGGATAGAATGATTTTTCTCTCATCTCTTTTAAGAATCGGGAAGAAACTCTCCAAGGAGGATAAGAAAATGAAAGAGGAAAGTTGCAGTGAGACCTCTAGAAGGTTCCAAGAGGAGGAAGGCCCATGCACTTCCTATGATCAGAGAAGAAAACCAGTGTTGCAGAAAGCTCCAAAGCATTTCAATATGCCCCTTTATTTTGAAGAAGACAAGAAGCAAGGGAATAGAGGACACTTGGATCACAAAATTATAAGTGATTACCTTGTTGAGTACAAATCTCAACCTAGAGCCTTCAAGGAGACTCTAGATTTCCCATTGTTCATTAATTTGAAGGAAGGAAGGAGACCTTATGGCAAGGGAGGAATCAAGGGCAATAGGTTTCTATTGTATACCTTTGATGGGTCATCTATAGCAAAATATTGGGCAAGAAAACTTGATGCATTCTTCCTATTACATCTAGTGGTAGAGAGAGAGGCTATAGAAATTGTAGCGCTGCACCTTGAGGGTGAAGCCAACATTTGGTGGTTCAGCCATTTGAGTCATGCAAGAGTGAATAATTTTGTTGAGTTTACTCACAGGTTGATTAGAGAATTTGGCAAAGAGAAACCAGAGGAGGAGAAGCCCTCACCACCATTGGAGGAGACTTGTACCAGTGCTGTCACAACCTTGAAGGAGCATCCATCATTATCAGCAGTTGGGGGAACCATCACAAAGGAGGAAGGAACTCTTGTAGCCATACAAGATGATTCCAAGTTTCACCAAGGTATTCTTAATTTCCCATTTTCTCTTGTTGCAGCAAATTTTATGGAGAGTTGTATACCATTGAATGTCCCATGGACAAAATACAATGCTGATTTAGAGCAGCACACTCTCACTATGCTGAGGAGCCTTGATGAACTCAAGGTAAGGTTGAACACTCATCCTACTTACTCATTGTTTATATCTACACAACTCTTGGGGTTGGAGTATAGATCATTGAAGGGTGGAATGAGCATTTTCCCCTAAAATGCAATGCAGAACTATGTACTTAGTAGTGAGCATGCTATGGAAATAGTGGATATAGCATCAGGGAGATCAATAACGTTGTCCTTGAGTAGAAATGATGAGTTGGGAGCCCAGCCATTAATGGGGCATACCAATGATTACTCCACATATGTAGTAGATGATAGACAAATGGTTGGTGGGATACATCTTGTCTCCCATTAATATGATGGTATTCATCATCCAAAGGATGCAAGTGATGGGCAGGAGGATAGACACCCACCATTGGTTGGGTGGGTGATGTTGGAGAGCAAGAGGTGGGAAAGCCCCTTGCAAATATATGACACAAGGCAGCAAGAGGCAAGACTACGTTGGCTACTCTTGAAAGCGTTTGGCCATCATATGACATATCCTTTTTCTAAGGGTGTGTGGGTGGGAGAAGATTGGAAGGAAACTTGCATCATATGGCAACAAAGATTTTGGGTGCATTATGTTGATATGATCTCCTTCATGCAAATCAACATATTTTCACCTCATGATTTGTATGATGGAGGTGTGAGGGGGCAACAAGAATTATTATTGATGTGGATTATCTTGGGAGAGTATTGGCAGAATTCTTTTCATACTCATCATGATATTTCTGGAGAAAGGGATGGCACATTCAAGATGTAAAGAGGCTACCCTTCAGCATTGGAGGATAAGGAGGGGCTACCACATGGGGAGAATTTTTCCCCACATAGCAGCATAAGGGTGGATGGCTTTGGCATGTGGCATGTCAAAGGAAGAATTCATGGAGTAACAAGAGCCTTATCACTAAGGCTAACAGTGCTGTCACTTGGGAGTATATTTCTATTGATGGAGTGTTCCAAGGGGAGTATGCATCCCTTCATTTTGCAGATTTTTATGAGAAGATTCTCATGGGAGGACTCATCCATGGACCTCACTTTCAGCTTACTCATTATGCATGGTAAGAAATGCGTTATTGTACTTATTCTTCATTTCATTGGGTATTTGCATTATCTCACCATCTATATACAGTGCATTGCTCCACAAGGGGGCAAGATTATTTTCGAGTTTCATGATCATTCTAGGACCAACACTTATGATGAGAACCCTTCTCTATATGACTTTGGGAAAGTGTGTTGTCATTTTTATTATACTTAGCTGATATATAATGATGCTTACTACCACATAGTAGATGAGAAAACATGGACAACTAGTAACTTGTTGGGGGACAACTTGCCACATGATGATCTAACACAACAGTTAGAAATATTGCACTGTATCCACTTGAGAGACCATTTGTATCATCCAAAATCACACATAACCTCAAAAAATTTCTGATTCGGATTCCATATAGTGATGATGTGCCATTCATTTGGTATGGGATGGTTTGGGCCATCATGATTCATGACATGGGAGAGAGGATATTTGGAGATCTAGTCTTCATCTTGCCACTTGAGGGCAACCTTATTATAGCCCAAGATTAGCAGACACTGTACGCTTTTCATAAGTGGAGAGGAGGAAAACATGGGGTATGCTATTTTTTCTACCATGTTCATATTTTCAGCCCACCTACTTTTCAGGAGCCAAAGGTGGAGGAGAGTTTTCAGGAGTTGCCATGTTGGGAGGTAAGTCATTTTGTATGGATGATAGGTTAGGGATGGGAGATTCATATGGGGATGGTAGATACAAATATATATCAGACCTCATGCCTCAAGGAGGCCTTTAGAAAACCCCTTGTTGCCTCCATTTATGTTTTACTTATACGTGATCATAGCTATTTGGGATGCTCACCAAAAGCTAGTTTGCATACTTGGGAGGGGCAACTTGGAGATGTATTGATGAGACAACATCTTGATCATTGGAGGATTTTATCATATGAGGATGCTACAGGGGAGAATAGGAGGCTCTTTAGCCTTGTAGTTTCTTGAGGACAAGCAACATTTGGGAGGGGAGAACTATAATATTCCAAAATTAGCATGCAGCTAATTGGAATATTGATTTTTGTTTTTATCACCTAACAGTTGAATAAATGGGTAAGGAGGCCAATCCATAATAAAAATATGAATAAAATCTCTCATAATGTGAAAATGGATCATCGTAGGAGCTGGATTTCACACCCTCATGTGTGAATAGGGGCATTTGCATATGGACAAGGTCAAGTTTGACCAAGTCAACAACATTGGAATAGAAGGTGTAGATCATCTATGAAGACAACGCAGTGATAGTGGGAGGAAGATTCCTTGGTGGAGGAAACCCTAATGAGTGGGACCCATGGTGAGAGGGCTTCCATTTGTATAAAAGGAGGGAAAGGCCGCCATAGGAGGACACCTTATGATATTGATTATTGAAATTGTGGTATGTTAGACTATTGTGCTTTCTTCAACTATTTAGTTGAGATTGCTGTGCTGCTTAGCATAAGGCATTCCTGTTTAGGAATTCATTCTCCTTTCAAGAGAGGCATCTTGGGGGAGCTTTCTCTTCACTTCTCCACATCCAGGCTTTAGGCCAAGCCACCTCCTTCAGCTACAACATTATTTCTGCAAAAGTATAACGTTGTGTTGCAGGGTATGCAGTGGAGGGTTCACAACACCACTTCTAGAGCTTATTTTTCAGAGGAGGAATTTTCCTTTCCTTTGGGAGATTAGTGAGGAAGACCTTAAGAATATTTCCCATCTTGGCACTTGTCCAAATAACTTCCCATATTCTACAAAGCAGTCCCTTGCAGGAACTACGTCATTTCTCATAGTGTTGCAGAATGAGGGCTAAAGCCCTTGATTTTCAGATAGTTTCTTAGGGAAAGGGCCAACCCTTCTCCCGGAAAGCTAGTAAGAAGGATCCTACTATATTTCTTGTATTATTTAGCTATATATATGTAGAGCTTCAGCTATACTATGTTATTATTTCAGATCTAGATCGGTAGATCCACTCTTTGTACTCATGCTTTTAAGGAACCCTTGTCGGGTTATCTTCATAATGTGCAAGAGGGGCTAGATCCCCATTTTTCTCAATGCTTAAATAATATAACACCAGTTCTACTATTTAATATCATATTTTTGCAGAAACCCTCACTAAATCACGCGGTCACTTGCTTCAAAAATTCTGCATGGTACAAGTCATCGGATTTGGGTGTTTTTAAGCCATATTGAGACCAGGAGATTTGTTTAACTTAGCAAAAGGGATTTGTTTTTTATCCCCTTATGAAAGAGAGGGCTATAATACATAAGCTAAGGGATCTCAATGCCATTTCCTCCTGTTATAGCATAATTTTATGGTAATAATGTTTTTATGGTCCATATTGCAGCATTTCCCAAACATTGAAATAATATAGTGGAAGCTGTTGTAACATTAATTTGATGGCTATGTATTCCTCTCACATTTTATGAGTTGAATTGTAACTTATCTTTCATTATTGTGTTCAAATATTACTGCATCCCCATTTTTTTATATTACAATCCAGTCGAAATCAGGTGGCCGGAAAACTTCCAATTTGTGTCCACCTTAAGCCTCCCACCTCATTAAGTCAACCTAGAACTTTTACTGCTTCTAACTTTCACATACAAGCTCGGTTTGATGAACCGTTCACATAGTTACGATCAGGACGACGAGATATACGCTCTAGTCCTAGTTCAAAAGAATTCTTATCACTTTTATTTTTGAGCTTTCATAAGTCCTCTTTGCCCTATGTGTGTCTCTGGAGCCACATGGATCAATCCTCCATAATGAGGAGCTTTTGGTCCTCCAAAAGCATCAAAACTAATCTGCAACTGCTGTGTACTATGTCTACACCACAAGTGTCCCAAAAAAGGTCACCCTTCCATCTCCTTCACCTTTTTTCTTCGGAGCCTTAAGCGATGAACCGAAATCTGCATCCTCTGCAATCCTGTAGTACAATCTTCTATAAATTACATGCTCAAATTGACCAGATATGACCCAAACATTTCCATACTTTCCACGAGTTTATAACACATACTCGGTGGTCAAGCTTACATCAAAATGAAAATCACACCCCAGCTATCATTACAAGACCAAAAAATCATTATCGCATTTCAAAGTGATGGAAAACACTTCACATGAAAGAAATGCATCATATGATTTTCAAAACAAGGCCAAAATATCATGGTTAATTAAGAAGCGATGGAAAACACATCATCACTTTTACAGTTAAAAATGCAACTTATAATTTACAAACATGGCCATGACACACTACCACATCTAGAAAAACCATCTCTCATTTATCAAAGTGAATGGATCATCTCCTTGTGGCACGTTTGCTTGTTGAAAAATTGTTTCAACCGGTTCATACACCGACGCTTTGTCCTTAATGTTATGCTCTGGATGGAGCCTCGAACATGTGGCTCTTTGATGGTCACTTTGGTTGCAATGGCTGCAAAAGGTATTCTTCCTCCATACCTGCTTAACCAGTTTATTTTTCTACCATGGAGAAGGCTTTTCATGCCTTATCCTCCTTTGTGCTGCCATTATTTTCCAACACTCAAAAATGACATGGTTATGTAAACCACAAAAATTAAAATTTTTCTTATTCCATGATTTACGTTCATGATTAGAAACATGCTTATAATCAAAATGAACTTGCAAATATCGATATTTGTTATACCTTCCATGGTGGTCTCTGGTGCGATCATGGTGATGAGATCTTGTCTCAACTCTTCTACTGCAACATGTGCTTCCATGGGATGATGGTAGAGTGTTCCCATCAATCCTCTTCCTTGGTGAGTTCAAAAATGTTTTTTTTCCTTTGATTTCCTTATGGCGATGAGAGCTTGCCTCAACTTTCTTTCTGCAATATGTGCTGCCATAAGATGACGGGGAAGTGTTCCCATCATTCTCTCTCCTCGACAGTTTCCGCAATGTCGTGGAGGCTTCTGACACCTTCGAACATTCTCCATAATTGTATCCCAAACCTGCATAGCGAGGTCTCTGCACAACCTCCAATCATTGAGTTATTCCTTGGCCATGAATTCCAAGTCCTCCTCCTTTGTACCCCATCCTGGTAAGGAGTCTCATGCCAGTTCCTGTAATGGGGATCTCCACATTTCCAACAAAAATAATAGAATGTGAAGATGAAACTAAAGACAAATCAACATTGTTTACCTTAGTTTTCGATTTTCAAATAGGTGAAGAAAGCTTTTCTAAGCATTCGTTGTGCTTCACTTCCTCGAAGGCCTTTGTCGCGGCTTGTAGCTGAAGCTGCAATCGCTGCTTCTCCTACTTCTCTTCCTATTAGAGTGCATTTAATGCATCATGATTTTCTTGAAGACTTTAGTCATGTGTTATAGCATCATTTATCACCAACATATACTTGATGATTTATACATTGGCCTTGGGCAACCCTTCCCTTCAAACTTGAGCATATTTCTCAAAAAACAGTTTCTTAAAACCCATACATGACTCTACCTAGAATTTTCCACGTATACATGCGAGTCCATACATAGATAACCGCGTATGCATTTTTAAACATTAAAAAAATATATAAATTCCCTGTTTTAGAGGCAGGGTTTACAGTTCTTCCTGTAACTTAACTACCCCAGCCCGTGGCCTAACTATTCCTAACTGAAAAAAATAATTTGAGGGAGTATATAATCCCCTTAACGGAATGGTCTAAGGTAGTGATAGAGAGAGAAATATATATATTATACATTGTTGGAGCCCTATCCAAGTCTGATATATTCCCTATGCCTCCTGCACTTCCCAAATATTTTCATGAAACCCTTGTTTCCTTGAGATGTTCACTCACCCTATGTGACATCCATTGTGCACTACTCTTGGAAGAAATCTTGAGAGGCTAGGGCTGGACAGATCTAGAGGACAGTATGGTTGAAGGCTATGGAAGATTTTAGGTGATCTCACCACATTTGTTTATTGTACATCTAATTAATAATAGAAGTTCCATCTTGTTCCTGATGTTTACGTTTCCATGATCCTTTATACATGTGTAATAATCTTAAATTGTTCATTTAATATTGTTTTTATGAGATTATGCATGCTTTTCACTAACATCTAGAACATATATATGTTGTACAACTAGGATTTTGTGTTCGTTCTTTCTTGATTTACAGATTTTGGAGCAAAAGGAGTTGCAAGGGGTTTGCACCCTACGGGATCTACTACAACCGAAGGATATCTGGGTAAGGTATGCAACTTGTAGTTTCTAGTTTAAAGCATAGAAGTTGGTTAAGTGAGTCCTTCTTGTAATGAAATGCCCCTAATCTGTGAAGGTTTATAAACTCAAGAACTTTAGGGTAACATTTACTGAAATATAAATGGCGACTCCAATGGGGATTACCTCTAAGTAATTCCTAGTTAGGGTTGTTTTATCTGTCTCATAGGTTCCTGACATGTTTTATCACTTTTTGCAGTCTAGTAAGTATTTTTTCAATCGGACAAAAGACATGGTCCCTTGATCAAGCTTGACTTTTTTTATTTTTCCTTATCTTTATTTCCATACACAACTTAGTCTCTGCACAGTCGCGTGTACCTCTTGCATTTTCTAAAGGGACCTGCATATATGCGAGTTTCCTTGGTTATATTGGCGTATACATGCTAGTTGCATACTGCAAAACCGTGTATGCCTAAAAAATTTGAAAATTTGAGTTTGCAGCCTCTGTAGTCTTTTCCATTTGTGGTGAACCTTTCTTGTGGTGTCTTTAAGGTGTCTGGATTGTGTTTATGATGTTTTCATATCCATTTCTCTCTTTTTTTTGTGAAAACCTGGCCATTTGGTGAATTTCCTGTTTTGTGTGTTTGCAATTGTGGCTGAAGCACCATGATCTTTTCTTGAAGTTCTTGGCTATTCTGACCATTGAGAACAGTGAGCCTCTAATTTTTTTTCTCTTCTTGGCCCTATGCATTGCTCCACTTGTGGTTTTTTCCTTATTGGCCTATCTTGGTTTTCTCGACTTCTTGGACTTGCCTTTTTGTGAATCTTGAAGAATCTCTTTTTGTTTTTTTGAGTTTTTGTTCATTGAAAGATTTTTCTACTGTACTGAATCAATAATTTGAATTTTTTGTTTCTTTTTGCTCATTTGACTCCCGCCACGAAAGTAGCATAGTTGGCTTCAGTGCTTTGAAGCCTTCTAGAGACTCATTTTGTTTGATTCCGGTTCTTGGGTAGTTTATGCTTGTCTTCTTGAAATCTTTTTCTTCCATTATAAGTAAAAAGCCCAAAAAAACATTTTTGTTTTCTGTAGATTTTTCTTTAAGTTTGTTTTTATGATTTCATCGTATCTTTTGAAGCTTTTTCCTTGGTTTCTAGTCTTTGGTTCTTGGCTTGATTTTGAAGGAAGTCTTTTTTTTATTTCTCTCTTTTTATATCGAGTACGTTTTGGCGTTATTATGCATAGGAGTTTTGTTTGGAAATAGCCTTGTTTTTCTGTCAAAAAGTGATTGAACCATTTAGTTTCTAGAGACTCTTTTTCGCTTATCTAGAATTAACATCTTAGAATATGTATATCATTGGTAGTTTGCATTAAGTTTATTTGAACATTTTTAGTCTTTTTCATAGCTTTCTGGATCATGTGAAGTGTGAGTGTCTGAAAAGTACAAACATTTTTTTTCTTTATTAGTTTCATAGAACCCATGTAGAAATCGCTTTTCATCGAAAGGAAATTGTTTCATTTGCATATAACTAGGTTTTCATTGATTTCTTCTGCATGATAAAACACCATCAGTTTCACTTCTGTGTACCCTTGACTTAAGTAACAACCAATTCAAAACAAGCAATATAATTAAAAACAACTAGAATTTTTTGTATCATTGTCATTAATCATACACCAACTAGCTAGGTTGTAGGGCCTTTGATTATGCGAGTGGAGTGTTAACTCTCCAAGGCCACTCAAATTGTTAAACGTGGAAACTTTATTAAAGAGCGAAATCCAACACCATTAAGTGGACCGGGAAAGCTCTCCTCCAGAGAGTCAAGCGCAAGGGGTAGTACAGGCAGAGAAGAGAGATACCCCCTCTCCTATTTGTTGAATATTGACCTAAGACCATTCTTCCTGGCTACCGATACAGATTGGTGCCCTTAGTTTCCTATCCTAGGGACCAAACATGTGACTATGGGAGGGAATACCCATGGTACCTGAGACAGAAATTGCATCACTTCCATCAGTACTTATGGAAGGTGCCCTTACGAAGCTTGGGACTTGCACCGATAAAGGCTATTGTTAGGAGGTCAGCGTAACTATTTATATTACCATCGCTAGTAGGCCTGGGGCGTAATTACACCAGACTATTTTCAGAAGGTCCTATTATTTTGCTTTCTTGTATTTTGGTGTCCGGTCCTAATCACCTGGAGCGGAAATACCTGAGAGCTACTTGTCTGGCTGTATCTTAGGAAATTTTTAGAGTGTGCTCCTTTCTCCTAGATTTCTTAGCTTCTTATATTTTTTTGATTCTAAAATTAATCTCTTAAAGTGGTTTATCAATCACCTCGTCGATCAAGGAGGCTTCATGGGCTATCTCCTGTGAGTGCCGAGCCTTCTTCAAGAAGGCGTAGGAGTAATTTGGTGGGTGATTTTCACCCGGTGGTTTCAAACGCCACAGAGAGTGATCCTCTGTTGGGGCTTCCTGTTTCTGTGGGTGGTTTTGGTGCCAGTGTCAGTATAGAGAGGAGTGCTCCACTCATATCTAGATTTTTATTTCCAGCAGAAGAAGTTTAAATAGAGGAAGCCCCTCAACCTCCTGAGTCTCTTCCATCTCCTCTTCCTGCTAGTTGTCCTGACATTCTTCGGTACATTGAGCCTGAGTCTCAGAGAACAACTAGTCCTTTTCCATCATATCCCTTTCTTTCGATGGGCACAACTGGGAACACAGTTTCAGCTGTGAATAATGAAAGTGTTAAGACTCCTCTTTCAGTTGAAGGAGGAGGAACTATTACCATATCGACAATCACTTCTAGTGCTGTTATTCTTGGCTCTGGAAACACTCAAGCACATGCTTCTCAATTTGGTCCCTTTTCTTATGGAATGCCCACTAGTGGAATTCCTTCTTTGTCCTTTTCTGTTGCTTCAGTTGTCTCCACACACATACCTTCTATGACTAGTGGATTAGATTCATTTCAAGGGTTCCCCTTTGGAAGTGGGAATATCCCTCATTCAACCCCTTCTTTAGGATCCTTACCTTTTACCTCTCAGAGTCAAGGTTTCAATTCTTTTTCTAGAGGTCAAAGTTATAATGTCTTTTCGGGATGGAACCCTATTTTTATAGCATTGGGAGCGGGGAGTCAGTTCTTCGCTAGTCAGCAAGGGAATGCTCCTTTCCCTTTATTGAGTACTTTCAGGCTTTTTCTCCATCTCCAAATGCGTGGAACCCTTACCAAGGGGTTTCTTCTCCATTCAATACCTCAGTTGGAGGGAATGTTCCTGCGTATAGTAAATCCATGTTGGGAGGTGTTCCTTCTCTGAATGTTGGTCACAAGGATTTTCTTATGGCCCGGAATTTTATATGAACAATATCTGGCAACCTAGTGCCTCAACAAATCCAGGTTATTCTCTTCAGAATGTGGGGAATCCTTCCTACGGGGGATGGAATTCCCAGGCTCCTCCACGCTTACCATTTCTGGCAATGTTAAACTTGCCAGATCTATAAAAATTGACTAATGATCCTATTCGGTATAGTCTGGGCTAGCCTCCAGTCCCCACCAAGATCCCCTCAGACATTCCAAAGTTCAAAGGCAAGGTTGGAAAGGATTTGGCAGATCATATCACCACTTTCCATTTACGGTGTTCATCGAACTCCGAAATCGATGACTCAATTAGGTTGAGATTATTTCAATGAACCTTAACTGGAAATGCGACCAAATGCTACATAGAGTTAACTGGGGGTATTTTTTCTACTTTTGGAGATTTGGCTACCATGTTCTTAAATCATTTTCAGTTACCTGTCCGTTATGACGCTAGGACTGACCTCCTAGCCAATTTTTAGCAGGATAAGGCAACTTACATTTATAACCATATTCAAGAATGGAGAAGAAGGAAGAGGTTTATTAAAGGCCAAATCCCAAATGAATTCCTTCTTGAATGGTTTTTGAAATACTTACATCCATAAATTTCAAAGGATGTATCCCTTTTAGGGGTATTCTCTGAAGAGCAGGCTACTTTTAGGTCTCAACAACTAGAATTGATTTATTCTCAGTCTGGAGTCCTTAGTAAAATTTCGCTGGATGCTCCTCACTCCAAATTAGACTTAGCCAAAACTAAACATGGTCCTCATGGTGACGGGCTTATCGGTTCAATTGATAATGGTACGCTTAACCTACTAATTTAATTGCAGCAATTTTCTATACAATATTCTTCTTCTGGTCAGGCTGTGCCTTAAGTGTCAACTATTTCCCAATCCTTGGCAATTAATGTTGTCCAAAATTCTAACCCCAAATGAAATCAACAATCCAATGGGAAGAAGAAAGGATGAAATAAGAAGAAAAAGGAAAAGGATGGGAAGGGGAATGCAAACAAATCCAACGATCATGTTGGAGAGGGTAAAAAGGATAATAAAAATAAAGTGAAGTTTCCATGCAAATTGTGCATTGGAGACCATATTACGCACCTTTTCCCTAAAATTCAAGATGCATAGCGCTTGTTAGCTCAACAGGGTTCTTCTAGTTCCCAGGTTGTGCTGATAAACTCTTTTCCCCAAGGGCAATAATTACTTGTTGGCGTGAATCCAAATACTGGGGCTCCCTTTAGAGGTAGCTAGGAAGGGGAAAATACATCAAACATATACATGATGAGTGCTCACGCAGATATTGCTACGAGATCTCGTGATTATGGTGAAGCTGAATCTTCGAAAGTTAAGGGTGCTCCTGATAGTACTGAGCCACTTCATATTATGAGGCTGATTGTTAAGCCTATACTTGAGATGCCGAAAGGGTCTTCAAAGCGTATGACAATGAATCCTAATGCCAATGCTGCCCAAAACTACTCGATTATAGAATATCTAGCTCAAATTCCTTGTTCTATGTCTACGTTAGAGGTGCTCCAATCTTGTCCTGCTCAACAGAGTGTTTTTCTCACTACTATTGGGGCTGTTGTTCCAAATAATTCTCTAATGATTACATTTGACATGTCAAATTTTAAAACGATACTTCCTCATCATATGGCTTTCCATATTAGGTCGACTTATGAAAAATTTAATATCTTTCGAACGATTGTTGATGAGGGCACTTCCATGTGTGTAATGTATCTCGCATGCTGAAAGGTCATTGGATCTCCCGCGACTGTCGCTTTAGCCACTCTTCTGACTGCATTTGATGGTCATTCTCACAGGCCGCATGGTATTGTTCCAGTGTTGCCCATCTGTGTTGGGGGAAAAACTGTTAACATCAAAGTTGAGATAGTCGATACAAGCTTAGACTATAACCTTATATTGGGGTTAAACTAGGTCTATGTGTTAGTATTAATCTTAATTGCAAGTGCACAAAAAAGGCTCACTTTATCCGTGCATAACAAACAACCCTAACAGCAAAGATGGCTGCTAATATATTTAGATCTAAAATTAGGTGACCAAGATAAATGCTGCAAAAATCTAGATCTATGCATTAAAATACATTAAGCAGTAAATAAAAACAAGATTTTCTCCATGCATCCAATAGACAAGACAAGAATATGTTTAAAGAATTTTGTATTTATGGCACCTGGGAGGAGAACATAGAAAGTTGTTACCAGTCATCCTCAAAGGGATGGGTTCTTGTAAGTCCTCAGCACTTCAGATCTAAAATCCCCCCCTCTTGATAGTGTAGAAAACCCAGACAAAAAGTGGAAGTGAAAGGGAGCTCACAAGAAAAATGGTAGCAAAAGATGACAATGATGGTGGATCAAAGTCAGACCAAAAGCGTAGATCTAGAGTGATATTTAGGCAACAAAAGGTAGTGAATGAATGGAAAAACCCTTCTATTTATAACAAAATATTGAGTTAGTCTAGATATTGGTGCATAATTAAAATATTATTAACCAAATCTAGATCCAACTTTTATGGAATATTTTATTATATTTGTTGGAGGAAAAAAGAATTTGAATTTGGTCAAATCCCTTTATTTGTAAATAATAAATAAATAAATGATTTATTTATTATTTTAAGGATGTGGTTGAGTAATAATCAAATAAATAATGATTTATTTAATTATTAATGAATGATTTAGTCAAATTTAACAAGGAATATTATTTAAATAATTATTCCTAGAAAATAATAAGATAAATAATAATTTATCTAATTAATTTTCCTATTTTAGGTTAAATATGACCAGGAATATTAATTAAAATGTTGTTTAACTAATTATTCCTTGAGGAAAATCAAACAAATGTAGATTTATTTAATATTTCCTCATGGGGTTTCCTGTTTAGACCATAAACAACTTAATAAAGGTGGTTTACTAAGTTATTTTTCATAGTGAAGGCAATTTTACTTAGGGTAAATTTGGTCTTACATGGTGTACTTAGGTCCATATAATAGTAATAGGTTAGATGGCCAAAAAATGGTGTAACAGATTGCCCCCAGCGTGCAAGCGTTAGGAGCTAATCGTATGACTGAAGTACATTGTAAGAACTCAATCACTAGACACTGAAGGGGAAGTTAGAGAGGGAGAAATTGTAATATTTCTTTTTTTGGTGTCACCTATGACAGGGCTAGGGTGGACTTCGAGAGTTAGGAGTAGACCGGTCACAGATACAGGTTGGTTTCATCAGTGGGCCCAGGGGATTTTTGGAGGAGTTTTGAGGAGTTTCTATGTGGTCGGGTGGCATTTGCTTGATATATTCCATCATCCGAGCAGTTTGGCTTTCATTCCAGTGCATTCCGACAACTTTCAAAATGTTGAGTTATTTATGGGCTTAACTCAGCTAATTACGCTCACGGTGGCATTCCGGGAGGAATACATGACATAAAACCTTAGTGTAATAGCTCATTGGAACTGGGATGAGGATACTTCCATGATAGGACAGTTGGACATGAGTTTTAGTGATCGAAGGAGACATAGTATCCGATTTACTCTTTTCTGCATTAAAAAGGAATATTTTAATAAGAGGGAAAAGCACTCCATGAATAAAATAATAATAAAATAATGCTCTAGAAGGCTCAAAGACATCTGTAAAAGAAATGGAGAAGGCCATTGAGGGATATCTTTGGGATCATGTTATTTTATTGTATGAGAGGTGTGAGACGTGGTTCTCTACTCCAGTCCTAGCCCCAGGACGGAAACCCTCGGGTGATTTGTGAGTGTTGGATGAAAACCCAATTCTCTTGAGGATACTTCATTCAGAAGTTTCGCAGAGCTTAAAGGATATTTGAGTGAGGATCATTCAGATCTTCAACAGGTGCATCAGTGGATTTAGTTGTAGTTTTTGCTAGAGGGAGAGTGCAACAGTTCAGTTTTGGAGGCCATCACTGTGTAGCAGTGCAAAAGATTGTATTGTTGGCCCTGGGTCAGATCTATATGTAAACCCCTTTTATTATTTATAATAAAAGCTGAGATTCTTCTTGTTCTATGTGGTATTGGATTGCAGTATTTTATGTGTTTAATTTTACATGGCAATCTTCTGTTGAGAAAATGTTGATTTTACGGCATAATATGGAGTTCAGTTAATTTTCTGCATTTTTATTTAAAATATCCCTTTTGGGATATTACAGTGGTATCGAAGCTTCAATCTCGGATTAGCCTACGGGTTTCCAGTTTTCAGTTGCAGCTATTTTGGCTATTTTGGTTAGAAGGGCCTACACAGTCATTGGAGGAGGCTCATTTGTGGGAGCTTCATTGGTGGGATTTTAGAGTTGGGGTGTTGGGAAATTGATAGGAGAGCCATATGAGGAGGTTTGCTGGAATTTTGGAGAGCAATGATTGACAGTAGCAGCTGCAGTGCCAAAAAACGAAATTGGAAGAGGGCCAAACTACACAAGGTCAGATTTTGAAGGTTGGAATTAAAAGAAACTCTTCTGGGTTTTTCTGGGTTTTGGGCAAGGATCACCTTCCCAAATTCTTAGAATTTTCTGAGCAGTTTTCAGTGGGTAAATCAAAGGCCGAAGTCTGTAGTCGAGAAGGAACAAGTGTTGGAGTCAGTAGTGTTAGAGGCTACAACTACTTGTCGTGTGTTTGATAACTGAGGGGAGGGTAACGCTATCAGGATTGGACGTGTTTGGAGCTGTCTATATGACACTACCTGCTAGCATACTTGTTCTCACTGTGAAGACCCATTCGCACTGCTGGTTGAATTCAGGTTCTTCTACATACTCGAACAATGTGTTTCCTCAAAATTGAAGACTGATATGATGTTCATGTACCAGCTAAGTTCTTTATCTCTTATCTTTTCTGAGTTCTACATATTAGACAATGTATAGCAAGGAGTTTGGTCTTTGTTTCTTTTACCACTGTGCGTCATATTTGAAAGTTAGAAAAATTTATTTTGCACCTACAACACTGTGCAAGAAATCTGTTTGCTAAAACACTTCACTGGAAAATATATAGCAAAATTAGAAATAATGTTCTCATGCAAAAAATCTGTGATGAAGGAACTCCTAAACAAATTGAGAAGATTGAACACAGAAAGTAACCATGGAACACACCCAAAAACTAAGCAGGACAATAGACCCCTTTCAAGAGTGATTTGTGCCATCCTTCAAAAAGGGAAGCCAAAAGGTTTACAGGTAGAATTGGGGATTGGTCACAAATTCTTTTCACTTGGGACATATCTGAAACACATGAAGATTTCATGGAGAGTTTTGTCCAAACTAGAAGAGTTTAATGAACTCCTTTCCATAATAAACCAAGCAGAAGGGAAGAAACTGATTTGGGCTCTAAAACATGCTATGCTTGCTCTTATACATCCCAAATTCTTGGAGGAACCTTATGAAGGGGTCACACTTTCAGTTGCAGCTTGCCTCAGTAACATCATGAAGTTGAACACACCTATAGCTCCATACAATGATGATGTTATGAAGAGGATTATGAGATTGATTGTAGAGACTTTTCAGGATTTGGACAACAGTGCAGCCTCTACCTTTGGAAGAAGCTTGAGATTTTATGGAGTATCATCACATTCGAGATGTATGACATCATGTTTGATCTTGAGTGTGATGACTTGGTTCTGCAAATGTTCCAATGCTTCCTTAGCATTAGGAGACATCATTTTAACACCGTCATAACACATATGCAGTCCATCCTGTCATCATGTATGAGAGACTATGAGACCATTGGCCAAGAGTTGCAGACCAGGTTGTTGAGAATTTGGAGGAGAGAGAAGTTGGTATCACTTGTTGCTTATGAGCTAGCCTAAGGGCTACTTGAGTAGAATATTGGGCTACTCGAGAGACAGTTGACCAGGGAGGAGCTTCTCCAGTTTGGTGGATCTAGCAGCAGAAATGAACTGAGAAGGAAGGGACTTTGCTTCATTTGAAAAGAACCTTGGAGGCCTGATCACTCATGCTTGAGTGATGCAGCTGACGTGGCAGAGGTAGAACAGAAGGGAATTCCTTTTGTATGCCAAGGTGAGGACTCTTCTTCAGATGAGTCCATGGGACCAGTTGAGGATGCATCTGGGGAGAGAGAGTAGTCATGCAGCGATGATGACAGTAGGTCGGAGCTGTATTCTAGTGTGCAGGGTGAGAAATCAGGGGACTCTATGGGAGATACTCTGGGTGATGAGTCACTTGTGATGTTTCAGCCAGAGAAGCATATGATGGTGCCTGAGCCAGCCGGGGAGGATACTATGCACATCATACATGATAGTCCTTTGAGTGAGAACTAGATGGAGGCTCACATTGAGTCTATGTGGCTAACCTTGGGGTCAGCCACTAAGGAGGAGTAGTCAGATGCACAGACATTGAACACGATGACAGCAGTTGCAGATCCATATCCTCTAGAGATATTGGAGGTTTATGGGATAATTCTACAAGGGGCTATGGGATAGTAGGAGCATTACATTTCTGATGAGAGGGGTGAGCTGTTGGAGATGTTGGAGCATCCATTTTTGGGTTGACACATTGATGAGGTGCAGATAGATGTACATGTAGTCGGCAGAGCTACAGTGATTTCTTTGAGTAGCACTCTCCAGGAGTACATTCATGGGGCTTGCAGCATATCTTGCCCACTTTGGCCCATTATAGCGAAAGGGGCTTTCTTCTACAGGTAGATTTTGTTGGCAGACAGGGCAGAGAAATGTGAGTTGATTACGGGCTCGCGACAACACTCCAGGCATGTTCTGTATGCAATTGTTGCTACATTGGATTCTTCTTCTAGGATGGATTGGCAGGAGATCATGAGTTGGTACCCTCTTGATGGTACAATATTCTTCGTAGGGAGCATAGCAGAGCAGGAGTCCTTAGACATGACAAATGATACAAATTCCAGTTGGCAGTGGGTTGTAGATCAACATTTCCTCGGCATTCCATCCCAGTTTTAGGAGATCAGGATCAACATTGGATTTATTCAGGGGTTTGATTGGAGATATATGATGAGTTGGTACACATTTGGTGTGGCAGCATACATAGACATAGATACAGTGCAACAGGAGTCATGGACTTCACCGCTTAGAGCATCAGTTATAGCCAGAGTCAATGCGCAGTCCGAGCCGTGGGACTTGGGCGATGATTGGACATGGTGGCGTTGTGATCCGAGAGGATTGTTTGTTGACTGGTACAGTGAAAGATCAGTTTTGAATCCCGACATTTAGGGGTCTATTCCGGGTGGTTTGACACAGGCGCATAACAGTACCTAGAGGTTTGTATGGGATCTGGGCATTGGGTCTTAGTTGCGGCAGGACAACAGAGTGGCCCACATATTTCAATTGATTGAGGTCAAGCAATCTTGGGGCATAAGGTCTTTAATATTCCTTTTTTTGGTGTCACCTATGATAGGGCTAGGGTGGACTTCCAGAGTTAGGAGAAGACCAGTCACAGGTACAGGTTGGTGTCATCAGTGGGCCTAGGGACTTTTTGGAGGAATTTTGAGGAGTTTCGATGTGTTTGGGTGGAATTCACTTGATATATTCCATCATCTGAGCAGTTTGGATTTCGTTCCAGTGCATTCCGACAACTTTCGGAAATTTGAGTTATTTATGGGCTTAACTTGGCTAATTACGCTCACGGTGGCATTCCGGGAGGAATACATGATAGAACACCTTAGAGTAATAGCTCATTGGAATGGGGATGAGGATACTTCCATGATGGGATAGTTGGACATGATTTTTAGTGACCGAAGGAGACATGGTAGCTGATTTACTCTTTTCTGCATTAAAAAGGAATATTTTAATAAGAGGGAAAAGTGTTCCATGAATAAAATAATAATAAAATAATGCTCTAGAAGGCTCCAAGAGATCTATAAAAGAAAGGGAGGAGGCCATTGAGGGATATATTTGGGATCATGTGATTTTATTGTATGAGAGGTGTGAGACGTGGTTCTCTACTCCAGCCATAGCCCCAAGACGGAAACCCTTGGGTGATTTGTGAGTGTTGGCTGAAAACGCAACTCTATTGAGGATAATTCATTTAGAAGTTTTGCAGAGCTTCAGGGATATTTGAGTGAGGATCATTCAAATCTTCAACAGGTGCTTCAGTGGATTCAGTGGTAGCTATTTCCGAAGGGAGAGTGCAACATTTCAGTTTTAGAGGCCATCGCCGTGTAGCAATGCAGCAGAATGTATAGTTGGCCCTGGGTCAGATCTATATGTAAACCCCTTTTATTATTTATAATAAAATCTGAGGTTCTTCCTATTCTATGTGGTATTGGATTGCAGTATTTTATGTGTTTAATTTTACATGGATATTTTCTATTGAGTAAATGTTGATTTTACGGCATAATGTGGAGTTCAGTTAACTTTCTACATTTTTAGTTAAAATATCCCTTCTGGGATATTGCAAAAATATAAGGTAGACCAAAGTGCTAAAGGAATATACCTTGAGGAGGCGAGATTGACAGGTGTGAAAATTCTATGTTATGAGTTAGTACATGTGCTATAGGTGGTGAGGGAGGCATACCTATGCTGTAATATTCCAAACTAGGAACTGCTAGCAAGGCATGACTGGAAAATTCATTTTCCAGTAATGGCTACTACAAGAATTGAAACCAGG
This sequence comes from Pinus albicaulis, assembly GCA_034641835.2. NCBI lineage: Eukaryota > Viridiplantae > Streptophyta > Pinopsida > Pinales > Pinaceae > Pinus > Pinus albicaulis. The sequence goes on along the minus strand of CM076571.1, from coordinate 119,991,447 downwards.
ACATGGATCCCTTAGATCAATGTGTCTAAGTCTTAAATCCAAGAGATGGCTCCAAATAAATCCTTCTAAGGTGGTTAAACAGATCTCCCACACTTAGATATCCTTATAAAGTGCCCAATGAGGGACTGCAACAATTCTTAAGAAAGGAATGGAAAGAAAACATTATTCTATAGTTGTGAACACATGAAGAGGTCTATATCCAAAAAATATATGATATAGCAGCAAATGTATACAATGTACGGAGGAATCAATCACTCCAGCTAGCCAATGGAAGCCTCAATGTGACATATACATGACAAATGGAAACACCGCTACATAAAAGAGAGCCCTGGCTAAAATAACGCAGTTTATAGGAGTTACTGCATCATACAAAATGAAAATAGGATGATATGACAATATCAGATCAAAGAAATGACGGGGAACAAGCTCTCAACCCCTAAAAAAACTAATACAACAATAATACACAATCCTTAGAAGGATTGGCTACAATACATGTACAAATGGAAAATCTGCAGAAATGTTGGAGTTGTTAGGCAGCAACTGCAACTCAGAAATACTGGAGATAGCTTAAGAATATGTGCAATCTGAAATAACCTCCTCCAACAGATCTATCAAGTGCAAGACTGATCCCAGCACTAAATATCTCCTCCTCCAAGATGGTGGTGCAACCCCTACTGCAAATGATGCTCAGAAATAACGCAGTCAAGGAACTAGACTGCGCTGTAGGAGATAGAGAATGTTTGGCCTGGTGCCATATATTTACAATCAGCTCAGAAACCTTCCTTACTAACCTTTCCGAGGAATAGAGACTCCCTCATCTGAAAGATGAGACAAGGAATGGTGTTGTGGAACCCCTCCACTGCAACACCCAGCAACACTATGTTATACTTCAGCAGAAATAACGCAGTGACTGAATAATGGCTTTGGCCTTGAGCCAAGATGTGGAGAAAATTGAGTGCAATCCTTCAAGAGGCCTCCCAAGAAGGAGAGGAAATCCTAAACAGGATTATTAGACACTACTGGTCTTGGGATTAGAGATTTGGTTGTTAAGTTGGACTAACAACTCATTGTGTTAAAATTGAATGGGCGTTATTCTATGCGCAATCCTCAAATTTTTCGTATGTATTTATGTTATATTATTGTAAAGGAATTTTGATTTTATCACATATCAACACATTCCAAGGCATTTAAATACATTAACGGATTCATTAGAAAACCATGTATTAGGTAAACATTTGCACAATATGTAAATAAATACATGATCATGATACACAAGTAGCTATAGAAACATGTATATATATATATATATATATATATATATATATATATATATATATATATATATATATATGTTAATTACAAGTGTAATTTACATCTAAAAGCTCAAAAAATATGTGTTCTATTACAAAAATGGCTCTTTGATCCCACATCACTACAAAAAGTATAAATACGGTTGTTATCCGCCCATATGATTCTCATGGTAGTATGTGCCTTATCGAATTACTCACCAGAGAAATCGATGCAGTCTGCCCGAAATTTGGACAATGTGTCTCTGAAAGCACAGTGGGATCTCATCAAATGTGGGATACTTTGGAATGCCTCGTGTGAGGTCAACCAGGTTCTGCTCCAGATCAGCTAATGTGTTTGCTCCCTCCTCATAAGGAGCATCCCTTTCTAGATCGGCTACCCATCGTGCAATCGGTGACATTCCGAGAGGTCTCTGAGGACCCATATCTATAAAAAAATCATAAGTATAGGTGTCAGAACTGTTAGAATGAATTCTTAATGCAAGTGTACAAAAGAGATCACTTTAGCTGCACATTACAAACAAAACTAAAAACAAATATGATTGTTTAAATTCTTTAGATCTTCAATAGACAGTCAAAATAAATGCAAAAAAACCCATATCTATGCAAATAAATAAGCTAAACAGTAAAACAGAATAAGAGTTTATCCAAAATATCCAATGGACAAAACAAGAATTATAAAGAATTTTTTGTATTATATTAACATGTGGGAAGGGAACTATTTATGATTTTACCAGTCCCCCTCAATGGGATGTGTTCTTGGTTGTCCTCAAACACTTCAGCTTCATAGTTTCTCTCTCAATGGTGTAGAATACCCAAGATGTGTAGAACTCAAAGGGAGTTCAATAAGAAAAAAGAAAATAAAAGTAATAAAAGAGTGACAATGATAAGAGGATCAAATTTTGACCATGATAAAAGGATCAAAGGTAAGAAGTGAATGGAAAACCCTCCTATTTATAACAAAATATTGAGTTATCCTTGATAATGGTGCATAATAAAATATTATTAACCAAGATCTAGATCTAACTCTTTGGAATATTTTATTATATTTTGTTGGAGGGAAAAGGAATTTAAATTGGTTAAATCCCTTTATTTAGAAATAATAAACAAATAAAGTATTTATTTATCATTTAAAGGATGGGATCAAGGAATAATTTAACAAATAATAATTTATTTTATTATTCCTAAATGATTTAGTCAAATTTAACAAGGAATATTAATTAAATAATGATTTAATTAATTATTCCTAGAGAATAATAAGATCAATAATGATTTATCTAATTATTTCTCATTAATTGGGTTAAATATGACTAGGACTATTATTAAACAGAGGTTTAATTAATTATTCCTAGAGTAAAATCAAATAAATAAGGATTTATTTAATTATTCCTCATGGGGTTTTTTATTTAGACCATAAATAACTTAATAAACTATGGTTTATTAAATTATTTCTTATAGTGAAAGCAATTTTACTATGGTAAAATTGGTCTTACATGGTGTATTCCGATCCATCTAACTGTAAATGGTTAGATGACAAAAAAATTGTGTAGCAAGAACACATAACAAAAACATCTAAAAAGTAAAAAATGTTTAAAAAACATTTTTTACTTGCATGGGTCCACTCTGTGCCTGGTGGGATTGGAAGATCTCGATCTCCTCTAAATTTGATGTTGGCGTAAGCGTAGTCCTCAACTATGATCAGCTGATGCCCCAACCAACTGAAGAAGGTTGTGGGGAAATGCATCTATTTCCCTCCTCCCTGTTGGGGCATTATGTCACACCATCTCATCATCCTCGGAGCCCTCGGGGCTAGATCATGGATATCTAACCACTGATACTGGAACAAGGGTACTCTCTCCAAAAATAAGGTCACCAGAATTGACCCGTACCCAAATTATTTTAGTCTCCCTATCTTGCACTTGGTTAGCTGGCTCTTCATGCTAGCCAGCAACCCGTCACACTAGTTGAATTTTATTGGGGCTAAGAAATCCACTGCATACTGGAACTGCGATTTCATTTCCTCATGCAACACCCAGGCTCCTACCACTTTGGTGTACAATGCAATAGCATGCGCAAGGGAAGCACTCTGATGGAAGATATGTCTACCTTCCCACTCTCTGTCTTCCGTGCCCTGGGACAGTATCTCTCGATGAGCATGCTCGTGCTCTCACCCCCTACACGAGATCTGGAGAGTTGGATTCTCTCCCCTCATCTTGATATTCCAGTGATAAATTATATTTCCATTACATCTAACTTTCATTCTTGGTCCCCGATGATGAACAATTGCTGGTCCAGGTCCCAAATATTGATCAAATACTGGAGAAGATGCAGTTGAGCTCTTAGGCCAAATGTTTTAAAGAATTTCAATAATCCGCAATTACACAAAGCATTGACGCAATCTTGGTCATGCAAGGCTTGGTGGTCTTCCACCTCATGGCCTCATTCTTTCCATTTGACCAATATCTTCACTGAAACCACCTATAAAACATGGCCAGTTGGTATTTTCGGAGCATTAATGGAAGAACTTTTAGAAATTAATGGTGGATTTGGGATATTTTCTCAATTTAAAATATTTCAGGCGGACAACACGTGTATCTGAAATGATTCAGATCTCATGGTGCGCTACTATAACGGGTTGAGCACAAACCTGATAGCTCTAAATCGCGTTGGTCGCAGGAACTTTTAAATTTTGAAATCTCTCCCTTAAACTCCCTAATTATAGAAACTAAATGCCAAATGAATAGAATTAAAATGACAAGGAGGTTTAGAGCTCTTACCTAGCACTGATAGATCGAAGAATGGTATCCCAGATCGGCCACACCACTGATTTAAAATTTAGAGGGAAAATGGACAAAATTCTCTATTCAAAATGGAAAGGTGAAAATGATTTTGTTTTTTGGTCTATTTACATATTTTTGAAAAAATTTCGCCAATATTTTATTATTTTTCTTCAATATCTGTGATTTTTGTTTATGTGAAGTACAGGGCCATCATCCAATGGTTTCGCCTTAACTCTTTACACATTCTGCGTAGGTGTCTATTGCTTTTCTTTCATTTTCGCTATTAACACCGGGAAGTCTTCAATGACATGATAAAACTGTCGACAATATCTGCAATACTAGCATGTCGGGTTGGGGAAATCTCGTGTGAAATGTCCCATGTCTCCACAGCTATAACAGATCAGCTTTCTGCGGCCTCAACCAGCACTCCCCCCTCTTCCTCCTCCTCTTCCTTGTGCGAGGGACCCTCCCTGCCCCGACGGAGACAATGGTGATGAGGGGTCTACTTGTACTCTATATAAATTGCCCCTATCTACCATAAGGTCAAGGGTTCGGCAGTTTTTCTCGTCATGACCCATAGATGAGAAAAATCTACACTACTATTGTTTTAATTCTGGTACATAAGCACCCAATCATGGGCAGTGATCTGTGTTGTGTCTTCCTACCACTATAAAGTCAACACACCAAAGCATAGGACTGCTAGGGCCATCCATTTCCCTGGGCCGCAGAGGGCCCAGAACCCCATACTGTATGTAGTCTGATAACAATGGACATTGATCCTTGGTGTGACCCGGTCCCTTACAGCGTATGCACCAAACGTCTAGGCTTGCTGCCTTACCACGTTCATTTTGCAAGCTCTGAATTTCTAAGTGCATTGCCTCCAATTGGTTCTGGATTTGGAGAGTTGCGAACAACATATCATCCCTTAGCGCATCTTCTAACTTCATGGCTATTTCTAGTGCTTTCTCTTGAGAGTCAATCTTTTGCTGTCCCATGGGCCCATGCAAGTGTGGTAGTACAATAGCTATGAACCACTATTTATTCTTTTTATCTCCATAGATAAATTCCTCATCATTGATCATCTTCTTTAATCATTGGTCTGCCTCCCAGACAGACTCTATAGGTCCTTTCTTAAAGTCCTTTAGTTCGACTACACATTGAGCGTATGACTTAGGCTTCTGAAATTGTTGCTTTAGGGATTTCTTGATATCCTAGATGGATGCATTCGTGTGTTGACCAATGTATCCCATGACCCAATCCAATGCCCTTCCTTCAAAATCTATGGATAACTATGCTCGTTTGATAACATCATTTTTCATGTTTTGCGCGGTCCATAAAGATTCGGTTACAAACCAGAGTCGATCCATGTCCTCATCCCCTACACCCTTGAAAGTAGTAAGCTTCATGTGTGTAGCCATGTCATCCTCTACTGATGGCGAGGGAGGCGTAGGAGAGTTTTTACCCTTGTGTGGATTCGATGCATGTGTGGTCGGGGGACTAGTTCCCTCGTGCGCAACCCTTTCTTGGTTATGATCAGATGACTCCCTTAAGTGAATGTATACCGATCTGTCTCTTTCTTGATTAATCCGGTAGTATTTACCACTTCGTGTTGTTATCCCACTCTGATCAGAGGTCATTCACTCAGTGTGGTCACTTAAGACACATTTTTTTCTCAACAACATCTTAATCAATAACGGCAGGGTTTTTAGGAACTTACCTCTAAATCCTTTGAAGAACCTTTGTTCTGCTTCTGAATATGACACAAACTGATCAACAAAATTTTTTGTCATGAATCCACCCAATATATTGTCAACCCAATGATCCACAGTCCTGGTAATCTTATTATCAGTTTTTTCCAATTGTCGGACCAACTCGAGGGCCACTTTGTGACCTGATCGTCCTTCCAGCAAGTCTTAAATTCTGCCAACTGAGCTAACCACTCTTGAAACTCGTTTGTGAACGTTACAAAGAATATTTCGTGCACTTACATAAGAATATACCTATTTTTCCACTCTTATATCGACAGCTTCGCACTCCTATTTTCTTTTAGGGAAAATTCCTGAATCTGTTTTGCGAACCAGTCTTCTAACTCAGGTTTTAATGGCTACTAATGACCTCGTGGAATTACCTGATCTCTCTCTAAAAATTATCATGTTCCTGGAAAGGAAACCATTTGTTGGCTTAAGGGGTTCTGACCCGGGTTCATCTTCAAGGTTTTCCAACAAACCCCTATACTACTGGCCCTTTCAGCAATGACTTGTTGCGCAGGCCAAGGTCTCACCTGAAATAGTATGGGAGGGTGCTGGAACCAGATTTTCGCACCCTAAGAGACAGAAATTTAAATGAAGGGGTTACTTTCGAACCGATCAGATTGGTATCCTGTACCGAGATCCGTTGACTGCGTGCTAGCGGAATACTTCTAGCAAAACTTGTAAATCATGTAATAGTAGATCAACTAAATCAATGACACTCAAATCTAACTAGATCTATGCATTTACCATCACATATATTATTGCATCCATGTGCAATTCAACAATCCTTAGTAGAGAATGAACAGATATATATAACACCATGCAAAAGAACATTCAATATTTAGAAAAAGGGTCTTATTTATTACCATTCAGATCCATCTTGCAGACTCTATCTACTAACCTACGCACATAGCCCACGGGTCCGCACACATCAGGACTCAGGGTCTTCGGGCACACAGCCTTTAGGATCCCTTACCCAGAAAATTAACCAAAAATCCATAAGTTCGTGTCTAGCTTGTCTATCTCTTTTTCTTCTTATTTTCTCTAGACTTGACATATCCACCTATTTATATCATGCTAGCCTATGTTATCCTATGTTCTGCAAACTGTGGTTTACGGACCCTAGGTCTACCCTTTTTACCCATTACAATTCGTTGGGGGTTTTGACCCACCCCAAACCCCCTGCGCTAGGCTAAATATTACAAAATATTATGAAAATGGACAAAATTGATGCTAGGAAACCCTCTTCCAACACAAGGTATCATCGCAAGTTTGTTAAGAATTATGGGAGAATAGCAGCACCTCTAACAACATTATTTAAGAAAGATGAATTTTCATGGACTCCTAAAGAAACTAAGGCCTTTGAACATATTAAAGAGGCAATGTGCCTAGCACCGGTCTTAGCTATGTCAGAATTCACAAAAAAATTTATTGTGGAATCTGATGCCTCGGGAAATGGAATTCATGTTGTTTTAATGCAAGAAGGAAGACTCATTCCTTTTGAAATTCATCCAATCAAAGGAAAGTATTTACATAAAGCTATTTATGAGAAGGAAATGTTGGGAATACTACATCCACTAAAGAAATGACGACCTTACCTAACAGGAAGACACTTCAAGGTAAAAACTGATCATGATAGTCTTATATAATTTTTGGAACAAATACTAACTTCAGAAGAGCATCAAAAATGGGTCACAAAGATGTTGGGTTATGAATTTGAAATCATATACAAAAAAGGGAAGCTAAATGTTGTTGCATAGGCACTCTCAAGAGAGGATGAAGAGGTGGAAGCATTACTTTGTGCCATTTCTATTATCCAACCAGATTGGATAACAGAAGCAAGGGATGAATGGAAGAAGGACGAAGAAGTGTGGACACTCATTCAAAAGTTGCAACAAGATCCTAGTACATCTGATACATTTAGTTGGAAAAATGATTCCTTATGGTACAAATATCGCTTATATCTTTGTAAAAATTCCCAACTAAAACAAAATATTCTTTTGGAATTGCACACTTCTCCCTTAGGAGGTCACTCGAGATTTTTAAAAATTTACCACAGGTTGAAGAAAGAATTTTTTTGGGATGGCCTTAAATCTGATATTCAAAGGTTTGTGGCAGAATGTTTGGTTTTCCAGCAAAATAAAGTTGAGACAATTAAGACCTTGGGTCTTCTACAACATTTATCCATTCCAATTCAATGTCGGGAGGAGGTTTCAATGGATTTTATCACAAGTTTACCTAAGTCCGAAGGAAAGAGTGTCATCATGGTGGTAGTTGATAGACTTATCAAGTATGCATACTTTTGTGCATTATCTCATCCATTTAAAGAAAATACAGTTGCTACTGCATTTATGGACACAATTCAAAAGCTACATGGTAACCCAAAGATTATTGTAAGTGATAGAGATCCCATTTTTACTGGAAATTTTTTGATGGAATTATTTTCTTGTTGGGGTACTCAACTAGTTCATAGCTCATCTTATCATCCTCAATTTGATGGGAAAACTGAGATAGTGAAAAAATGTTTGGAAGAATATCTTCATTGTTTTGTATCTGATAAACAAACACAATGGGTGAAGTGGTTACCTCTGGCTGAATGATGGTATAAAACTTCCTTCCATACTATAGAAATGACCCCATTTATGGAACCTTATGGATATCATCCACTGTCCATCACATCATATTTAAGAGAAAATTCTAAGGTTCAAGTAGTGGAATATCACATTGAGCATCAACAAGAAGTTCTCCAACTCTTAAAGGATAACCTAAATTTGTCACAAAATCGAATGAAACAATAGGCAGATCAACATCACAGTGAGAGAATTTTTGATGTAGGAGACTAGTTAATTTTACAACTACAACCATACAAGCAAATGTCCCTCGAGCAAGATAAGAAGGATAATAAATTATCGCCAAAGTACTATGGTCCTTACAAGGTGTTGCAAAAGATTGGTACTATGGCATACAAATTGGAGCTTCCTGCTTCTTCTCGAGTGCATCTATTTTTCCATGTTTCATGCTTAAAGAAGGTTATAGGTGACAAATTTCAAGCTCAAACAATATTTCCAGAACTTTATGAGGAAGGAAAAATCATATTGGAGCCTGAAGCAGTCTTTGAAACAAGAACTCGGCAGCTACACAATCGATCAATTTCAGAGTATCTCATCAAGTGGAAGAACTTACCCACTGAAGATTCTAAATGGGAGGATGAGAATTTTATACAGGAGCATCCATAACTACTCAAGCATTGAGGACAACACATTTTTGAAGGATATGGGCATGTTAGGTCCCTCTATTACTAGTGTAGTCCCTTATTGTTGTTAGTGTATCACCCTTATTTTTATTGTTGTATCCTTGTAACCCCCAAATTGCTATTATTGTGCCCTTACATTATTATTGTTAGGTCAGCTAGGATTATATTTTGACCCCATGGACTCCTATATATAGAAATGAGGTTTTCTCATTTGTATCATCGAATAATTGTTCATTTTTGTAATGTAAAGGAGGTTTCCCCCTCAAAGTGGCGATTTCTAAGGCGTTGATTTCTCTTTTCTTCTATTTTGGGAATTGTTTTCATAACACCTTTTTACCAATTGAATGCTAAATAAAATTAACCATGGCCACAAGAATAATTCCTAAGACGGGCTTGGGATACATTCTCATTTAGGTCATGTGTTGTTTCTTATTCATGGCGCATGTATCACTATCATAGGCCAAAGATATCATAAAAATTTATTGTATGGTCATTTGAGGATGTGTTTACCATTATAAATATAGAATATTTGTGGGTAGTAGTTGTTGTTCATGGATACTGAGCTTGGAAAGCATCATTTACAGAACAACGCCCATTAGATTCCTCACATGACCAAAGCTAGACCTCTTGACACATTCATTATGCACAAGTAAGCTTAGTCACAAAAGTGTGTGGATGTTATAGGAGTGTGCATGCACACACACAATGACACAATCACACTCTAGATTGCATGCATATTTATTTTAGTTTTTAGGAAATATTGACAAATTGAACATACATGTTTACCAATTTGGTTATTTTAGATTTGTGTTCAGAATAACAAACCTAGTGGTTTGGGTTAAAAATACATCAAAACCTTTGTTTTCTCTAGTTGACTCTCAATATCTCTATTTTCACATTATTTTTGTATAGACTACACAAATCTATCATCAATAAAACTACACGCATAAAGTCGACTATGCAAATTTTAAATATATAGTTAAAAAAATAATATTGTTTACTATTTTTAATATATTTTTTATTTTATGCCCATGAGGTGTAGACTGTATGGTGATAGGGTGCATTATTACGGCACACCTTATGTTAAGGTCTGAGGATCGAATCCCATGGGTAGAAATCCAATTGTGCTAAGGCTTAATTTAATGCATGTTGGGTGGAATTTCCAAGTGATTTTTATGACTTAGATACCTTTGGGTCACAAGTTCTTAGTCATATGATAGCCATGTAGGCCACAAACTAACTATCATACATACATACATACATACATACATACATACATACATACATACATACATACATACATACATACATACATACATACATACATACATATATATATATATATATATATATATATATATATATATATATATATATATATATATTTGAGAAATATCAAAATGTTAAAACATGCAATCTTCCTACTATAAAAAAACTTTCACCTTAACCATATGAATCATATTTTGAATGAAAAATAACATATTACTATTAGAAAAAATCATTTTTTTTACAATTCATATTTTCACACCACATTCAAATTCATTGTAAAAGTACTTCAAACCATCCCTCCAAGTTAAGTGTTATTCTTCCATGTTTTCATTTTGATTAATTCATCATGATAGACCATCACTAACTTGCAATCACCCTAGAGAGAAATTAGAATCAATGAAATTTTTCTTATCATTAACATTTATTTTAGGTTAGCACTTGTGGAATAAGTTATCTTAAGATGAATATTTTTAGTGGTAAACTAGTTTTACATCTTACTTGAGAAAAAAAATGAACCATATTGATATTACAAGACAACATTTTCCACATTATAATGGATATATAACAATGTCGATTTAAGAACAATAAAACTTACATTAAAGACCCGCCATATTATGCCAACACGAAAGGGAAATGCAATCACATGTAGATGCATGAGCTCAAGAATATGGATAATTTAAAATAATAATTGTTCACAATATAGGTTCTTGACATAAAATAAAGGTTTTAGAATAATAGTAGTCAAAATTCACATAAAATTATCATTATCTCGCATAACACAAATGGAGAATACATCAATACACTTGTTTAATTTCTAAGATGCCATGGAAATATGTTCATATTTAGAGATACATGAAAATTAAGATGATGATATAATGAAAAATTATTTAGAGGAAGATGTCATGTACATAAGTTCATTTTTAAAGCTGCATTGAAGTTAAAGTGCAGTCACTCTAGTGGTAATATATTGAAAAATTATTTAGATCAATATGATAATTCCACATAAAATTATGAAATACACACACATTTAAGTAGTTGCATTAAGTTTAACAATCATATGACTCGAAACAATACAATGCGATAATTTTAGTTGATATAATGCAAAATTATTTAGAATAATAGTTAATATAATGGAAAAATATTTAGAAAAAATCATGTGACTGCATTGATTTTAGCAATGACACAACACAAAAAAATAGAGTTCATTTGATATTGCTAATGATACAATTTAAATTAAATTAAATCAATCTTGAAGCTTTATTCATTTTAATAATAACATAACAAAAAAAAATAAGATGCATTACTTTTAATGATAATACAATGAAAAATTATGCAATTCATTAATTCGAGAAATAATATCAATTGATATGGTGCATTGGTTTTGATTTTAGCTGTAAATAGTGCAAATTTATAGGTGAAACTACTCAAACTTTAATATAATACAAAATAATGTCAATATATATATTATAACCTTTTTTTTTTAAATCAATTATAAATTTTAAAATCTACAACTTTGTTTCCCTAATATTTTAGGCATTAAAATGATTTATAATATTAAAATATAAAAATTCTAAAATATACATAAAATATATTAATATTATGTATAAAAAAATAATATATAAATATAATTGTGACCCACATGCAAAACTAGAAAATGCAACGTATTATCTTCATTACAATAATTAAAAGTTTGAAAAGGTTGGAAAAATAAGAGTGATCCATGAGTGATCCATTAAGAATGAGTTTATTCAAGGTATCCCCCACTGCTTTCAATGATTTGTTTACAAACATTTATAACCTTGTTTTCACTTACAAACATCAATATCCATCCCCTTTCGACATTTTTGAAATCACCATCTTTGTAAACCATTTTTTAAATCACCATTTTTGAAAATGATGACATGTTATAGAAATAATCTTCATCTCTAAATAATTTGGAGTTGTATGTCCACATATACATATCCAACATTAAATTGTCTTCTTCATCTCCACCGACAGTTTCAAACACCTCATATTTGGTACAATTATGACACACTTCAAATTTGACATTAAACTTCTCATATCCTCTACCTGGTGAAATATTACAGAGGAACAAGAGGGAAGAAGTGTAAGAAAGGAACATGCCCTGAAATATCTTCACACAAAGATCATAGCATGTCATTTATCTAGGCTGAAAGGGGGCTTAAAGCAAGCAGCAAGCCATAGATTCATACACTGCTTCAATTTCCTTGAAAGAATTTTCTGGCTATGGTTGTCCATAATGGCCTTTGTCGTTCTCTTTACATTTTTAACTACCTTCTTCATGATTTCCTCAAAGAATCCTCTCTTAATTCCAAAGGGACCTTTTCAACTTATCTTTAAAGCTTTCTTCATTAAAAAATGGGTAATTCCGAGTAAATGCTGGTGTCACTAAGTAATTTTGATTTACCCTAAACCTGTAACTAACATAGTAAGCATTGTCTTCAAACTGTCCCAACATACTCTCTTCGTTCAAAGGCCAAGATGAATCCTTTGATTTAAATGACTAGTTCCGTAAACCCATAAAAACCAGGTCACAGTCAACTTGGACAATCTTTGACGTCTCTAACAAGGAAAAATATTCCTAGCTATAGCCAAAATCTGATTGTGTAGTGACTGGGAGTTTAGCAACTGCTAGAACTCATCCCAACAAAATAGCCGACTTTCTAACTAGGTTTTTATCTTTTCCAGCATCCTTCCAAATTTCACGGTGTAATTTGAAGTTTAAATGCCCAAAACTTCGCTTCTTGTGGATAGAAAGGAATTCTAGAATGGGGAACTTAAACCATGCTTCAATGCTAAGGGCTACACTAGATCATTCATTCACAAAATGCTTTCTGTAGACTTTCTTGATAATTGCATTCTTTGTTTTCGTGGCTATAGGCCTTCAAACAACCTTTACTTGTCTACTTTGCCTGATTTTTAGCAGAGCTTTTTGGCATAGTCCATTGTGTATCATGGGCTCATTTTCAAAAAAATTGTTTGAAATCCTTGGCCCGGACGAAGAGAGAATTTAAATTTTTTGACATGGACCAAGAATTGATTGCTAAGTTTTTTTTTTTCAATCAAAATCTTTCTATTAATACTAAAGAAAGTGCTTACAATAGAAAACTTTTATCATTATTTTGACAGAAAATAGAGTATGTTAATCTCAGAAAATTCAGTCACATTTTAACTCCAATTCCTTGATAGCCCTACCATCATCCTTTTTACACAATAAAGAGATGCTTCCAAACATAAAATCAATAGAGGTGAGTGGTCATCCATACAAAAATAATAAGTCGATCTGTAAGCCTCCAGTGATCAAATTAAGGGAATTTTGAGGTCTAAAATGGGCCTCCTAAGAAAAATGTACAATCAAAATTCACTTTATGAGAACCAATCACATTTTAGGGGATGACATTATCTCTAATGTTTGAGGTGGCATTGCTTGAGCTAAAGGTACTTACTTGTCACATTCTAAATGGTGGATAAAAACTCATGGTTAACCATGGTAATGCTCTAAGTACTTTTAAAGTCAAAGTAAAGTACTCATAATAAATGTCATTTCAGACTTTTTGAGTAAAAATATATTATTGTCATTTCATATTTCTTGAAAGAAACAATACATATCTCTATCCATTTATTATATTATATTATATTATATTATTTTTATATAGTATATTAATTACATGTTATTATGCAATTTAAATAATATAAATTTTAATTAATAGCATATAATATAATTAAGAATGTATAAATTTATATTTATATTTTATTTTAAGTTATTTAAGTACAAAGGACAAATGCATTAGTTGTTCAATGATAATTACTTTTTCTTGAAAAGTTCATTCTTATTTATAGTCAAATCAATACAGTTTTTTTATTAATTTTATTTTGGTACAAATTTTGAATTGAATTTAACTATGGTTCCATGGATTGTGGTGAAATAAGTGAATTGAGAATTCATAAATATTATTTTATTGGTTTAGCTATTATTTTATTATTTCCTTAGGAGGCCCATTTTAGACCTAAAAATTCCCCTAATGAAGAGAAAAGTGGAAATATGATGATACAGGAGACCCTGCAAACATATGTAGAGAGAAACATCCAACCATCAAGTCTATCTAGAGGCTAGTAAGACAAAGAGTTTCATTCGGGAAAAGTAGAGATCTTAAATCTGAATTTGACCTTCGTCCGATAAGATGTCAGTGTCAAAAGACTAGAAGGAGATCTAGTTAGTCGTTGAAGAACAACCTGCCTTAAATAATCAGTGTGTTTCTGTTGGATAGGCAGAGGATTCAAACACAAAATAACACAAGTATTTCACACATGAAATGCACGAGTTGCGGCTCTTCAATTAATCTTTAATCACTCTCAATCACCATGAATACAATGGACTCGGTGAAGGGTATTTAACATAAATTGACGTGCACAAACTCATATAACTCAAATTGATCAACTCTCACTTGATTCACTCTCTAACTCACTCACCAAATATATCTATCACTCAACTCAACTAACTCACTTAACTGATTGTCTAACAATGCATGCGGGAGATAATTACATATTTTAACATTCTCCCTTAATTACGACTCCTAAACTAAAACATATCTCATGACAACTCAAACATGTCTGCTGGTCTATGTCTCAGCTAGGCTTAAAACACCCAAGTTTTGTTTGTGAAACTCAAACAAATCTACTGCTAATGGCTTTGTAAATATATTAGCCAATTGATCACTAGGCTTACAAACAGGGAAAATTTTAAGAACCCCCTTAAATTTATATATATAATAAATGGGCGAATCGCCATGATACATAGGAAAAATGGAAGGCAATTTTATTAATAATATAATATGTATATATAATTTTTTGGCAAATCTCTCACGAGATTATATTATCTTGTAAAATCATGGCGAATCACCAGTACAGATGGCGAATCACTACTACAAAATGGTGAATCGTTGTCTAGTGGACTTTGGGGTGTTGGTTCCAATGAAGATATGGTAGTTGAACCATGAGTAGAAGGAAGAGAACCACCGAGACCAAGCATGGTACATGGTGACTCGTGAGGGAAGTAGTTCTCGTGCAGTTTGGAAAACACGTTCTTCTATTTCTGCTAAGCGTAGTGTTTTTGCTCATGCTACTACTAACATTGATATTGAGGTTGGAGAGGAGTTTGAAGAGAAATTAATAGCAACAGGAAGAAAAGAGAACATGTTATTAAAAAATTGTTGATAAACACTGGATCCGATCCAGGTGCCATGGTACAATAACAATATCACAAAATACTTCAGATGTTCAACTATGGAAACATAATTTACATTACAACACCATCACGACTCTTACACAACCATATTTATGGAAATTATTTGATGCTATGAAGCTCTTAAAGGAAGACCTAGCATGGTAACTATAATAAGGTGAACTGCTTTTCACTTCTTCAAAATATTATTCCTTCTCATGCCTTCAAAATCTGGATATTGAAAGGAATATGTGCCAGTTGTAGCCACCCTGCTGAATCTGTTAAAATTATAACCATCAACATGAAGAAAACCATTAGAAAAACTCCATTCCCCACGTCATGCACATGCCATGCCATGAATCTGTTTGTAGCAGAATCCCACAAGTAGTAGCAGTGGCACCTTATATTTACCTGATAGCTCCATTCATTGGAGAGGAGGCCCACTCTAGAACTTGCCAATGCTCTCCTAGTATTGTTATACAAATGCTTTCTTGTTTTAAATTTGTACAAGGAGAGATACGTTTTCAGTATATGAATCTTTTCAAATCTGGTAGTTATAACTTATAAGTCCAAATAAAATATAACCCAAAGAACCATATTGTTCTATAAGCATGAAAAATCTGGCCAGATATCAATTACTGGCAACTTGTCCGTGGATGTGATTAAGTCAATTATGACTGAAACAGGTTTCACCCTTGATGAAACTTGACCCAATCTTACTTTCAATCATGAAATGCGGTGAGAATGGACAAGACAAAGGGATGAATTGGCTCTGGATTATAAAAAAATCTAAGCATTGAACTATGTATTAAACTAAATCCCAGTTCAGTGCCACACACAATTCACAATAGTAATAAACACCTACACAGCTAGGAAACCTATGACAACCTGGCAGCAAGATCCCTAGAACATATATATATATATATATATATATATATATATAAATTTCTTCTTAAGTGGGAGGTAGGCCTTTACATAATTGGTTCCTTGGTTTTGGTGCTTTAAAGCACATGACCGTCAAGAAGGATTGGTTTATTACCTTTGTTGAAGCCAAATCCAAAATAGAAACTATAGTCTTTGGTTTTGGTTGGGTGCATTTTGTGGAAAATTGTGGGGATGTTCAAATGAAATTTTTAGATGTTAAGAAGTGTACTTTTGAGAATGTGCATTACATACCATTGATCAAATATGGATAAAAATCTTCTCTCAATTAGTGAGATAACAATATAGAGTCCATATTTGGAGGCCTTATTTAGTGTTGAAAATCGATTTGTGAAAGATAAAGGTAATGGACCAATGGTTAGGTGATTGCATCAGTGCTAAAACAGAATGGGTTGTATAGGCTTGTGGATGTTGATGTTGATGAAGAATTTGTTGGATATATGAAGGCTACCAAATACTTTTTATTTTAGGTTTAAATTTCTTTCATACTGATGAGTTATTCACATCATTCAATAATGAAAAATGGTTTTACTGCTAGAATGGTTGTTTAAAGGGACTTCCTCCTTGTGCTTTTTGTAGCTTGTACTGTCACCGTGGGACTCCAGAGTCTCCAGCTCGGACATGTACATTGGAAGCATAGGAGGGAGATATTTGTGTAAGAACAAAGAATATTCTTATCTTACATTTATCTTCTATCTATATTCCCATATAATTTTTGAGCTATGTACATTTCTGGGAATACTAGATATTTTGCAATAAGAAATCCATGTAAAGGCTGTTTAAACTCTATTGGTTTTTATTTGTCTTGTGAAGGGTATTTTTCTGCATCTCCATTGTTTTTTTTCTGTATGGAGTGACACTGATTTTTGGTTGATATTCTTAGTGGGGTAGAGCTTACTATGTGAGAGGAGAGCCAGAGAAAGAAATATTGGCTATGGAGGTGAGATGAAAGGGGAGGCTCACTGTTTTGTTTAGCATGTTTTTCTTTGTCTATTAATGGGAAAAACATTGATGGGTTTTTACTAATAAATGTGATAATCAATATCTGGAAAGGAGGGAATGTGAATATGATCTTAAGGCCTCTGTATATTTCTACACAGTAAGATGCTCTGCATTGCTCCATATATATGGCAACTGCCTAACAATTTCTTGGAAATATATAGAAGCTATTCATGTGTTTGAAATTTTCATATGATGTCCGATCTTCAATGGTGGATTTGTTATTGTAGGAGGAAAGAGAATTTTCAACCCCATTTCTGACTGGAGTCCTAGTGTGAGTTCAAGCAGATTTGATCTCATAGCCTTCATTTCTCTGGGCTTGTCTCATTTTTTGTTAGCTTTGTTTTATATGGCAATACATTTTGCTCCTGCTTTTTAGATAGATTCATCATAATCACTGGTAGATTCATCATAATCATTGGTTCTATAATTCTTGCAGGTTCATATCAACTCCAAACAAGAACATAAACAAGTACTATTTGGGCCCAGCTCCACTGCAAGAAATGGCAAGGTATCATTTCTTTGGGCTTGTCTCATTTTTTTTTGGCTTTGTTTTATATGGCAATACATTTTTCTCCTACGTTTTAGAAAGATTCATCATAATCACTAGTAGATTCATCATAATCATTGGTTTTATAATTCTTGCAGGTTAATATCAACTCCAAACAAGAACATAAACAAGTACTATTTGGGCCTATCTCCACTGCAAGAAATGGAAAGGTATGTAACTTACAACAGTATATTTGACCCAAATGTTTGAAATATGAGATTTATTTTAAGTATAAAAAGTTTCAACAGAATTTCACTTACAGATGGCATCATCTTGTATGCAGGAAAATTGCAAAAGCTGCTGGTCCATGTGGGAATAACCGTGACTATATTTTCAAGTTGGAGCAAGCCATGGATAGCATTGGTGAGTTTTTCTTCTAACATACTAGCCCTTTCATACATCCATGCTCTGAATACTATGTTTCTCCACAGTTGGAGTGAAATTTATAACTTGATTTATTGTTATAATGTCATGGGCCATCCAGACCAAGGGGTGATAAAGCTTGCAAGTGAAGTGAGGAAGTTTCTTGGAGGCATTCAAAACTTTTTCCATCAATCACCCTTGTGACTGCTAATAGCTCTGACATCCCACAATTACAACTTCAACCATATATCACCAACTGCTAATTCCTGAAATGGTTACATTCTTTTCTACTAATAGAGCTGAATATGCATGAATATTACATCTAATCTGACAGTTGAGAAAGTGGTTCAGAATTTCCAATGAACAGCAACAGGAAGAAAATAAAACATGCTATTAAAAAAGTGTTGATAAACACTGGATCCGATCCAGGTGCCATGGTACAATAACAATATCGCAAAATACTTCAGATCTTCAACTATGGAAACATAATTTACATTACAACACCATTTAGGTTGAAGAAGTGAAAGGGCATCAAAATTAAGATCTCATCATTTCCACAGTAGTTGTGTTGTCAAGCAGTCTCACTGTATACAATAGCTTTATCTTATTGCAGTAGTAAGCCTCAAGGTTCATCATTGCCCTGCAGCAGTTGCTTAAGACTATCATTGTAGTGTTTTGATACAACACCCTTGTGACAATAACCTTTTATATGACAATAATCCTAAAGTGTTCATGATAGTCCTCCTGTGGGCCTAACTGAAGTATACCTGCGGTGAGTAAGTTCTGAAGATCATACAGTTTTGCTAATCACAAAGATCTTCTAGAGTTTGCTGGCATGATATAATAGTCATTAACACTGTCTTGAATGAGTGGTTTGCAGAACAAGGCCAACAACTTGAAGGGATCCTAACAGGCATCAACAAGCCTAAACGTTGTGGTATACTATTGATAGAAAGAAGCTTTAGAACAAAAAGGCATCATCACACTTGTTGGGGTTCCCATGTTTTGGCCAGGTTGACAAGACCAAAAGATGAGACAACATAGAACCACTTTCAGACCTTAGGATCTAGCCCTCTTAGGTCCAGAGAGGGATCTCTCTATATGAGTCAAAGTGTATGTCTTTGAAGCTCTAAGTTATGATTTTAGGCTAGTTATATGCACAGGGTTTGTTTGTTTGATTAAGAGTTTGGTTGCTGGGAATCAGGAAGGAAGGGTTCATCACAAGACAAGGATGAGCATAGAGTGAATTTAGGCTGTAACAGATAACTCAGGGAACATCAAGGCCATTGGGCTATGGATTCAAGAAAGGATTTATTTGTAATCAATGTGCAAGCTTTCAGTTGGGCTAGTCATCTAGAGCATTTGGATCTTAAAGGAGGTATTTGGAATGGGACATTAAGGACTGAAAATGAGTGAAGGAGAACCATCCAACTTTGTCTGTAGATCAGGTCAGAGGTCATTTAACTCCAGACCTGCTTGGAAAAAATCAGAGGCAAGACAAAGGGTTCTAGGAAAGGGTTAATTGGGATGGAAAGGTCCTAGTGAGGCAGAGATAGGGTTCCAGACCTCATAGTGTTCTCAACACATCCAACTGAATCCTAACAAGAACATCTAAACATAGACTTCATTAATTCATACATCAGAGAGTAGGCAATAACATCCACTACACTAGTTAAATCAATTGAAATCAATATTCAGATACACATATAAGCAGAAAACATAAAAGGCTGGGAGAGTAGCAACATAAGGTACCTATCAAGGGTAAATCTTATGCCAAACTTCTGATGCGAGCCTGAAGAAACATAATGAAATGAAAGCAAGTCAATCACAAATACAGAGAAAGGAAAAACATCACCAGCTGCTTAAGATCAGGATCCAACAAAATATGCTTGTCATATTAAAAACAACACCAATCAGGTACATCATAACCCATAGCTTGAACATTCAGTCTGAATACATCAAATCTCATCCTATCTTACAATATTATCAGGAGAACTTGTCTCAAGAGGAAAATACATGCATTTCACTGATATCTCATGAACAACCATTACAAAGATTTCCTTCTGTGCTTTATATCAGATGATGATCAGAAGGTCGACTGGGGAAGTAGGTGAGCACTAAATGTGATATTAAACACAGAAATGAATGCAGGGCCAAAGCCCATTCCGTTTGACTGCTATATATTTAATCTTTGTCACCATTTATATGTAGGGATGATCTTTAGATTTACCTTTGCTCTAGATATGACTTTGATGCACTCTAGTGGCCATACTTTGTTGTACTTGTGGGGAATAAACAAATGTTGCACGACTGCTGAGAGGTCTGCTTCATAAATGTCTGACTGTTTCTGAACTGTAGTTAGGGAGGAAATTCTTTCAGGGACCTTCTGCATAATAAGAGCTGTATGGGTACCCTGTACGTGGTGGAGACAAACATTCTGCTGATGAACAAACCCAGATGGTACCTGCTACTGTGCTCAGGATCTTTTGGATCGATCCTTGGGATCTTCAAACTGCTGCTCTGCCTTCTAAACCTCTGATTAAATGCTCAAAATCATCATTAGCTTGCCCTAATCTCCCTTTGCCCTGTACTAAAACACTTTTCTGCTCCATTTTGCTTCTGACAGGGTAGCTCGGGTTTTAATGGTGATGGGAGATTTTCAGAGTTTGGAATCGACCTTTTCCTTAATGTGAACCCTGCCTGCCACTTTCTTTGACTATCTCATGACAGTACCAGCTCTTGGAATTAATTCTGGCTACATAGCTTTTCCATGTAGAAACATGGTGGTCTTCTACCGTTGGAAACCTTGCAAAACAACAAACCTGTGAGAAAAACCATGGACAGGGATGATGAAGGTGGCGAGGGCGACGAGCATGGTGATGCTGACGATGAAATGGAGGGAATAATTCGCAGTGGAAATGATAAAAACTGCTCTGGCGGGGAAATGGCGAAACACAGAGCAGAAACACATAATAACGAATGGGAACACGACAAAACCAATGATATGGTGACGGAAACGTGGGATGGACGAGGTGCGCACATGGAGGTGACGAGGAACGGTCAACGGCGGACGGGCTGATCTGGACCATTGATCGGGCACAGATCAACGGCGAGGGCCACAGACGGTGGGCCTGTGGGTGTGGCGGAGACCGATTAACGAGCAAGCAGCTTGGGCGAAGGGAGACCGTTGGATGAAAATCTCAAGATCTAATGGTGGTCATAAATTTCGCTGGGCGCCCCGTACCGAAGGTTAACGCGAGAAATTGGGGTGTTCGCCATCGTACAGATGCCACGTGTCATTTCTTGAGTGGAATTGCTGGTTCTCCGGGGAAAACCGCTTGACCCCCATTAGTGGTGCGGGGAAAACCGGCGGGTTCTGGGTGTATGACGTACGCGGGCATGGGGTCCGCAGCCTGACGGGATCCGCACCGTTGGATCTGTGGTAGCAATGGACGGCGGATCTGCAGCCCCGAATATTCAATCAAAACCTTATAACAGTGTTTATAACCGGCGCACAACCTTTGGAAATTATTTAAGAACCCGAAAATATGAATTATCAGAGGTTTTTATGATTTTCCGAGCGGAGAAAGGGTCGGAGAGGCTAATGGCGGAAGGGGCTAGGCTCAATATAATGTTTAGAGTGGGTCTTCAAGCCTTTTTTATGTAATTTGAGGCCATGGGAGGGAAACGATAGAAAGACCAAGGTGTATTTGGGTGGAACAAAGGATGTATGGAGAATATGATGGGGATTTTGGAGGGGTTTAGGGGGAAAACTTGGTGTTTGCAGTGATATGAGGGGCAATGTATGGCCTTTCTAGAAATGGGGTAGCAGATAGGATTTATGCAAGGCAAAGCACTCAGAGGCTTCGAGGAGAATGGGTTTTCAAAGGAAAGACATTCCTTGAAGGCTCCACAATCACTCAGCCCCGAGCTTGCTTGTCAAGAATACCATAGGGGGCTAACAGTGGCTCCACGTGAGGATGGCTTCTTCTTGAAGGAGTCAAGAAAACAGAGATGATCTTTGGAGTAGGCCAGAAGCCTGTTGTTTAGCACATCCCCTTCTTTTCTTCAATTTTAGCTGCCACAGTATGACGGGAACATCAGCAAAAATATTTCCCAACCAATCTACCTACCCAAACGACAGTCCTAACAGTTTCCCTTTGGGTGCATTTGAGATATCAGACCCTTTACATTTTATTTTCAAAACAAAAACAAACCTATTCTAAATCTATCCTTATTGCTCCATGAGGCCAGATTGAACTGTTGGCCTCATATGATTCTCTACCTAATCAACTACCTTTTGGGATTAAACTGTCCAACGGGTTTCTTCACCTACATTCTAAGACAGGAAATTGAAAACAGCCAAGCCAGGATTAGGCTGTCTGACTTGCTGGACTGCAACTTGTAGAAAACTGCAAACAAAACTGTGAAGGCAAGAAACCTGCAATTCGAAATATCCTTCTTTCTTTGTGACTCAGATTCTGAGCGTATTAGAGTCATATTTCCTCTGATTTCAGCTCTGGCTTTGAGCATGCTAGAGCTATTTCTCCCTTTCACTACTGGTCTAGATTTTGAGCGTATTAGGACCAGCTATTCTGCTCCTTTTGGCTCAGATTTTGATCATGTTTGAGCCATTCTTTTGCATTTCAGAGGTTCAGGTTTTGAGCCTGTCTGAACCTCTCCTTTCTTTCTATTTTTTGGAACATTTTCTCTGTTTTCTTGAAATTAAAAATGCAATGGTATGTACAATGGAAATGGAACTGGAAATGTAAAATCAACAGAAATAATGTTTGAGCATCCTGCCATTGACAGGACCCCCAAACAGCTCTGTACCATCAAGTTCTTGTAAGAAAAATGCATTAGGACCTACAGTGGCCTGGATGATATATGGACCTTGCCACAAACTGTAAAATTTGCCATGTTTGCCTTTGTCCTCTCTTCTTGAATCCCATTTCAGAACCTTGTCTCCAACTTTGAAATCTGAAGCTTTGTTTCTTTTATCAAACTGTCTCTTTATGTTTTCCTGCATTTTAATAGCTCTATTATAAACCTGCTCCCTTGTTTGCTGAAGGTGGATTGTTTTATTAATTCTTCTCACCATACCGTCTTACTCTATTTGGATCTCCTGGACCAGTTTGATTACTGGAACTCCAAGGCTCGTAGGAAAGACTGCTTCAGTTCTGTAGACCAGCTGGAATGGTGACATGCCAATAGATTTCTTTGTGGTGAGCCTGTCCGCCCACAGAGCATGTATCAAATTTTTGTGCCATGAATTTTTATTCTCTTCCAGCAGCTTCTTAATTATTTTAACCAGGATTTGATTAGATGATTCAGCCAGTCCATTAACCTGGGGGTAATAGGCAGTTGAATGACCAAGTGCTATTCCATACCTGTAACAGAAATCAATCATTTTCATGGATCCAAAGGCAGCAGCATTGTCAGTGATTATTTTCCTTGGACAGCCAAACCGAGATAGGATGAAGTCTTCTAGGAACCTAATGATGACAAAATCAGTGGCATTCCTAGTGGGTATGGCTTCTATCCATTTAGTGAAGTAATCTGTGGCTGTTAGGATCCACTTGTGTTGCCCAGAAGAAGAAGGATGAATTTCCCCTATAAATTCTACACCCCATTGCATGAAGGGACCTTGTACAGTGATGGGTTGTAGGGGAAGGGGGAGGAGTTTTCTTCTGCCTTCAAAGATCTGGCATTTGTGGCAGGCAAGTATCATTTTATGGACATCATTGAACAGTGTGGGCCAATAATAGCTAGCCCTGAGTATTTTATTTGCAATGGCTTTCCAACTCAGGCGGCCTCCACACTCTCCAGCATGAAACTCCTGTTTAACATTTTCAGCTTCAGGTTCAGACAAACATTTCAGCAATAGGCCATTTGGATTCTTCCAGTATAGATTCTCCTTCAGAATGCAGTAATTTCTAGCTTTGAGTTTTATGAATCTGGCCTTAGTTTTTTACAATTCCAGGGGGGCATTGATATTGGTGAGGACATAGAGGATATCAGAATACCATGGAGAGTTCTAAAAATTTTCTTCTACAGTGGGGTCAGGAAGACCCTCCTTCTCATCCAAGGCATTCACCATGTTAATATCCAAGGCCTGCAGGTTTGATTCAGCCATTAGCTTGGCTAAGCCTTGCCCTTTGATCAGCTTGGTCGGTTTTATCTCGAGGTCATATTCTAAGATGGTAGCGATCCATTTGCCCCTTTTCCCATCAGGGTCTTGGGACAAAATATCTTTGACCACTATGTTTGGCACATAGGCAATGGTGTGAGAATGCAGAATGTACACCCTAAGTCTTTTAA
Organism: Pinus albicaulis; assembly: GCA_034641835.2. Taxonomy (NCBI): domain Eukaryota; kingdom Viridiplantae; phylum Streptophyta; class Pinopsida; order Pinales; family Pinaceae; genus Pinus; species Pinus albicaulis. Next base: position 119,966,670 of record CM076571.1, on the reverse strand, counting down.
GGCCTTAATCAGGGCATAGGCCTACTTTTCCATGATGTTGTACTTTAAGGGTGCATCTCTTAGGGCTTTACTGAAGAAGGCTATAGGCTGTTCATTACCTTCTGAGTTTTTCTACAGCAAAACTACAGCTATCGAATGTTCAGAGGCAAAGGAAAAGATAAGAAAAACTTTTGAGAAGTCCGGGCTAATCAGCACAGGAGCCTGAGTGAGTGCAAGTTGTACTGACTCAAAAGATTTCTTGGCTTCAACAGTCCATTTAATTCCTGCACCTTTTTTCAACATTTCAGTCATTTTCCTAAGGTGCTCAGCAAGGTTGGGAATGAACCTCCTAAGGAAGTTGATCTTCCCAATGAAGGACTGTAACTCCCTAATGTTTCTTGGGTGTGTGATTTGGAGTATTCCCTCAACTCTCTGTGGGTCTATCCTAATTCCTTTCTCAGATATAATGTGACCAAGAAGTTTACCTTCTTGCAGACCAAAGAAAGTCTTTTTAGGATTTAGGGCAGACCATACCTTCTACATTTTTTAAAAATACAGTCAAGTCATCTAAGTAGATAACTATGAAGTGTCCTATCTCATCCGAGAAAGCAATATCCATCGCTCTCTGGAAGGTGGCGCCAGCATTCATCAATCCAAAGGGCATTTTCACATACATGAAGGTGCCCCATGGAGTGGTAAACATTGTTTTGAGTTGGTCTTCTGGGAGTACTAAGACTTGATTATATCCTGAAAAACCATCAAGTAGGGAGACTCTCTTTGAGCCCACTACCTTCTGTAGGATGTGCTCCATCCTAGGCAAAGGGTAGCTGTCCTTTAAGGATGCTCTGTTGAGATTTCTGAAGTCTATGCATAGCCTGATCTCCCCTATTTTCTTTCTTACAGCCACTAGATTTGATACCCAATCAGAAAACCTTACTGGAACTATTATGCCTGCATTATACATCTTTTCAATTTCCTTTTTAACAACAAGAAATTTTTTTGGGTTTATTCTTCGAAGTTTTTGTCTGAAAGGCTTCTGATTTTCCTTCAAGGGTATTTTGTGTTGAATGATACTGGTGTCATAAGCCTTTAAGTCTTCATAGCTCCATGCCAACACATCTATGAATTCCTTGAATAGGTCAATGTATTTTTTCTTCATGTTAGCAGGTATAGACTTAGCTAGTTTTATCATTTTGGGCTTATCTTCAGTGCCTATCTTGCATTATTCTATGTCTGATTCTGCATGTTCTATAGTGGGATTTTTTTCTACGTCATCAAAGTCAAAAAGGTCCTCTAGGGGTGCTCGTCCTCTGGGTATATTCTTATCTTTGGCCTGCAACACCTCTATCTCTTCGTTGTTTACGTTTTCACAATTTTTGGTTGGATTTCTAGTGTGCTCAGAAAAAGAATTTATTTCTACGCTACAAGGTGGGGATTCTTCATCAGAAGATTCCTCTCTAAGGCAGTTGTCTTCAGACTTAGAGTCTGAACCAAAGAATTCAAACTCATTTATGCCTGTCAAGAAATCTTCAATCTGTTTGTCACCTTCAAATACCTGCCAATATTTTTCATTGTCTGGCACTGCAGGTCTGAATTTAGTCTAAATGATGATCTGTTGGTCAACTGGGGTCTTAGGATATGAGCTAGCTAGACAAGCTAATCCATTTACGATTGCATTTCGATCCCTAGGAACGAATGCTAGTTCATATTCAACAAACGTTTTCAGCAAATCCAGAGTGTCATTCCTGTATGCCCTAAGCCTAGGGTGTTTCGCTGAATACTCACCATTCAGCTGTTTAATAACTAACTCAGAGTCTCCTCTCACAACTATCTTTCGGGCTCCTAATTTCTTCAATAAATTCAGACCCAGGATGAGAGCCTCGTACTCTGAAATATTATTCGTGCATTTGAAATGAAGATTCACAGCATGGCTCTCTGCGTGGTCCTTTTCTGTGTTACGTAGCCACACTCCTGCTCCAGCATTTTGCCTAGTACAGGACCCATCAAAATTCATTTCCCACAGGGGTTCACCATTATGTTGCGTTGGGGAGCATGCACTAGGTTGTGGGTTGTCTAGTTCTTCATGTGGTGTATCAGTTTGAGAGGTGTGACTAACAGGCTGACTGCATAGCATTTCTGAGTTTTGTTTTCATTATCCGGCCCATGGCTCTCTTCATCGTATTCTTGTAGAGTAGCCATTATGTTGAAATCCATGGGCTCTACGTTTATATCTCCATTATCTGATCTCGTCTTTTCTGAGGATTGGTCATTGTAGAGAATGAAAGAGTCTAGATCTGTATGTACAGAGTATAATGGTGAGTTTTCAGGTTTCTCGGGGCTACTGACTAGGAATTTCATTTGGGACTCTCTATACAGTGTTCTAAGTTGGCCAAATATAGGGATAGTAGCATAAGAGCCATCCATCTGCATTGTTCCTTGCAGTTTGGCTCCCCATGATCTGGATAGTAACATGCCATAGTTAGGTGGCACATCTGCCACCACCACATCCATGACCATACATTTGGCAGGAATCTGGGTCAAACTCACACATAAATCTTTGATCAGGCCTAGGCATTTTACTCTGCTAGAGTCAAATGAATATAGATCTTTGTAAGGTCATGTTACTTCTAGGCCTAGCTTTTCCATCACTACCTCAGGCATTAAATTGTGTGATGCTCCGGAATCATGCATGGCATTGTGGAGTATTTTGTCATGAATGTTGAGACTGATATAGAAAGGTGGAACTACCCCCTCCTGAAATTTTCCCTCAATCTTTGGACCAAATAGGAGGGCAGGTTGATCATCATTCAAATTTACAGATTCATTTTTTTCCCCTAAATTTAGTGCTTTCAAAATTTGGCCTTTATATACATTCTGAGTGGCCAACTCAGCTAATGGTACAGAGATCTTGATTTTGGCAATCTCACTCTCGAAATTGAAAGTGGATTGGGCCTTTGGAGTGTTTAACTCTGTTTTATTTGCTACTGCCTTAGTAGCTGAATCAAATTGTGATTTATCACTATGTACAAGGTTAGGAATCGTTTTATCCGGAGCACTAACTACAGTGCTGGTGCTGCTGGTTGGTTGGCTTTGTTTTTCAATATCTTGGTTGTCTTTCTCCTTATGTCTACCAGAACTTTTAGTTGCTGATTTTTTATCTGCAGCAGATGCTTTAGAGGATTTGTCAGGTCTTTTCTTGGGGTTACCTCAGGAGTTTTGGCTTTGGGAGTATCTTGGCTTTTCTTGCTCCTAAGTTCGTATTGTTCCCTGACCTGTAACATGGCATTTTCAAATCCTAATCTGTACTCTTCAGTTTCTAACCACTCCTCATCCCAATATGATGGTGAGGGTTCGTCCTCCCTTGAATCACAGTTAAGGACTGAGTCTTCAGTTTCAAACATGTTAATTGCGTCCACTCCAGACTCTTCTATAATTCCCTCATCTTCATCTAAAAAGTTTTGAAATGGGGGAATGACTTGCTGATCTGACTCCTTTTGTCTGTTAGGAGCATTGTTGTTCCTTCTAAAGTTTTGGTTCTGATTCTGATTTCTGTTCTGATTTCTAACTGTGACAACCATTTTCTTCATCATTTGTTGTAGCTCTTCCAAGTTTTTAGACAATTTTTCATAGTTTGGATCGGATGTGGAAGCTACATTGTCATCCCTATAGGTTACCCTCCTCTCATATTTCAATCTTGCCCTTTTTTCCATCAAGTTTTCTTCTATGGTTATGGCTCCTTTTTGCATGTCTTCCAGGGTGGTGTACTCTTTATCTCTAAGCTCATAGGCCATGTCAGCATCGAATCCATCAGGATACTTAGCCAAGGCCATACCTTGAGGAGGTTTCATGTGTGGAAGGAGGGCATTGTAAATGCTGTTGAATCTTGTGGTGTAATCGTGAACACTCTCTCCTACGTTCCTCTTAAGGGACATGTATTCTGCTAGGAGCTGGCGAGGGTTTTCTCTAACCTCCCATTTGTTTATGAAGGTCTAGTATAATGCAGGGAGATCTTGAATACTGCCAGGAGGTAAACTCTTAAACCATTTCTTCACCTCACCCCCTAAGCTTTGGGCAAAGATTCTCATTTTGATTGTTTCATCATAAATTTCCATATAATCAAAAGAATCCTCCATCTTATCTACATGTTGCTGAGCTGTAATGGATTCTTTGGCAGTGAAGTGTGGGATTTTTGACTGATAATCATTGGGTAAGGGTAACAAGGGCTGCGGTAAAACTTAAGGTGCGTACCAAGCTGCCATAATGATGTTCTGATAAGGTATAGGGTTGGCTTGAGCAGCTGGTATTTGGATTCCAGGGATATTTGGACAAGCAGAAGTCTGTTGAGCAGATCTAGGGTGGGAGAGCCCCAAGTTTTGAATGAAGTGGATATCAGGTGGTGTAGATGGAGGGGTTCCTCTTTCCCTAGTGTGTTGACCACTATAAGATGGTGTACTGTGAGGCTCAAGGTCTTGCTTGTCTAGGTTATTGACTGACCTGGTTCTTGATAAACTATTAGGCAAGTCTAGGTCAGGGAGAAAAGGTGCTAGAGTTGTTAGGCTTTCTGGTGCAGAATTGGCTCTATGAATGTGGCAGGAAATAGTCGGTCTGTTAGGTGTAGGAGCTCCTTTGAGGATAATCTCCGGATTTTCAACTATTTTAGGTGGGTTAGGGTTGGGATAAGCTCTTGTGTGAATAGTTCTGAAAGCCAAAATGTTGTTTCCTAGCCAAGCAGCTTAACCCTATTTGTTACTTCTACTGTGGTTGATGCTGTCTCACAGGGGCTGGTCTCCCAGTGGAGTCTGATTGTGAAACCAAGATAGTCAGCAGGCCTGCTGATCACTAGTGGAGTATTTTCGTTTAGGGACAATGGAGTTGCCAGGTGGAGGGTTTAGGATGCTTCTAGGAGGTACACTATCCACCACAATGCTCAGGCGTTGTCAACTTTCGGGAATCTCCTATAAACATCAAGCTCTAACCAGAGATTGACTGGGAGGGCATTTACCAGATATGTCACCTCTGAAAAGAGGATGAGATCTGGAGGCTACCTAGCCCTTTCTAGGCTCTGTCCAAGAGTATGATGGATATTCAATAATGGAGGTCGATTCAAGGATGAAGTGACTAGCTGTCAACTTGACTAGAGTTCTAAGTTTCTAGGATTGTTTAAGGTGAAATGCACTCAGATTAGTTCCCCAGCGGAGTCGCCATTATGTTGGGGTTCCCATGTTTTGGCCAGATTTACAAGACTAAAAGATGAGACAACATAGAACCACTTTCAGACCTTAGGATCTAGCCCTCCTAGGTCCAGAGAGGGATCTCTCTATATGAGCCAAAGTGTATGTCTTTGAAGCTCTAAGTTATGATTTTAGGCTAGTTATATACACAGGGTTTGTTTGTTTGATTAAGAGTTTGGTTGTTGGGAATCAGGAAGGAAGGGTTCATCACAAGACAAGGATGAGCATAGAGTGAATTTAGGCTGTAACAGATAACTCAGGGAACATCAAGGCCATTGGGCTATGGAGTCACGAAAGGATTTATTTGTAATCAATGTGCAAGCTTTCAGTTGGGCTAGTCATCTAGAGCATTTGGATCTTAAAGGAGGTATTTGGAATGGGACATTAAGGACTGAAAATGAGTGAAGGAGAACCATCCAAATTTTTCTATAGATCATGTCAGAGGTCATTTAACTCCAGACCTGCTTGGAAAAAATCAGAGGTAAGACAAAGGGTTCTAGGAAAGGGTTAATTGGGATGGAAAGGTCCTAGTGAGGCAGAGATAGGGTTCCAGACCTCCTAGTGTTCTCAACGCATCCAACTGAATCCTAACAAGAACATCTAAACATAGACTTCATTAATTCATACATCAGAGAGTAGGCAATAACATCCACTACATTGGTTAAATCAATTGAAATCAATATTCAGATACACATATAAGAAGAAAACATAAAAGGCTGGGAGAGCAGCAACATAAGGTACCTATCAAGGGTAAATTGTATGCCAAACTTCTGATGCGAGCATGAAGAAACATAATGAAATGAAAGCAAGTCAATCACAAATACAGAGAAAGGAAAAACATCACCAACTGCTTAAGATCAGGATCCAACGAAATATGCTTGTCATATTAAAAAAAACACCAATCAGGTACATCATAACCCATAGCTTGAACATTCAATCTGAATACATCAAATCTCAGCCTATCTTACAATATTATCAGGAGAACTTGTCTCAAGAGGAAAATACATGCGTTTCACTGATATCTCATGAACAACCATTACAAAGATTTCCTTCTGTGCTTTATAGCAGATGATGATCAGAAGGTCGACTGGGGAAGTAGGTGAGCACTAAATGTGATATTAAACACAGAAATGAATGCAGGGTCGAAGCCCATTCCGTTTGACTGCTGTGTATTTAATCTCTGTCACCATTTATATGCAGGGATGATCTTCTTCAGATTTACCTTTGCTCTAGATATGACTTTGATGCACTCTGGTGGCCATACTTTGTTGTACTTGTGGGGAATAAACAAATGTTGCACGACTGCTGAGAGGTCTTCTTCATAAATTTCTTACTATTTCTGAACTGTAGTTAGGGCGTAAATTCTTTCAGGGACCTTCTGCATAATAAGAGCCGTATGTGTGCCCTGTACGTGGTGGAGACAAACATTCTGCTGATGAACAAACCCAGATGGTATCTGCTACTGTGCTCAAGATCTTTTGGATCGATCCTCGGGGTCTTCAAACTGCTGCTCTGCCTTCTAAACCTCTGATTAAAGGCTCAAAATCGTCATTAGCTCGCCCCGATATCCCTTTGCCCTGTACTGAAACACTTTGCTGCTCCATTTTGCTTCTGACAGGGTAGCTCGGGTTTTAATGGTGATGGGAGATTTTCAGAGTTTGGAATCAACCTTTTCCTTAATGCGAACCCTACCTGTCGCTTTCTTTAACTATCTCACGACAGTGCCATCTCTTGGAATTAATTCTGGTTGCGCAGCTTTGCCATGTAGAACCATGGCGGTCTTCTACCGTTGGAAACCCTGCAAAACAACAAACCTGTGAGAAAAACCATGGAAAGGGATGATGAAGGTGGTGAGGGCAACAAGCATGGTGATGCTAATGATGAAATGGAGGGAAGAATTCGCAGTGGAAATGATAAAAACTGCTATGGCGGGGAAATGGCGAAACACAGAGCAGAAACACATAATAACGAATGGGAACACGACAAAACCAATGATATGGTGACGGAAACGTGGGATGGACGAGGCGTACACATGGAGGTGATGAGGAATAGTCAACGGCAGATGGGCTGATCTGGACCGTTGATCGGGCACAGATCAATGGCGAGGGCGACAAACGGTGGGCCTGTGGGTGTGGCAGAGACCGATTAACGAGCGAGCAGCTTGGGCGAAGGGAAACCGTTGGATGAAAATCTCAAGATCTAACGGTGGTCGTAGATTTCGCTGGACACCCCGTACCGAAGGTTAATGCGTGAAATGGGGGTGGTTTCGCCATCGTACAGATGCCACGCGTCATTTCTTGAGTGGAATCGCTGGTTCTCTGGGGAAAACCGCTTGACCCCCATTAGTGGTGCGGGGAAAATCGGCGGGTTCAGGGTGTATGACGTATGAGGGCATGGGGTCCGCGGCCCGGCGGGATCTGCACCGTTGGATCTGTGGTAGCAATGGACGGTGGATCTGCGGCCCCGAATATTTAATCAAAACCTTATAACAGTGTTTATAATCGGCGCGCAACCTTTGGAAATTATTTAAGAACCCGAAAATATGAATTATCAGAGGTTTTTATGATTTTCCGAGCGGAGAAATGGTCAGAGAGGCTAATGGCGGAAGGGGCTAGGCTCAATGTACTGTTTAGAGTGGTTTTTCAAGCCTTTTTTATGTAATTTGAGGCCATTGGAGGGAAACGATAGAAATAACAAGGTGTATTTGGGTGGAACAAAGGATGTATGGAGAATTTGATGGGGATTTTTGAGGGGTTTGAGGAAGCATGAATTGGTGAGGTGATATGAGAGCTGATACATGGTAGCACACGGAAATAGGAACTGTAGTCAGTTTATGCAAAGCCATGCTACAGGCTTAGGAAGATGGGGTTTTGGAAAGTAGCTATATTGACTCAAGTCCACCTATTGTTGCTTGTTAGAATATAGAGACTAACAACATAAGATATATTTCTCATTGACACATACAAAATAGAATAATGGTGGTTATGGGATGCTTTTGATGATGGCAAAATGTGATATAGCAATAAGACTTACAAGGGTTGTTTGAAACGAGAGACGTTAGAGGCACACGTGTTGTATTATTGACCAGTATTAATACTTACTTGGAAATCCCTTGCCTTCAAAAAATATACATCTAGAAATCTCCAGCACTATCCTATTTCCTCATTCAACCAACCCATTCTATTCAAGTAAATAAAGTGTAGAATTGTCTTTGCCTTTAAATCCCTTCACTTGTGTAAAAATTGGAAAATTCATTTGATGCAAACTCCCTTTCCTTATCTGATTGAAGGACTTTAATTCTCTTCCCTAATTCATTCTCCATTCCTCTCTTAAGTTCTTGAACTCAACAAATGCAACAAACTTTATTATTAAGAAAAACATGTACATTTTCCTAAATATGTCAACAATAAGGAGAAAATTCCTTGCACTAGATACTGAAAGTGTCCTCATGGGTCCACAAAGGATCACAATAGAATAATAGAAAACTTCACATCACACTCCATACTTTTTCTTCACCAAAGATCTTCCAACACTATTTTCAAGGCAAGCATATTGCACATGCATCTTTCTCCTCCTAAACTAAAAGTAAACCACTAACCATCTTAGGTTTGCTCTAAAGGGAAGTTAAGATGCTAATAAATTTGATGCCATCATGGAAAAAAACTTTAGATACCCCTTGAAGACAATTTTTATGATCATGACAGTTTTTAAATTAGAATAAATAACTAATTGTCTTGGGTCCAAACCCACATCTTTGGGTCAAAACTCCAACTACTTGGGTAACTTGCCCAACCAACTCCTTTTGGTGGGTTTTCACCTCTCAAAAATTCCTTTGAGCTACCCAAATTCCAACATAGTCCACCAAGCAACAAGCAGGTAATGATGTTATCCCTTGGCCATATTGTCTCAAGCTTCCCCACTCTAGCTTCCTAGTGTCAATCCCCATATCTTGGCTTAGAACCCTACCCTAGAGAATTACCATGACTAGACTCCTAGTGTAACTAGTGTGGTCAATTATTAGTATTTATTTACTTAGGTAGTTTTCTGTAGTCTCTTTCATGGACAAGACATGTAAACATTACGTGAGTTGGTGATCTCTGTTTGACTCCTGGATTTGTTTGTGGAAGCTACATTTGCAGCCCTTTTTTCTTATATTAAAGCCATATGTATATCATTCCTTTAATAGTTAAAGGAATATGTATTTAACTATATATATATATATATATATATATATATATATATATATAAACTCCACTTCATAAACTGCTACCCCATTTGAAAACCTTCTTGAAATGTTTTTTTCTACCCCTACAACCATCAATACTAATAAAAGGAGATTGTAGGTAATTTATAATCCTAAGGATGATGCTGAAATCAATGACGAATCTGTGATTCTCCAGAATCCCTTATACAGAATTTTCCCATAGATGGAGAAGGGATTTACAGATATGTTAAGCCAAGGAATATAGTACTTCAGTAGACACATATTTATGACATCTCAATTCCTTCACTAATGAGAAGGTGAATGCAAATATTCTCAATGATCATGTTTAACAAATTGAACATGAGAATTTGGAATAGTTGGTGAAGCTGAAGGAAACCACGTTTTATCTACTCTATAGTTCTCCATGCAAGTTAGTTGGCAGTGGTCACTAGGAGAACTTCACCCACGCTTAATGATCATCACCCACACTTATTCACTATTTCTAAATTGCAAAACTACACACATTGATTTGGGTAAGTGTTCAGACTCCACTCTTTTTAAAAAACAATTGAAAGGAAGGACAAAAGATTTAATATTATTTACAATTTATTTCACTTCCAACTGTACAACTGAAAAAAAATTGAAAGATACATTAGCTCAGCAACTAAAAGAAGAGAATGTTTTCAAGTTGCAAGTAGCACCTTTCATTGAGAAAGAGCAGGGGGGTAGAATGTCTCTGTTAGGATTTGAACATTGGTGGGTGAATAAAAACACCCCCCAGTTCACCAACCAAGTCTCCTCTCAGTGACAAAATAGGGAAATGTTTGAAGAATGGGCTTGAGAGAAAGGAAATGAAGTTGTGGGACCTGAGCATGCACTACGAAGGAAGATTCTGCTTGGCCTTGATTCATCAAGAGCCATGTTCCTTCATAGGGAGGGAAGTTCAAATGTTACCACCTAGCATGGCCTGTGGTTTGTTCCAATCATATAAGTGGAAGTTAGGTGCAACATTCCTTACTTCCATTATTGATCAGATTAAGTTGTGCTACCAACGTGCTCCAGCAGAGCAATAGCTGATCAATAGAGTGTTATCCTTTAACTTCACACGCAGAACTCAAGCAAGTAATACCTTTCTATCACGGATGCCATATTAGTTTGATACCCTTATGGAGTCACAAGGAATGAACATCTGCCCAGGAATATACAAGCACCCTAACTTGCAAAGGAAAGAAGTAGAATTGTATCGTATCAATTTTTTGACACTAGTCTATACTAGAATAATGTGTAGATCAATATAATTTTAGTTGTGAATCACATAAAGCTAGATAAACCGTCCACTTTGTACCAAGGTCCCTTACATTTAGTAAGTACAATTTTGACTAAAAATGTATTAACCTGGGAAATTTTAAGGAAGGGAAAGTAGGTCTGTGACTGTGGTCTCTTACGCAAGTGTTCTCTTTCATGCAACTGCAAAATTTTGTAAAGATTGCCGCAGATTTCAAAGTAATCCATTGCAGGGGTAAGTGTAAGGAAACTAGGATATGGGCTTTGGATATATATATCACGGATGAATTTCCTTGCGTGATGGAAGAAATAGGCATGTGTTTGTGTTGAAACTTGACAGTATTCACTGGTAGGAGCAGCTTGTAGATGATCATTGCCTGAATAATATCCAAATCCATTGACATTTTCCAATTACACTTATAGTTTGTGTGCTTTAATATTCAGAAATTTTCTTTTCTAAAACCCCCAACTTTGGGCCTGGGACTTACCAGCGGAATCTCAAATAAGTCACATGGAATGAGCTGAGAGTCAAAGGGGGTTACCTTGGCCAATTTGCAATTGATCTGTAAATTCCCTATTCATTATACTTGCTGCGGTTGGTTCTATAAGCATAACTCAATTGATACTCCAACAAGGTAAATTGACATGTATACCTACGAGGTGATTTTGGACAAGTTTTGGAAAAAATGGAGAGGTTGCCTCAGTGGCTTTGGCCTTTCAACAGGTTACTCTGCCCCCACATTTAGCACTAAATCGGGGCCATAGAGGGGCCATAGAGGAGGATGCTAAGATAGAGAAGGCATACAGAGAATATTTGGATGTGGGTGAGTTGGTACAAGGTTTCATCCCCACCTTGGCTCCAACCACACTAAGTTTTTTTTTTTAAATTAGAACTTTATAGTCACACAAAAACTTTTGTGTTCATGCTGTGCTATCCAAGAAAAATGACAGGCAAGAAATTTAACAGAAACTGGAAATTCTGAACAAACAAAATAGGTTTTTTTGATAACTCTCTGTTCCTGGATCTGAATAAATGATGGTGTCCTCCCAGTAGAGCTTATTGATTCTTCCAGGTATTCCCCAATTTTGTTTCATTCTGCCATTGACATGGTTGAAGGGTGTAGTTGACCCTAATTGCAAGTTTATGGCCATGAGTTCCCGTTTTTATTATGTATATTATAATTTCATGTGTTGTTTAGACTTAATTTTGTCTTCACAGTTATGTTAGGCTAGACTTTTTTGATGGAAATGCCACACAGTTTCATTTTTGGACATATCTTAACTCTTTACTATTATGATAAATAATAACATGACCTGGTTTCTCATTGGGCTGGGATTGTATAATCTCTGGTTCAATTGTAACTATGTATTTTACATTTAACCATTTAATAGAATAGAAGAACTTGCTAAACTGTATTGAAAAAAAATTCAAATAGAATCAATAGAAAGAAAAACGCAGATTTTATGCAACTCAATTTCACAAAAAGATATATTATATTACATGGAATGGACTCATATATGGCTAGAGGTCATTGAAGCACAAACTCCAGCCAATATACAAGTGAGTAATAATGCAGAAGATACAACAGAATTCCACTTAACTTTGCCGATTATTTTAATGGAGTCATACAATCATTGAATCATCATTGAAGTAGCTCTTCCCACTCACCACCATAAGATAACTGCAAAATCTCTACTTCACCAAAGCCATTAACCTTGCAAATAGCCAGGGCCCAAAATCACCATGCACCCAAACTACAACACCAAAACACTACTGGCTACAAACCAAAAGTTTCAAATATTTAGTTGTCACAGGTTAAGCATTGATAAGATTCAAACCCAATTCTTCTACTGTCCACAATATAATCCCTCATTCCCCTTCTAGAGAAAAAACACTTCATTGGTTGTACACGGCATACTCTCGTGCTACCTTACTCATCATGCACTATCAACAAATCATTTTCCACTATTCACAACATAATCTCTTATTGCCCTCTATAGCAACAACAGTACATCTACTGTCCACAAGATAATCTCTTATTATCCTTCTTGCTACCAGGGCATTTAGACTCCACTCTTTTGAAAAATCAATTCAAAGGAAGGACAAAAGAAGTCATATTCTTTACAAGTTATTTGACTTCAAGTTGAACAACTGAACAAAATTGAATGTTACATTAGCTCAGCAACTAAAATAAGAGAATGTTTTCAAGTTGCAAGTAGCACCTTTCATAGACAAAGAGCAGGGGGGGTATAATGTCTCTGTTAGAATTTGAGCATTGGTGGGTGAATAAAAACACCCCCTAGTTCACCAACCAAGTCTCCTCTCAGTGACAAAAGAGGGAAATGTTTGAAGAATGGGCTTGAGAGAAAGGAAATGAAATTGTGGGACCTGAGCATGCACCACGAATGTAGATCCTCCTGGGCCTTGATTCATCAAGAGCCATGTTCCTTCATAGGGAGGGAAATTCAGATGTTACCACCCAGCATGGCTTGTGGCCCGTTCCAATCATATAAGTGGAAGTCAGGTGCAACATTCCTTACTTCCATTATTGATCAGATTAAGTTGTGCCAACGTGCTCCAGTAGACCAATAGCTGATCAATAGAGGCTTATCCTTTAACTTCGCATGCAGAACTCAAGAAAGTAATACCTTTCTATCACGAATGCCATATTCTTTTGATACCCTTATGGAGTCACAAGGAATGAACATCTTCCCAGGAATATACAAGCACCTTGACTTGCAAAGGAAAGAAGTAGAATTGTATCGTATCAATTGTTTGACACTAGTCTATACTAGAATAATGTGTAGGTCAATATAATTTTAGTTGTGAATCAAATATTAAATTTAAAAGAAAAGAAAACAAAAAGGTACATTGTTGGAATACAAAAGCATGTTATGTGAGGTATTCCTAGTGACAATTAACAATAGGTCTTTCAACATGAATAATGAATTCCTAGAATATTGGAGTGTACCATAGAAAATTATAGCATCTCGAGTAACAATCCTTTCGTAACTGACAAAGACAATCCATCGTCTAGTAAGCAAATGCCTGCGAGTTTGAACTGCAAAAATATCCCAAGTATAACAGGAAATTATTAATTCTCATCAATGATTAACCAATGATTTCAATCTGACATGCTTGCACTGCAAATTGCTAGAATGTTGTTTTATCCTCTCAATGAATAGCTCATATTTCCTGTAGACATTTATTGTATTCCATAAGCATTTGAATTTGTCATCATCCTTGCTATGATTGATGGCTGAAGATGGGGCATGCAATATTTTTTGTGCATAACTTACATCAGTGGATGGCATGACACGCAACCTTGATGAATCACTTAGATTTGGGAAGAAACCTGTAGGATGAGAATATAATGCTTTAAATACCAGGAACAACACATGCAAATCAGCTTCAGACTAGGAAATGCCACAATTCAAAAAATTGGCATTGCTTAAAGGAATTTTAGTAAAGACAAAGGGATCTAGTCAAGCTTCGCCAGAGATCTGTAAGATCCACTTAATTGAGAACATACTTCAAGTTCTTTAGTTAGTGTTGTAGCACATCTAACATATCAACAAGTGATGAAGATAAAAAATCTTCAAAACTATTCCTGGCGATGAGCATCAGATCCCCTTAAAATAATCACCATGAGCTTTACAAGCCAATTTGTTTAAAGTATTTTGAAGATTTCGGTATCTTAATAAAAAACAAATCCCTCTATGTCAGGAATTTTTACTCTCTCTTATTCTAAATTCTCACCCACCATTATGTCTAAAGATAAGCTGCTGCAAACACTAGTTCGACAATCAGATATTTCTACTTCGCAAAATACAGCATACACATTGTCTCCATCATGTGTTATTAGAACTCCGAATACAGATAGAAGGCTTTCTAATGGGAAACAGAGGTCAACAGTCTTAAGTAGTCCTGGTCCTATTACTCCTTTTGAGAATCACTCGGGTAAATGTGTATTACAGTTTTTTTTCAATAAGCATATTTTGGATTCCATAGTGGGTCAAGGAGTTGTATCAAAGTCTCAAGATGACCTTATTAAAAGGATGTCAGAAGCCAATAGTTGTTCTCTGCAAAATTTAGGCTTATTACCTAGTCGAGGATGCCATTACATGTATGACAGCATTGAGGGAAAGGTACTTACTATCACTTTTCTTTTCTAAATTTGTTATATGCTTGAATTCATTCTCCAGGATAATAGCTTCTTGGTCTAAGCACTTCATAGCACACCACATTGCACAATGAATTGTCCTTTTGGGAAAAATGTTGATGTGCATCTTCCGTTTAAATAAAAAATATATAAGCTGCTTTGTTTCATAAGAGGAGCATCTGGTGTCTCAGTTTGAATTTCTGGAGAGGAAGATCAAGAAATTTTCCACTACATTGGCTACCAAGGAAGCTCGGAATGTTTTCAATCATGTTGCTATTGCATCACAGGTGAATGCCTAAGCTATATTGCAATCATCTTTAAATGATTTTAATCTCACTTAAATTGATCATTGATGTCTATAATTATCTCAAGAAGTCAGGCACCTATTTAAGAGGTTGTAGATTCTATTAGTTATTGTTCTGGAATCTCCATTCTACATCAGTTATCTACTGATAGGAAAGTGTCTTTGTTGTGGGGCTGGTTTGTTGCGATGGAGAGGGCCATCTGAATGATAAGTCGATTATGCTTCAAGGCAGGTTGGTTGCTTCAAAGTTGTGCCATCCATCCTATAGTGCATAAGTTAAAATGAAATTTCATAGGTACAAGTAAAATGATGAATTTTCAATCCCATTAGTTGTTTTAATCGTTTCCCCTGATTTATTTCCCTGCAAACTTGATTCACATATTTTCCCAATCATTGTTTCTTGTTTTCTACATATTCCTGGCGATGAGCATCAGATCCCCTTAAAATAATCACCATGAGCTTTACAAGCCAATTTGATTAAAGTATTTTGAAGATTTTAATATCTTAATAAAAAACAGAGCCCTCTATGTCAGGAATGTTTACTCTCTCTTCTTCTAAATTCTCACACACCATTATGTCTAAAGATAAGCTGCTGCAGACTCCAGTTCGACAATCAGATATTTCTACTTCGCAAAATACATCATACACATTGTCTCCATCATGTGTTATTAGAACTCCCAGTACAGATAGAAGGCTTTCTAATGGGAAACAGAGGTCAACGGTCTTAAGTAGTCCTGGTCCTATTACTCCTTTTGAGAATCGTTCAGGTAAATGTGTATTACAGTTTGTTTTCAATAAGCATATTTTGGATTCCATAGTGGGTCAAGGAGCTGTATCAGAGTCTCAAGATGACCTTATTAAAAGGATGCTAGAAGCCAATAGTTGTTCTCTGCAAAATTTATGCTTATTACCTAGTCTAGGATGTTGTTACATGTATGACATCATTGAGGGAAAGGTACTTACTATCACTTTTCTTTTCTAAATTTGTTATATGCTTGAATTCATTCTCTAGGATAATAGCTTCTTGGTCTAAGCACTTCATAGCACACCGCATTGCACAATGAATTGTCCTTTTGGGAAAAATGTTGATGTGCATCTTCCATTTAAATAAAAAATATATAAGCTTCTTTATTTCATAAGAGGAGCATCTAGTGTCTCAGTTTGAATTTCTGGAGAGGAAGATCAAGAGATTTGCCACTGCATTGGCTGCCAAGGAAGCTCGGAATGTTTTCAATCATGTTGTTATTGCATCATAGGTGAATGCCTAAGCTGTATTGCAATCATCTTTAAATGCTTTTAATCTCACTTAAATTGATCATTGATGTCTATAATTATCTCAAGAAGTTAGGCACCTATTTAAGAGGTTGTAGATTCTATTAGTTATTGTTCTGGAATCTCCATTCCACATCAGTTATCTGCAGATAGGAAAGTGTCTTTGTTGTGGGGCTGGTTTGCTGCGATGGAGAGGGCCATCTGAATGATAAGTCGGTTCTGCTTCAAGGCAGGTTGGTTGCTTCAAAGTTGTGCCATCCATCCTATAGTGCATAAGTTAAAATGCAATTTCATAGGTACAAGTAAAATGATGAATTTTCAATCCCATTAGTTGTTTTAATCATTTCCCCTGATTTATTTCCCTGCAAACTTGATTCACAGCTTTTCCCAATCATTGTTTCTTGTTTTGTATATATTCCTGGCAATGAGCATCAAATCCCCTTAAAATAATCACCATGAGCTTTACAAGCCAATTTGTTTAAGTTATTTTGAAGATTTCAATATCTTAATAAAAAACAGAGCCCTCTATGTCAGGAATGTTTACTCTCTCTTCTTCTAAATTCTCACCCACCATTATGTCTAAAGATAAGCTTCTGCAGACTCCAGTTCGACAATCAGATATTTCTACTTCGCAAAATACAGCATACACATTGTCTCCATCATGTGTTATTAGAACTCCCAGTACAGATAGAAGGCTTTCTAATGGGAAACAGAGGTCAACAATATTAATTAGTCCTGGTCCTATTACTCCTTTTGAGAATCATTCAGGTAAATGTGTATTACAGTTTGTTTTCAATAAGCATATTTTGGATTCCATAGTGGGTCAAGGAGCTGTATCAGAGTCTCAATATGACCTTATTAAAAGGATGCCAGAAGCCAATAGTTGTTCTCTGCAAAATTTAGGCTTATTACCTAGTCCAGGATATCGTTACATGTATGACAACATTGAGGGAAAGGTACTTACTATCACTTTTCTTTTCTAAATTTGTTATATGCTTGAATTCATTCTCCATGATAATAGCTTCTTGGTCTGAGCACTTCATAGCACACCACATTGCACAATGAATTGTCCTTTTGGGAAAAATGTTGATGTGCATCTTCTGTTTAAATAACCAGAATAAACATCAACCCAACAACTATGTACCTACCTCAATATATGAACTGACTTTCCAACTAGCTAAATAAAACCTAACACAAAGAAAAAAGAAAAAGGTTATGGTCTCGACAAGCCTCCTTTTCTAGTTAGCTCAATCTGTTCATTTCAACCCTAACTTCACATTAGGGTTAGGGTTCTTACATCTTATGGATATTGCCTCAAGTTTTTTGGGCACTATTATAAAATGTAGCATCAACCTCTTATTACAAGCTTTCTGCAAATAAGTGTAGCACACACATCTCTTCACAAAGATAACTACCACCAATATAGCAAACTAGCCATTGTATTTGTACAATGTTTTTCGCCATTCTTTTAGTAATGGAATTTTTTTTTCACTATATATTTGTGCTACCTTCTATGTCAATGCTATATTTCATTTTGTTCTCAATAAAATTTGATTTGTGATAAGTTGATAGAGCAATGTGGAAGTGGAAGTGATAGTGGAGCATCCAAGAGTGCCTTTGCAGCGAATAGTGGAGCATCCAAGAGTGCCTTTGCAACCAAATTTAAAGGAAAAAGAAAGCAAAAGAAGCAGAGGCAACTTTCAGGTCTACGTAAATTAGTTAAGGATTTGAAATTTTTTATAGTGGTAAATATGAGCATATGAGGAATAATTACAGGAAGTGGTTTTGGGATAGCCAACACAACCAAGAGCAGATCAAGGAGAAACAAGAAAACGTTCTTGAATGTGGAGAAGCCTAGTATTATGCTTTTATAGCACTATAGAAGTGGGGTAAGTCTACAGATGATCAAATTTTTTATTTCAAAGCATATAAACATGAGACTAACAAAAATCACTAATTTGTTTAGTGTGGGAGATAACCCAGGTCAATACAGTGGTTTTAGGCAAGGATAGGGAGCACTGTGTTGAAGACGATGGTCATGTGCAAATCAAGTTGAAAGCTAATACCTTGATGTTTATATATGTTTGAGGGAAATTTTTCTTTTAGTTAGTGAAATTGCAAGACACAATCCATATCTGGATGTTATTTTCCAAGGATAAAGGTGTTTTGTAGTAGATAAGAAGCAATATAAGAGGAAAAATCACGTGCTTTGATTACCAGCAGAGGGAGTGGAAACAATTCTCTTTGGCATCAGAGATATGGACATTTAAATTTTATGTTTCTTTCCTTACTGACAAGAGATCAAATGGTGATTAGCTTACCACAAATTCAAGAGCAGGAGGATATATGCGCAGCGTGTTTTGCAGGAAAATAGCATAGATTGGCATTTGAAGATGGTAAAGCTTGGAGAGCCAAGGCTGAGCTTGAATTTCTCCATGGTGATATCTTCGGTCCGATGAGGATACTTTCAGTAGCTAGTGCTAAGTATTTCTTGTTGCTTGATGAAGTTCATCTATTTCCTTATGCTTTAATTGAATACCTTTGGTTAAATTTACAAATTTTTAAGGTAGCAATAGAAAGAGTCCAACAGGAGTATCGATTCGAAACCCTCCAAAGTATTACGGAGGATAATTATACTCTACAAGTCAGATAGATTTTAGATTAAACAACATCCAAGCTCAAATCACTCCAAGAAAGGGAAGGAAGGTGCATACCGTTGAAAAAACTGGTGAAAAGCGGGGTGCCTCTGTGTTATTAGTCTGCATTGGAGTCTGAGAGCGAGCTTGTACATGCGCTTGAGGTCGAGTGCGTAGGTTGTGGCGAGTGTTATCTCCCACAACACCAATACCATCTCTTTTGAAGTGTATATCTATGCTATATACGAACTATGGGAGGGCCCTAACACCGAACGGACCAGAGAGGGTCAGCCTCGCTCAGCCAGGAAGAAGATCGGTGTCCAGCCACCTCTCCTAACCATTGAAAAAATGGGGCAAATCACTGTAACCCCTCCTTTCGACCCTGTAAATCCAGGCGAATGCCATGGAAATCTGCTCCAACCAAAAAAAATCGGGGCGAATTTCATTTTTCCAGTTTTATGCGCCCTTTTTTTGGTGGGCTAATATTTAATAATTAATTATTTTTAAAATATTTATTGGGCTAACTTTATTAAACTATATAAAATGGGTTTTATGTAAAAAAATTTCCCTATTAAAATTGAAAATCCCTTAAAATTCGCCTTTGGGCTAAAATTCGCCCCTAAAATTTTCCCTGCTTACAAAGCTTCAAGTGAACTTCTCCATTATTCACAAGTTCTTGAATAAAGTGATATCGAGTATCAATATGCTTTCTCTTTTGATGAAACACACTATTCTTAGATAGTGTAATCGTTGATGTGTTGTCACAGTATATCACTGTTGATCCTTGTTGTTTCTGCATGATTCCATCCAATACTCTTCTTAGCCATACTGCTTGACATGCTGCTGAAGTTGCTGCTACATATTTTGGTTCTCTTGATGATAGTGTCACAATGGGCTGCTTCCTATATGTCCATGCTATCACTCCTGAACCAAGATGGAACACATAACTGGATGTGCTCTTCCAATCATCCAAACTGCCTGCAAAATCAATATTTGTGAATCCAATTAAATATTTATTTTCTATACTTGCATACATTATGCCATAATCTCTAGTTCATGTTATGTATCTTAGAATTCTTTTGCAACACTCCAATGTGTGTCTTTTGGAGTCTCCATAAATTTGGAAATCAAACTCACTCCTTGCATAATATCTGGTCTTGTAGTTGTGAGATACATGAGGCTGCCAACCAATCTTTTGAATAGAGTTAGATTGACATCTTCTCCTTTATCATCCTTAATTAACTTTGTACCTGTTGCAACTGGTGTAGGTACAGGTTTGCAATTATCCATCCTGAATGTTTTCAACAAATCTATGGCATATTTATTTTGGAAAATAAAACATTAGGGAAATTTTGAGGTCTAAAATGGGCCTCCTAAGAAAAATGTACAACAAAAAAAAAAATTATAAGATCCAATAGGATTCAATATGATGATTTCAACCATGGGGAATGATCCACCATTTTTTAAGTAAAAGGGTAAAAATATTAAAAAATTAATAAAATAATAAAACTATTTTTTCAACTTGTATTTTCAACTTATCTTCAAAAGTTTTAACTCAAATTTTGAATAGGAGTACTCGTTCGATGCAAAATTTAATTCCTCATCCAAGGAGTGCCCATGTTGCATAATTTCGATGGACCTTGCTACATAAAAAATGAGAAATACATGAAAAAATGTGATTGCAATCACATTTTTCATGTATTTCTCATTTTCCATGCAGCAGAATCCATCGAAATTATGCAACATGGGTACTCCTTAGATGAGGAATTAAATTTTGCATCTAACAAGTACTTCCGCTCAAAATTTGAGTAAAAAATTTGGGAGATAGATTGAAAATACGAGTTGAAAAGTAGTTTTATATTTTTGCCTCTAAAATTTGATGATATAATAAAATATTATATTATTATTTCCACTATTATTTTATAATTTCCTTAGGAGGCCTATTTTAGAGCTCAAAATTTCCCTAATGATTCCTTTTTCAGATTTCTCAACTTAAATGCCAAGAAAATATTTCATGAGACGAAGGTCTGTCATCTCAAATTCTTTCATCATGGCTGATTTTATTCATCTAACTCAAGATCACCTATAAAAATCATATGATAATCAACATATAAGAAAATGGAGTTGTCTTTAGTATGACTTTTTGGAGTTTCAGGTGCCGAAATCCGATGAAACAATTTCAGGTAAAATCTTGGTTTTTGTTATTTCAACTGGGTTTTTGACTTTATATATGGATTCAACACCCTGAAAAACCCCTAGGGCACTTCGATTGTGCAAGATTAGGAATAAAAATTCTCTTTTCAATGAATTCCTGTCGGATATTAGAGAAATTACACTGGAAAAAGCCACCGTAAAAGCCTTCAAAAAGTTGCACTAAAGACTACTCGATAAGAAAACAACCAAAATTTTTCCATGCTCATTTACCTTTGTGTATAACGTAGGCTCAATGTTGCTTCTGCAAAATCCATTCTTGATCATGTAGCTATCAATTCTTCTATACCATGCTCTAGGTGCTTGCTTAATTCCATAGAGCGCTTTCTTCAATCTCTAAACTTTATCTTCTTTACCTTCAACTTCAGATCCTAGAGGTTGTTGCACATAAATTTCTTCTTCTATAATTCCATTCAAGAAGGCTGATTTGACATTCATCTGATATACTTTCCACTTGTTCTGAGATGTTGTAGCTAGAACTGTTCTTACAGTATCCAATCTGGCTACCGGAAAAAATGTTTCCCCAAAGTCTATTCCTGGTTGCTGCGAGAATCCTTTTGCTATAAGTCTTGCTTTAAATCTGTCAATCTCAGCTTTCTCATTCACCTTTTTCTTGTACACCCACTTCACACCACTGAGGTTTTTATTGTTGGGTAAATTAACCAAATCCCATGTATCATTCTTTTCAATAGAATCTATCTCTTCATCCATGGCTTGCACCCAATTTTCATCTTTGATTGCTTATTCAAATGAAGAAGGTTGGAATGCCAAAAATGAAAAATTTTAACTAACATCGAAATCATCATAAACATCTTTCAGACTTCTCATGTTTTTCTTACCATCGCTTGATTCATTACCTGATTGGCTGCTTAGAGAATTTTGGTCTGTTGATCTGTTTGAAAATCCATGGTGCTCTGAAAATCTTGGAGTCCTTGCTGGTGTCATTTTGTTTGGTGTCTTCTCTCTTGGTTCTTGCTGCTCCTTTTATTTTACATCATCCTCTTCCATCAATGGTGCTTGTGCATCGGTTGGTTTGTCTACAGTCCCATTCCATGACTCTTGTTCTTTGAACACAACACCTTTTCTAATGATTGTCTTCTTGGTGTCAAGGTTATATAATTTGTAAGATTTTGATTTCTCACTATAGCCAATAAATATGCATTTATCACTTTGATCATCTAATTTTCCTCTTATTTGCTTAGGCACATGTGCATAGGCTACACATCCAAAAACTCAGAAATGAGATACACTGCATGACATACCTGTTCATGCTTCCTATGGAACTTTGTTCATCACACTCTTTGTAGGAGATATGTTTATCACATAAATGGCACGTGCAACTGCTTCTGCCTAATACTCATTAGACAAGTGTCTTGCTTTCAACATGCTCCCTGTCATGTTCATGATTTTTCAGTTCTTTCTCTATGCTACACCATTCTGTTACGGTGTGTATCTGGTTGTAAATTGTCTTTTGATTCCATGTTGTTTGCAGTACTCATGGAATTCTTTCGAATCATATTCTCCACCACGATCAAATCTCAATACCTTGATCTATCGATCACTTTGGTTCTTCACTAAGGCTTTGAACTCTTTGAACTTTGCAAAAGTTTCAGACTTCTGCTTTAAGAAGTAAACCCAAGTCTTCCTACTATAGTCGTCAACAAAAGTGAGGAAGTAACAACTTCCACCAGTTGACTATGCCCTCATAAGTCCACACAAGTCTGTATGCACCAACTCAAGTGGTTTCTTTTCTCTGCATGAAAATCCTTGAGTGTTGCTTTGCCAAGATGCAACACTCACAAGTGCTAGTAGGTTCTTTGATGGGAGGTAAACCTCTGACCATCTGTTTCTGCTGCAACAATATTCAACCGGAAAACTACAAGTTTCGAAACTGAAAGTGCCATAACCAATAATCATTAGAACATGCAGCTGTAAAAGAACTAACCTGATCATTGTGGTTCATAATTAGAGGAAAGAGTTTGTTCCTCATCATCTTCACCTTTGCTATCAGCTACTTTCTTGGGGATTTGTCATAAGTTACCCACTGTTGCCCCTGAAAGATAACTTTGTATCCTTTCTGCGTCAATTGACCAACACTTATCAAATTATGTTTGAGTCTAGGGACATAATATACCTCTGATATAGTATTTGGCTTCCCCTTCTTGGTCACAATGTTGATCACTCATTTTCCATCTACATCCACAGTCTTATCAGCCCCAACTTTACCTCTGTCTTCACAGTTTCATCCAAATTTGCAACTAGATTCTTGTTTCCAGTCATGTGGTTACTACAACCACTGTCTAATAGCCAGACCTTATCAACGGTTGATGCATGGTGTTGCATTCTAGGAACATGGAGTTAGTATTCTCTGTACTAACATTAGCTCTTTGATTTCCTTGATCAATTATCTTCTTCCTACAATCACGAGAATAATGACCAAATTTATTGCAATAATAACATTTCACCTTTGATTTGTCAAACCTTTGATTGTTGTGAAATCTTGTGTTGCTGTTGCTTCCACTTTGATGCTCATGCTCTTCTCGGCCATCTCTCTGACCACCATAGCTGTCGCCTCGTTCTCTACCTCTTGATCGACCTTTGCCTCAACCTCTTGAAATATAAACATTAACTTTGAAGGCAGTTTCTAAAGTGGAATCCTTATTTCTGTCTATCCTTGCCTCATGCGATAGAATTGGTCCCATCACCTCATCAACTATCAGTTTTTCCAAATCCTTCGCTTCTTCTATGGCTTTTACCACAACATCAAACATGGTAGACAAAGATCTAAGAAATTTCTCAATCACAGTTCGATATTCAATATCTTCACCATAGATTTGTAACTAATTGATGACAGACATGACCCTATTCATGAAGGAATCAATGTCCTCTGTCTCCTTCATCTGCATACTTTCAAAATCTCTCCCAGTATTCTGCAATTTAACAATATTGACTTTGGCCATACCTTGATAGCTTGTTTCCAAAGTTTCACATTCTTCCTTTGCTAAAGAAGTTATCATTATCTTCTGGAACACAGCTCGGTTCACTCCCTGCTGGATAAGAAGCAACGCTTGTGCATTCTTCCTCTTATCTTTCTTCCATTGTTCCATGTCTGCATTACTGAGGGCTCATTTTTCTGCATCGTTCTGAAGTTCTGCAAACCCAAACTTGACATGATCCCATACATCATGCACTTTTAACATGGTCTCCATTTTAATAGTCCACACATCATAATATTTCCCAGTGAAAGAAGGGAGTTGTAGCTAAAAACTTGATGTGGCCATCTTACTTCAAAAAATCTTCTCTGATAAAAAAACCTAAATTTCTCTTTTTCCTTTTAAAAACTTTGCAAAGCTCCTTTGAAAAAAAATCCCTTACAATAAAACCCTAATGCAATTTTTATTTTTGGGCTCTGCAAAGCTCCTTTCAATAAAAAAAATATCTCCTAATAAAGCTCTATAATTTATTTTTATATAATAAATTATTGTTTAAAAAGAATTTATATATGTTAAAATTCTCTTATAATAAAATCCTTAAATAAAGACTTATTATAATATATCTTTTCATACCCTTTGATTTTTTAAAAAAAATCTTCACTCAACTCAAAAAGGCTCTCCACGTGACTTGAATATTCACGTAAGTCAAATATTGTACCATGTGACAAACTCTTCGAGAGAACTCTTTGAAAAAAATTATCCGAACCCTTCAATATCAAACCATTTGATTTTATTGCGCTGAGAGGCGCATCGACAGCCCAATATGACCCCGATGTTAGGTGGGTCACGTCCTCATACAAAATGTCGGCTTAAGTTTTATTGCGCTGAGAGGCGCATCTACAGCTCAATATGACCCCGATGTCAGGTGGGTCACGTCATCATACAAAATGTCAGCTTAAGTTTTAAATTAAAAAAAAAAAAAATTCGCATTGTGCTAGAACATATATCAATTTCTAATACAATTATGTATTATTTATATAATTTGAATGGATAGTAAATTATATACATGAATTTGAATGGATCATAAATTTACCTTTAACAAAAAAAATTACCACATTGAAATTCCATATTAAGTAAAATTTTAAACATCTTTACTCTTTACTAAAGTCAATACCATTTTCTAAATCAAAGGAAAAGAGTTAATTCAACACAAACAATCAAAAGCCAAAATCTTTTAATATTTCTTTTAATTAAATATTTGTAAAATGAATTTATACTTACTCCAGAGCTATGGTAAATAAATAAAAATATATATAAACTAGATGTCTCGTAAATAAATAAAAATTATTTTTTATATTTATTCCATGAACATTTTTATATTTAAAAAAACTTTAAAAAAAGATTTTATTTAGGATGAATACCATGGGACAAATTAATATTGATACCATGGGCCAAATACCATGGGTAAATAAATAAATATAAAGAGGTATAAACAAGTATGATAAATAAATAAATAAATATAAAATAGATATAAAGATGTATGGTAAATAAATAAATATAAAAGAGGCATAAAGAGGTAAGGTAAATAAATAACAATATATCAAATAGGATTATAAATAAAAATCTAATTATATAACAAGCCTATGGGCCAAATACCATAGTAAAGAAAAGGGGTATGGTAAATAAATAGAAATATAAATAAACTAGAGGTATGGTAAGTAAATAAAACCTATTTTCATATTTACTCCATAATTTGCTTTATATTTACGAATATTTATGTTCATTATTTTACATAACTAAGAAGAAATAGAGAGAGAGAGTGATAAGGGAGAGATGGAGTGTGTATGTTTAGGGATGAGATAAAGAGACAAAGTAAGATGTATGGAAAGAAGGGGGGAGAGAAGAAGTGAGAAGGAGAGAGGGAGGGATATAGTAATGTAGTTGGAGAGAGATAGGGGCGGAAAGAGAGAGAGAAAGAAAGGGATGGGGGAAGAGAGAGGATCAGAGAGAGAGAGAGAGAGAAATATGGGGGAAGAGAGAGGATTGGAGGGAAAAGAGAGAGAGAGAGAGGTGGGAGAGAAAGGGAAAGACAGGAAGGATGAGAGAGAGGAGGAGAGTGATGGGGGAAGAGAGAGTATTGGAGAGAGATAGAGAGAGAGAGAGATCAGGGAAGAGAGAGGGATTTAGGGGAGAGAGAGAGAGAGGAAGGACGAGAGAGAGGACTTGAGAGAGAGGAGGAGAGAGGGATCGATAAGAGAGATGGAGTTAGAGGGGGAGAGATGTAGGAAATAAGAAATATAGAGAGCAAGAAGTGGAGAGAGAGAAGGAGTGAAAAGGGAGAGACAGAGAGAGAGCATGTATGTTTGGGGCTGAGATAAAGAGACAAATAAGGAGAGATGGAGATAAGGGGGGAGAAGGAGATATAAGGAGAGAGGGAGAGATATAGTAACATAGTTGGTGGGTGAAGAGAGAGAGAGAGAGGGAGAGAGAGATGGGAGAGAAAGGGAAAGAGAGGAAGGAAGAGAGAGGATGTGAGAGAGTGGAGAGAGGGAGGGAAAGAGAGATGGAATTGGAGGGGGAGAGGGAGAGAGGTAAGAAGAAATAAATAGAGAGAGAAAGGTGAAGAGAGAGAGTGTGAGTGAGTGATAAGAAAGATGGAGAGAGAGGGGGAAGATAGAGATATAGATGGAAGGTGAAGAGAGGGAAGAAGAGAGAGATGGGGAGAAGAGGGGACTGACAAAAAGATTGATATATATGGATTGCGAGAGTGTGTGTGTTTAGGGGGGTGATATAGAGAGATAGAAAATAAGAGATGGAGGGGGATATAGATATGGATGGAGGGTGGAGAGAGGGAAGAATATTTCTCACACTAGATGGATTAATATAAGTGGAGATGGTGATTTATAATCCTATTTGATTATTTGCACTATATGCATCGATTTTAGTGTAGATATTTATTTCTAATGATATTTGATTACTTGCACTAGATGCATTGATTTCAGTGTAGGTGGTGATTTCTAATACAATTTGATTGCTTGCACTGAATTTGTTGATTTAAATTTAGATGTCGATTTATAATTATATTTGATTACTTGCACTAGATGAATTGGTTTCAATGTAGATGATTTCTAATCCTATTTGATTGTTTACACTAAATGCATTGATTTCAATGTAGATGGCGATTTCTAATCCTATTTGATTTATTTGAGTAAATGCATTGATTTTAGTGTAGATGTTGGTTTCTAGAGAGAGAGAGAGAGTGATAAGGAAGATGGAGAGAGAGGGAGAGAGGACAAAAGGAGGAGAGGGAGAGAAGGGGAAGATAGAGATATAGAAGGAAGGTGAAGAGAGGGAAGAAGAGAGAGATGGGGAGAGGGGGTGATTGAAAAAGAGATTGATATATATGGAGTATGAGAGCGCGTGTGTTTAGGGGGGTGAGATAGAGAGACAAAAAAGAATAGATGGAGGGGAATATAGATATGGATGGAGGGTGGAGAGAGGGAGGAATATTTCTCGCACTAGATGGATTGATATAAGCGGAGACGGTGATTTCTAATCCTATTTGATTATTTGCACTAGATGCATCAATTTTAGTGTAGATATTTATTTCTAATGATATTTGATTACTTGCACTAGATGCATTGATTTCAATGTAGGCAGTGATTTCTAATACAATTTGATTGCTTGTACTGAATGTGTTGATTTCAATTTAGATGTCGATTTATAATTATATTTGATTACTTGCACTAGATGAATTGGTTTCAATGTAGATGATTTCTAATTCTATTTGATTGTTTGCCCTAAATGCATTGATTTCAGTGTAGATGGTGATTTCTAATCCTATTTGATTCATTTTAGTAAATGCATTGATTTCAGTGTAGATGTTGGTTTCGAGAGAGAGAGAGAGTGATAAGGAAGATGGAGAGAGAGGGAGAGAGGAAAAAATGAGGAAAGAGAGATATTAATGGGGGAGAGGGAGAGAAGGGGAAGAGAGGGAAGAAGAGAGAGATGGGGAGAGAGGGTGATCAACAAAGAGAATAATATATATGGAGTGCGAGAGCGTGTGTGTTTAGGGGGGTGAGATAGAGACAAAAAAAAAGAGATGGATGGGGATATAGATATGGATGGAGGGTGGAGAGAGGGAAGAATATTTCTTTCACTAGATGGATTGATTTAAGTGGAGATGGTGATTTATAATCCTATTTGATTATTTGCACTAGATGCATCGATTTTAGTGTAAATATTTATTTCTAATGATATATGATTATTTGCACTAAATACATTGATTTCAGTGTAGGTGATGATTCCTAATACTATTTGATTGCTTGCACTGGATGTGTTGATTTCAATTTAGACGTTGATTTATAATTATATTTGATTGCTTGCACTAGATGCATTGATTTCAATGTATATTATTCCTAATACTATTTTATTGTTTGCACTAAATGCATTGATTTCAGTGTAGATGGAAATTTCTAATCCTATTTGATTGCTTTGAGTAAATGCATTGATTTCAGTGTAGATGTTGGTTTCTAATCTTATTTGATTGATTGCATTAGGTGCATTGATTTCAATGTAGAAGTTATTTTCTAATCTTATTTTATTGCTTGCATTAAATGCATTGATTTCAATGTATATGTTGATTTATGATTTGATGTAATTGGATATATGACGGTACATTAATATTAAAGTGATTGGATTAACAATATGCATTGATTTTAGTGTAAGCACAAAAAGTTATTAGCAATGTAGATTGATTTTTGTGTTATAGTAATTTAAGCTATTAATATTGGAGAGCAAGAGAGACAAGGTATCATGTTTACTACAACAGATCGAGCTAAAGATTTAAATGGTTTAAGATTTAAATTTTCTTTTTCATATAATCGATATGAAAAGATAACAAAACTAACAAGGGAGGAAATAAGAATAGTAGAAGAAAATAGTTTGAGATTGATTGTAACATGAGTACGTTCTTATTATTTACATTTTTCATCATTATAGTTATTAACAATAATTATCATCTCAACGAACTGAGGTAACTAAGAAAATTTAAAATTAAAATGACCAAGTTAATCTCAGAAATATTTAGCATATTTAAAATGATTATATTAATATTTGATATATTTACATATTATTCATAAAATTAATCATATCTTTGATAGATTTTCCTTGGCAGCACACGTTTGAAACCAGCCTAGATCCATCTTACATCTCAAAAATATACAAAAATTTTAATAATCTGAAAAATGTGACGTTGATGCCTCCAACTGGAACCAGCCTAGATCCATCTAACTCCGGATCTATCATGCGCCGAGAGGGATCAAATCTCTCGAGGTGCAAACCTTTCCTCAAGTTTTGCACTCAAAAAATAGGTTTGCACCTCGAGAGATTTGATCCCTCTCGGCACATGATAGATCCAGAGTTAGATGGATCTAGGCTGGTTTTAAACACAGTGTCGTGTGTGTTAAAAGACTTAGCTCGATTGCCGCACCCTGTGACATAAAGAAACCACAGAATAAACCGGATTTTAATCGAATTGTAAGTTTCACGAAATCTCTGCAGTTTTTCAAAGGAAAAGTTGCGGACCTCCAGGCGGACTTCCATGCGAATCTCCATGTTTGCAAAAAAAATTAAAAAAATATTCCCGCTTTTGGCTTTTTTCTATGGCTCTAGTCGCCCACGGATCTTCTGATCCTTCTTTAGCTCCGATACCAATTTGTGAGATAGGCAGAAGATTCAAACACAAAATAACACAAGTATTTCCCACATGAAACACACAAGTTCTGCCTTTTCAATTAATCTTCAATCACTGTCAATCACCATAAATACAATGAACCCTGTGAAGATTATTTAACTTAAATTGATATGCACACACTCACATAACTCAACTTGATCAACTCTCACATAATTCACTCTCTAACTCACTCACCAAATATATATATCACTTAACACAACTAACTCACTTAAATGATTGTCTAACAATATATACAGGATGTAATTACATATTTTAACAGTTTCACCATTTTGTACTTGATAGAAGTGGTAAATTGCTAAAGTATGAAATTCATGGATCGAGGCCCTAACTCTAGATTTCCAAAACTCCAGATAAGGGGAAAAGAGAGAAACTCTCAAGTTTTCCCACTCAATTACAAACTTGGAATCTCCAAAAATAGTGACCAGACCAAGCCAGATGGCACAATGTAAGATCTCCAAAAGTCCAGTAACTCAGCACGGGTGTTAGATCCAAAGCTACAATTACAATGAAATATGTAGGAAGTTGTGAAGAGATCGGTAGAGCTAGGAAGAAATTACAATGAAATCTGTAGGAAGTTATGAAGAGATCGGGAGAGCTAGGAAGGAATCCAAGACGCGCCACTGCTCAGTTTGAAAATTGGGCAGGCGACGACGCATTGAATATTTCGAAATACGAAATGTTAAGATGGCAGGTAGCTGGACATATCATCCATGGACTAAATTCATTTCGATGGTGGAGCAGACCGGACAACTGGGAGGTAGAGGCTGGGAGAGTTAGGAAGAAATTACAATGAAATCTGTGAAGAGATCAGAAGAGCTACGAAGAAATCCAAGACGCGCCACTGCTCAGTTTGAAAATTGGGCAGGCGACGACGCATTGATTATTTCGAAATACGAAATGTTGAGATGGAAGGTAGCTGGACATATCATCCATGGATTAACTTTATTTCGATGGTGGAGCAGACCGGACAACTGGAGGTAGAGGATACGAAAGTTAGAGATCTGAAGTCGTTGCCGGAAAATATGACCATGTATGATCGTACATATCATACATATATTTTCATGGGATAATAATTTAAATAACGCATAGACTGGTAAATATTGCTTGTCGATATTCAAAGAGAGATAGTTGTTGTATACAGAGGCTACAATTTGCATAGATGGTGAATTTATAGTGGGAATCTGGTAGAATTATCTGACGGTTGTAGCATTTAAATAGGTTTTTTTTAAATAGTATAAATAGATTTAGCACGGTCAAGAATCATGATGTAACCAAATTATTAATGGTTGTAATTTAGATGTTAAATTTTTCTTAAAATAATACAGTTTATTTGAATAAATTTTTTGAATATCAACCGCTTATATAGTTGAAGACACAGTTCATTCAACACTATTGAAACGTCCAATGAGCAACACAATTTCTTCAATAGATAAACAAAACAGTCGACAGTATTGAAGCATCCAATGAGCAGCCGAATTTTAACGCTCAACATAATTTCGTTAATTAGAATGAAGACTATCTCGTTACATGTAGGAAGGAGAATGTTTGGTTTCAATTCCTCATTAGGAGATTAGAGTAAAATAATCAATTAAATTAAAACTTCAAACATAAGAAGCCATAATTTCTAACATACGAGGAAGGTAAGTTTATTAAACCGGATCCAGAAGAAAAAGATTGGTCCAGAATAATTCATTAACTAAATAAAAATACAAAATACAATTAGAAATCTGAAAGAGTTAGAGAGATTGTAAAAAGATCACACACTTATTTTGTTGGTCACAAGATATACAAATATAAAGGATATAACACACTTAACACATCTAGATCATTACTCCAATTTATTTCCAACTCATATCATAATAATCAATAGTTTCTAGAGTGACCCTTAGGACTTACAACGACAACTACACATGATATGGAAGCATTACTTCCAACACCCCCTTTAATGATTACATGGATAACATTAAAAATACATATTACAACAATAAATAAATCTATGGTTGAGTGGCCTTCATCAACACCCATATCCACTCTGGAATCTTGCAAACACCGCTATTTTCACCACCACATTTTCGAGTTGTTACTTGACCTCCTCCATTTAAAACATAACAGCTTTAGACCATCGTTGACGAACGTTGCAAGATCAACAATATTGAGAACTCAGCTCATGGGGGCTTCCACGATAAGAACTATGAAGTGATCAACCATCCTATGGACCAACCACTGTGTATGGGATATTTTGCTTTCGGCTATTCGTCGGTTGCTAGGATAGAGGTCTTGATACTGAATGTGTTCAAAAGTTGATCAAACAACTTAATCTTACAAAAGGATTGATGTTTCGTCACCGAGTCTTCTAGTTTAAAAGCTACCAACCCTTATATAACTAATGAAACACACAAAAATTGATGTTTAAGAACCATCAAACCCTTTTATAACCAGAATTGATAAAAAAATAAAAAGAAACTTCAAATCACACCACAAACACACTAATAAAAACTCAACAAAACTCTTGATAACATAACCATTCTGGTTCCTCTCACCTGCTCAAAACTGTCTGAGCTTTTAAGATTCATTTTACTCCTGTCAAATGTCTTAGTTTTGAGTCTGGTAGATGTTGTGGGTCTTAATACTTATGTCAGTATGGTTTTAGTCGGTTGCAACGGTTCCTCAGTGGGTCTTATTACCTATGTCATCTTAGTTTCAGTTTGTAGAGCTCAATTCTCTTCTGCTACCTTCTCCATGGATCGTGAATTGGCCTGGACGACTTCATAGGATTATCCAACGGTGGCTCGAAGGCCACCTCTGTCAGTCTCGACTTCTCTGAGTTCCGCTAGCTATAAGGTGGGATCTCAGGTTCTGAAAGGGGATTATCTGTGTCATTGTCCTTCCCTTTCATGCATAATTCAATCTAGGGGAGTACTCAAGTGGATAGAAACCCTGCAGAGTATCAAACAACTCTATATATATTGTCTTCGTTTCTGCGTACACGTCGTGGAGTTCCAAAAGTTTCTCCTCCCCCTGTCTGTCAACTTTTTTCTTTCAATTCTTATGTTACTAGGTCGTGGGGTGACCGTGCATTACCACCAATTGGAGGTGGCCTCACTATGGTCACGTTTGTGGGTCCTGCTATTGATTACTTATTCAGAGCAGCTATGGACACTCTCTCACAATACACGAGGTTCTTTAGATTCTGTACAAGTGACTACAAAAAGCGCTATACTGTTTACCCTGTTTTACCGAGCAAACATCGTTTTCTATGTGGCGAGGATCGTTGAGATTCTCTTAGTCATTTTTTGATTTAAGGTTTTTCCTATTAGTGTGGCCGAGAAAAGATGAATTTGTGGATAATGGTCATATTTATTGTTTAATCTTCGTCTCTTCTATTTCCGCTTTTCAAGTTTTTCCTATTAATTATCACCCATAATTTACATGTAAATTCCTTTGACAATGGTGATAACATTGTTTTGCATTTGATTTGGATTTGATTGTAAAATCTAGACAATTGTGTTATGACTTTGCATTCGATGTACGAGATATTAAAATGCATAGTATTTGGTTCACTCAATTTTATTAAAATTAAATGCATAGTATTTGGTTCATTCAATTTTATTAAAATTAAATCAAGAAATCATGGAAGTAGACATGATAATTAATCCTTAGTTAAAATAGCACTTTTTCAATTAACCACAATCTTATTATCTCTGCTGCAGGAGGAATTGCATTGAGGTTTTAGTTAAGCCTATATTAATATGGGTTTATTGGAAAAATTTGCAAAATTTTCCTAATTTATTTTTACATAATTAAATTTATATTTTTTCATAATATTTTAATTTATTTATCTTAAATCAAATTATTTCTATGATGAAACATATTGTTACTCATTATATTAATCAAGAGCCAAAAGCACAATAATCTTATCATAAATTAGTAATTCTAAGTTAATAACAAGTTCATTATAAACCAATTTCTAATTGGATAACAAGTCATTTCACACTAATTTCTCAACTTTCAAAGCTTTTTAAATCATATACCGGAATTATACATATTTCCTAAATTATAAGATATTAAATGCCGTTAGACATATACTAACCATATATTACCCTACATTAAATTTAAACATATCATTAAATTTAAATGATAGCGAAACCCTACTTTCATAACGTTATCTAAATAATTTTTTCCAAAATTAAGAAATAAGAATAAAAAAGGCTAAAAGCATGTCGACTGTAAGTTCAAACATCAAAAACACTAATTGGAGTAGCATTTAATTAAACTACCACTAAAAGTAATTGGTACGCTGTAGAGTACTCATACGGAAAAGAAAATTTTGCAGTCAAATAAAAATCATTTAGGCTAATATGTTGATATTTTTGAAACGTCACGAATTCCCAGTTATCATGACAGCAACCATATTCACGTGAAATAGATCTCTCTCAAATGTAGTTCAACGGTTCAATATATTAAGATCCATTTCAATATACTATATAGAAATTTATCAACAAAAGATGAGATCAGTACAATTCAGGTCTTGAAAGGACCCAATTACCAGAATAGGGAGACCAAGTGATAGCTCTCACAATCAAGAAGGGTCCAAGTGACCGCTCTCACAATCAAGTGGTGACAGCTCTCACAATCAAGTAGGGTCCAAGTGACAGCAATAATTTACTTTTACTTAACTATGGTAACATAATTTTTTGAAATGATTGTACATCAATCAGTGATAATACAATATCTAATGTGCGTTTTAAGCTTTTTATTTTTAATTATAATTAGAATGATTGACTTATCATAATGTTTTTTTATTTAAAATATATTTTTAAATAAAAATTTATTTTTTATTTTTATTTTTTTAAATATAAAATTATAAAATATATATAATTTTGAATAATTTAAATTATAAATTATTTATTTTATTTTAAAATTTAAATTTAAAATTATAATTATTAAAAAAAATCTAAACAAATTTAATTTCATAACTACACTTATATTAATAATAGAAAACTTATGTTTATATGAATAATATTTATTTACTATCTTTGTTCATAAATTTTTTAAGCAATCTAAAAAGCTCAATTCAATTCAAATAGTGAAAATAAAATATAGAAATAAAAAACGCCAATATTTCTTAAAAGACTCAATAGAAATAAGAAAACATTAATATTTCTTAATTTGGTAATAAAAAAAAATATACACTATATACACACTTTTAACCCTTGTTAAAATATATGCTCCCTTTAACCATTTTATGAGATCATTGATAAGAGGCATTCGGCATAATACATATGTGTGCTTATAGTTCTAAGATTCCTTATAAATAATTTTGAGTAGAACCATGCTTATAGCAATTTGCTATACAAATAATATTTTTTTTACTTGAGTCTAAAAATTAAAATTGTAATGTAACATGAAACAAGCACATAAGTTCTTTAACATGTGTCTTTGGTGGCTCTAAGGTTTCAAGTAGATAATTTGTAGTGGAACCATGCTTCTTTCTCACACACATATATGCTAAAATTAAATAGTGTTAACATAGATAACCACATCTATATCATATAAAAAAGGTCACCACAAATATCCTTATTCAAATACTTATTATATCACTAAAAATTTCACCATATCTTTTTACAAATTAATAATAAAAATAACATATTTAAAAATAATATATATTTTAGTGCATCCATATCATATTAAAATGGTCACCATAAATATCTTACTAACCTTATTCAAATCCTTATTACAACACTAAAAATTTCACCATATATTTTTACAAATTAATAATAAAAATAACATATTTGCCAACATTGCCATGCAGCTCATTGTAATAATTCTAATTAGAAACTTGAGTTGTTAGGTGGTTTAGTGGTTGGCCAAGTGGGCCTTTGCCAAGGTAACAATGGTAAGACTAGGAATCTAGTGGTTTTTGTTTGATGGGTAGATATCCAATTTTCCCTTTATATGTAGAGATAACTTTTTTTGAATGGCATTATGCTACATAAAAGTGTGTAAAGTGAGTTAGAAGAGGAATTCAATGATAGAAGGTGAAACGAGATGAAAAGGAAAGCCGACAAAATATTAAACTTCTTTGCAACCTCTAGAATCCAAGTAAGAAAGGAATCTTGAGCGATACAAGAAATCTGGTTGGCTTGAGAGTTGAGCCTCTTAATCAGATTCCCTAATGTTTCTCCTCCAAGCTTGAATAACATGTTCAACACTAGCTCTATGTCTCCCTAATTGACATTTGAAGCAAGTCTGTCTGAGATTGTTTAAAACCAAACTTCCTCACACTTCTTTAAGGCTCCTAATACTGCATCTTGCGGTTGTAACATTAGCTTACGACTCGCCGCAATTGTCACAAAGGTGAACTTAATATTTTTGGAGGTGAGTAGCTTCAAAAGATGGAGCATTGGATTTATATGACCTTGTGTTGGATAGGAAACCACCAGAATGTGAATTTTGTTGTAATTGAACCCCATTAATGACCCCATTCTATGAAATTCTCATAGAAAAAAGCGTAGTCTAAAAATTTCACAAATTAGCCTAGAAAATAATGGACATTTTGGTAAGATTATGATAAAATTTGGTGGAAATTTTGTAGAAATATAGGTCATAGTTGTAAAAAATTAGGGTTTTGGGTGCCCAAGCCTTCTTGATGGTGTTGAATCCATTTCCATCATTAAAAAACATTTCAAACATAATTTTTGATTCTTTGAAATTTATTTTACCAAAATAAGGCAAAACAAACTATTTTCCAATGAATTTGTGGCCTCGATGGTCAAGGCCACTAATTCCTACACGAAGTCTCCAAATATTCAAGAGGTCAGTTTTTCACAGGCGCTCGACTCCTAATTAATTAATATGATTGTAATTAGGTGTTGTCATCTCTGATCTGGTTTGAAATTTCTCTTCAGCCATGTTAGATATCCTTTTTTTGAGTAGTATCTATAGAGTCTCTGATAATTTAACATTGTTAAGATAAGAGACCTAGTAACCCTAGTTTAAGGAGTCAGTAGTAGTAAAAACGAACACATGATTTTCTCTCTCCAATAGTTTAGGAAGTCAGCTGTAGTAAAAATGAACACATGATTTTCTCTCTCGAATAATTCAACACAATGAATGAGAGACCTGGAACCTAATTTTAAGATGATTAACAATAGTACAAAAGACAAAGTGCGGTTCGACCGATTTGGAATTTGACGTAACACCGAACAATTTTTTTTGGGTTGGCCTCTTTTTGATGTATGTGGTTGTGGAATTATGAAATATCATGTCAAGTCAACAATGACAAGAAAATAAATTTTAAACTTAAGATCCTAATAAATCAATGTCGGATTTCCAGAAAAAATTACCTCAAAAGATTCCAAGAAAAATATTAAAAATGTTTGAGACTTCGACTACAACATTTTAAACTTAACAAGAACTGAAAACTGAAAAGAAGTGAACTAGAGGATTTCTCTTCTCAATATTATGAATGAGTTAAATGAAATTACATTGGAGACATCAACATTAAATGACTTCAGTGAGACTTAACTAAAACTGGACTAAGTGGAACTGAATTGGGACACTTGGATGGATGGTTTTGACACCTAGCAGGTGGTTGGAATTAGATTCTCCAACACTCCCCCTTAATTACAACCACATAATAGTTCAATTAATATACTTGTTGGTCTATGTCTCAATGAGGCTTACAATTTAACAAATTGGCTTCAACTAGATTTAGTTTTCTTCTTTTCTTCTTCCACATTCTATAGCCTCTAAATTCTTTCAGCTTTTTCTCTTTTTTGTATCCTTGAGAACTTTGTTTCTTCATTTGTTGGTGCACCTCTTCTATTGTTCTAGGTTGTCTAAGCATGTCTTGGAATTCTTGAAGAAATGACTTATATGTGGGATGCTACCACATATTGTCTTCTCTAGTGTTGTTTTCATCATCAATCTACCGCAACATAAGATGAGAATAATATTTTATCTCTTCAAAACTACAATACCTAAAAATTTCATTGATGTGTTCATCATGCATGTTGTCTTCAACATTCATATCTACAGCTTATGTGTAGACCTGATCTAGACATGGCATTGCAAGCCATGTTTCAAGGAACTTTAACTCTTCTTCATAATCGATCTGTTTACCTGCATATTGGAAATCAATGGTAAGTGTAAAAACATCTCCAAAAACACATTGGTTTTGTTCCTTCTGCTCTGCCATGGAAACTTTCTCCTATTGCGCTTCCTTCTCTGCTTTTTCCTATATCTATGTTTATGTTTTCTCTTTGCAAACTTCTTTCTTTGCATCTACCTTTATCTTTGTTTTTGTCTCTATCTATTCATCGCTAACATGTGTTGCTGCAAACAAGTTGTCTTCCACTGACTCAAGTGGGATTATCTCACCAAATAACATCATGTTGATATCATGTTTTTGTTGCATCATATGCAACCATTCATCATTAGCCAAAAATTCTTTATCAAAGTTTACATCAGCAATATTAATTATTGGATTTACCATAGTATTTTTACTCTCATCAACAATCTCAGTTATTGGTTTTACCATATCATCATCAACAAGTTCTGCTGTTGGAAACATCAAAAAATCATCAGCAAGCTCTGTTTTTGGAATCACCAAATCTTCATCAGTAAGCTCTGTTGTTGCATGCATCAAATCATCATCGACAAGCTCTATTGCTGGTATCACCAAGTCTTCATGAATAAGTTGTGCTGTTGAATTCATCAAATTGTCATGAACAAGCTGTGTTGCTGGATTCACCAAATCTTCATCACCAAGCTCTGTTGCTAGATTCACCAAATTTTCATCAACAAGCTTTGTTGTTGGATTCACCAAATTTTTGTCAGCAATCTCTGTTGCTGGATTCGCCAAAATTTCGTCCACTTGTAGCTGTGTACAATGGGGTTCACAAGAATATTTGATCCGGATCTTGGAGGGAGGCCCCGAAGATCTAAAAAAATTGAAATGGATCTGACAAGATCTACAAAATTAGAATTCCAGAAAAAAGAGAGAGAATACAAAGCAAATAAAACCACAAAGAAACTTGTTTTATTAAAGCAAAGAATAACTATAGAAGCTACATTGTGGTGGACAATCTTTCCTTTTACAAATTGAGGCTTGTTATTTATAGCCTTTTTTGAGTTACAATACCATGTGTAGATACCATAGGTGGATACCATGTGTTAAAACCATGGGTAAATACCATGGGTAGACACCACTTACAATACAATGGGTCAATACCATGGGTAGATACCACTTACAATACCATGGGTAAATTCCATGTGTGGATGAATAACATGTGTGGATACATACCATGGGTGGATGAATATCATGGAGAGATGTCACTTACAATACCATGGGCGAATAAATAGAATGGGTGGATGAATACCATGGGTAAATTCCATGGGTGGATGGATAACATGGGTAGATGAATGCCATGGGTAGATGCCATTTTCCATTCAGATCATTCCTCCCTCCTTAAGAAGCAATGGTCCCCATTTTGTGAAGTTCCCTCCTGAGAAACATTTGTTGAATATGAAGAGCCACTGAAGAGAAGGGTTTTTCATAGTTAACCCATAACCGTGATGAACGAAGATCTGAGGATAGAGATACCCTGTAATGCTTGTGACCAACTATGATATTGATAATGTGCAGCCTAGCAAATGGACTTCGATGAAGCGTGGGTTTGTGGATGAACCAAAACCATGAAAAACGAAGATCTAAGGATAGAGATACCCTGTAATGCTTGTGACCAACTGTGTTACTAACAATGTGCGGCCTAGGAAATGGACTTCAATGAGAAGGATTTTGTGCGGTTGACACATAACCGTGATGCTGATTATTGATGAAGTAGCAGGTGCCTACATAGCTTGGGGTGGGAGGGCACGTCTCCAAATAACCCAAGCCGAATGTTGTTATGCTAAAACTAATGAATGTGAAGCAGGTGCCTACTAAAGCGGGGTGGGAGGGCACGTCTCCAAAGGGAACCCGCTCTGAATGCTGCTCAAAATTTAAAACAAACATAACTCGGTCAATATAGCTCAAAATATTTATTATAACCTGTTTTTGGAAATGGAATAATTATTCTGCATCTTCTTAAGTGTTTGAAATAAATATCAGGAGACCCTATACTCTTAGATTCGCGCTGGAACTGTCCCGCCGTCACAAAATTTCTGAAAAAATAGTTGATTTGAAATCAACGATAACTCCCACATCCGGACTCTGATTCAATTGATTTTTTTTTTTTGAAATTGGGTGATTTTTCAAGGGGAACTTAGATCTATAGCCATTTATCTGAATTTTTTCACTGAAAACTGCGAAAAATGACAGGAGAGCCACCGTCCATGAATTGACATCATAACATTTTCTACAACATTGTTGATTTAGAATCAGCGATATCTCCCTCATCCAAACTCTGAATCGGCCTATTTTTTTTTTGAATTGGGGTGTTTTTTTGCAAGGAATCCATATCTAGTCTTATATTTTGCAAATTTTCCACCAAAATTGTCAGATATGATATTCAAACTCATCGCCCAAGAAATTCATGGAGTTTGCTGAAGATTGCTGCCTAAAATTGAAACTGAAATATGCTTCAAACCCTCATTCCCATGGATTCGTAACCTGAATCTGATACCACTGATCCAGATCTTGTGGGAGGGCCCCAAGATCTAAAATATTGAAATGGATCTGACAAAATCTGCAAAATTAGAATTCCAGAAAAAAAAAAAGAGAATACAAAGAAAATAAAACCACAAAGAAACTTGTTTTATTAAAGCAGAGAATAACTGTAAAATCTACATTGTGGTGGACAATCTGTCCTTTTACAAACTGAGGCTTGTTATTTATAGCCTTTTTTTAGTTACAATACCATGTGCAGATACCATAGGTGGATGCCATGGGTTAAAACCATGGGTCAATACCATGGGTAGATACCACTTACAATATCGTGGGTCAATACCATGGGTAGATACCACTTACAATACCATGGTAAATTCCATGTGTGGATGAATAATATGTGTGGATAGATACCATGGATGGATGAATATCATGGATATATGTCACTTACAATACCATGGGCGAATAAATACAATGGGTGGATGAGTACCATGGGTTGATGACATTTACAATACCATGGGTAAATTCCATGGGTGGATGGATAACATGGGTAGATGAATACCATGGGTAGATGCCATTTTCCATTCGGATCAATATTTGTGCTCCTTCTCTGTTGGTTCTGCAATTTCTTCACAGACATCATCGACTTGTGGCTATGTATTTTCATCTCGATGTAGATATGTTGCTATAGAGCCACCTTCATTTTCAACTTCAATGTTCTCCCTTGCACCAAAACACCTCTCAAGGTTATCCCAAGCCTCCTTCGATATCTTGGAATCTAAAATCAAGGGAAGAACATTGTCATCCACCGATTCTTTTATGCATTATAATGCAAAGGCATCTTTTTGCCTCTTCATTTCCAGATCTAAAAAGATCTCAAACATCTCCTATTGTCGCTTTAGCCTCTTGGATTTTCTCATTGTCGAGTGTTGGCTCAGTTTGACTCAAAAATTAACACAAATTGTAGACATTGCAACTAAATGAAATAAAAAAATGACGATGCTACTTGGATTTCACAAACAAACCAGTCTACAAATTAAGAAATGCCCCCAAATACTGGTTAGCTCTACTCTGAGAGACTATGCACTATTGTTTTTTTTTTTTTTTAATCTCGTCCTTCTTCTCAAGAACTGACTCTCTCTCTGCTTCTTCACATCAAGCTTCTTTAAAAATTTTAACGAGCTTACACCGACACGGCTTCGTAACACCGCTTCTTCGATGATCGCGCCGGGAGTAATTTGTTGTAAGTTTTTACTGGATCAGCACGAGTATCTAGCTAAAACCAGTGTTGATCGACTTAGGCATCTGGCTCAAAATTGCGCTGATCGACTTGGATATATGGCTCAAACCTTCACTGATGGACTTTTTTTTCAAATTAAGAAAAAATTCACTCATTTATCTGTTCCTCTACTGGTTCATTTCTCTTTTGGATCTTTGCACCTCAACAATATTTCAATACTTCACTCACGCTCATGTTGTTGCTCTGGATTCTTATACAATGTATCTTTGATCTTCGATGTCTGTTGCTCTAGCATGAAGCTTCTGCAAACTTCTTCAAACTTCTGCTGCTCTCTCAAAGAGTCTTATGCAGGCTCGCCTCGTCTGTTTCTCTCGCATGAAGCTTCTGCAAACTTCTTCAAACTTCTGCTGCTCTCTCAAAGAGTCTTATGCAGGCTCGCCTCCTCTCTCTACTACTCCAACTTCACTTTGATACCATGACAAGAATTGAAAACTAAAAAGAAGTGGAGTAGAGGATTTATCTTCTCAATATTAAGAATGAGTTAAATAAGATTACATTAGAGACATCAACATTAAATGGCTTCAATGAGACTTAACTAAAACTGGACTAAGTGAAACTGAACTCGGACACTCGGATGGATGTTTTTGACACCTAGTAGGTGGTTGGAATTAGATTCTCCAACAAAACTTAAGCCTAAATGTGTAAGTTACTTCTAATGCTCAGCTTACATTTAGAGGAGGGCTGAATTTGAGAGTTCTCC
This sequence comes from Pinus albicaulis, assembly GCA_034641835.2. NCBI lineage: Eukaryota > Viridiplantae > Streptophyta > Pinopsida > Pinales > Pinaceae > Pinus > Pinus albicaulis. The sequence continues at coordinate 119,924,089 of CM076571.1, read as the reverse complement.
TCTTTTATTTTATAAATATATTTATTTAGTTAAATGGGAAATATATGGAGTTACGTAAATTGCTATACCCTTTACCTTGTTTTCTGGATCAAACATTGTTCTATCTCGTGAGGATGGTTGATTATTCTCCTAATATATTTTTTCCTTAAGGTTTTTCCTACTAATTGTTGCCCAACAAAGATGAATTCTTTGGATACTAATGATATTTATTGTTTAGTCTTCTACTCTTCAATTTTCGCTTTCAAGTTTTCCCTATTAATGGTAACCAAAAATTTAGAAGTAAATTATTTGGATTACAGTCTTAACCTTGTTTTGCATTGATTTATATTTTTTGTTTACAAAATCAGAAAAATTAGGTTATGAGTTTTTTAGATGAAAACACCACCAGTTTTCATTAATGAAAAAATAGAAACCAATGCATCTAACTTATAAAAATTTTCTATAGGAGAGAAACCTATCAATGTCCACTCAAATATCACATGAAAAACATATATATAACCCCAACATATTGTAGTACAAAAATACATATCTATCTATAGGTATTTTTCTTCATAAAATTGAAAATAAACACATAGCTTATGGGAGAGTAATCAAACTCTCATCTATAATTGTGTTATCCTCAAATAAATTGAGCCTGAGATATAATTTTGTTATATTCAAATAAATTGAACCTCATATAACCAACAACAACATTTAGAACGTCTTTGGAAAGATCATCAACAACCATATTTGATTTCCAAAAGATATGCTTGAAGGTAATATTATGGAAAAACCTTTTAAGATCTTTGATAAGGTTCATCCAACAACATAGATCATGTGAAGCAAAGTTTTTGTTTTCCATAATACCATTAATGAGGGTCTTTGAATCCCCATAAATATGAATAAATTCCAATGACCTATCCTTAGAGAATCTGAACAATTGGGTTATGAGTTTGCATTCAGTATATTAGATATGGTAATGCATAGTATTTGGTTCACTCAGTTTTATCAGAATTTAAAAATTTTCAAAATCAAGAAATCATAGAAGTGAATATGATAATGAATCCCTAAAAAAATTATGCTTTTTTCAATCAATCACATTCTTATTAAGCTAAGAATGAGATGTGTTAGGAACTTGTGATGTAAAGAGGACTGTAGAAATCATGGAGGTGGACAAGATAACAAATCCCTAGTAAAATTGCCTTTTTTCAATTAACCGCAAGCTTATTAAACTAAGAATGAGATGATTGGAACTTGTGATATAGGTTGAAGAGAAATTATTACTTCCATAAGCTAAGTGAGTTCAAATATCTTTAAATCATAATACTTTAAATATTAAATTTAATACAAATACATTTAAATCTCAATATGTTAAGTACTAGTATTGTATAGATTTCTCTTCTGCCACAAGTTTGGAAAGATGAGTTTTCCTCATTTCAACCATTGTAATTTTTTTTGACCGACTTTTGCTAAATTTCTTTATTATTATAATTAAATTAAATCTACATAGATTTTAAAAGTAATAAATTAAAAAAACCATTATTAAACTTTCAAATTTGAAATTTGATTGCATATATGAACAAAAACAATTGAACTTCTTGATCCAAAAGAAAAAAATTATACTCTCTTCAGGTAACATTCGTACAGGCCTCAATCTGATTAGGGACCATATTATATATTTATTAATATGACTTTTAAGAACGTAAACAATATGTACATTAATATTCCAAAATCACGATCACTATAAAACTAGTTGAGGTCAAGCTCACGGGTTATTTTTTAATTTCAAATTTAAGATGTAATAAAATTTTATCATAATTTGAATTTTATCTCCAAAGGTCATCATGTGTGTACTTCTTTAATTTGAAGGGATGGAGAACAAATCCTCTATTCTTTTCTGAACTCGTGTCCATTTTATGGCGATAAATAATGTTACGAAAGCGCCTACCTAATTGTAGAGGTTTGGAACACATCACAAAACAAAAACAAGATGGATCCATCTTTGATAGATGGGTATGAAAAAAATTTCCATTTTTATAATAAAACATGTATTTACTTGTCTTTCAGTTTTTAGTTTTTTTTTTTTTTCGAGAAGAAAAAACATTGGCTTTATATTATATGTAAAAGCACAGTACATTTCTTAAGAAATCATCATGTGAATTTTCAGAAATATGTTCAAATATTAGCACCATGCTTATCTAAATAGTCTAAAAAAACTACCAAAGATGTTACATAAGAGATAATTTAGCATATCATATATGACTCATATATCATTGAGTACATATATGTTCGAGCATATAATAGAAATCAAAAAGAGGGAAAAAAATTGTACATAACTATGGAAATGTGATTAGTCCCTCATGTATGTGTGAATCCTCACTGAATGAGAATTTCATGATTCCATACATTCCAATTGGACGAGTTTTCGACAATTTATCTTCTTCCATGTTTGCTTCTCTATAAATGTGGTTGAATGTGGTTGGCTAGTGAGTGTATTAGCATTGATGAGAAGCAGAGGAAAATGGTGATCAATGATAGCTTGATGCTTCTCGTACATAATCACCATAGTAGCATGCTTATTGAAAATCCATAAAAGATGAGTGTATTGGCATTTGATGTCAACCAGAGGAAAATGGTGATCAATGATAGTTGCAGGCTTATTGAAAAGCCATAAAATATGACTTTAAGCATCTTGGAGGAATCAAATGAGAGTTGTAGGTTTTTGGTAGAGAATCACCAAAGTAGTACGTTTATTGAAAATCCATAAAAAGATGACTACGGTGTAGTGTGGGTCCAAGCCTTGGCATCATCCTTCAGGTTTGGAGCTATATTTCAGATTGAAAAATGCTTAAATAGTGGATTGGATTGTTTACAATAGACAAATAAGCTCACCAACAGTACTTGGAAACATGAAAATGGCCATTGGAATCAAGAGATCTTGTTTGCCAAAGTAAGGGGCTTGGATGCCTTTAAGGAGACTAGATATCAGAGTATCGAAGGATTGGAGAGCAAGAAGTATCGAATCTTCGGCATGTCATAATATAGGAGTATCAGAATATCGATGAGAATGAAGCTTCGAAGCATCGACATTTCTATAGATTGGGGCATCAACGTATTGAATTATCAGCGGTCCAAACATATCGGAACCTCTGAACTGTGTAAGTCTGTGACAAGCAATTCCGTAGAAGATATAAGGTTTCGACAAGAGAAATAATACAAAAGAATTCCAAAAAAAACCAAGGAATGTGAGTACTCCTTCTATCTCCCCCTTATAGACACATGGTAGCAGCTGATTGGTCCTAATGAGCTAAAGTGGCTAGGGACATCAACATGGTGTGTCAGCTGGATATCGCATTTTCAGGAGACTGAATGGGGAAAATATGGATGACACGTGTCATCAATCACAAAGTTCCACGTGGAATAATAACATGGCCATGACATCATATCGAAGGATGGGAATGGGACTTTGAAGATATTGTAACTCCAATGGAAATGGAACTTCAATGAATAGGGGTTACGATATGATATGGTGCATGATCAGGAGGAGAAAAAAGGAACCAAAAGCTAAAGGGTCAGGGGCTAAAGGCGCATCGGAGTTTTGTGGTATTGTAACATTCGTTTTATGTGAGTTATGATATGGTGAAATTCTGATGAAATAGTACGACAAATTGAAAGAACGAATGAGTCGATAGCTAGAGATTAAATGGAAAAAAAACAACAACGCTGGCTCACAGAAAATGAATGATGGGATAAAAAAATCCAGGCTTCTCCTCCCATCCACGTCTTCCTGAATTAAATAAGAAGCAGAGTTTCCACTCCAGAATATTGTCCATCTTTGCGAAGCAATAAACATGCATGGGAAGTCACGATAGAGTATCTAGGGAGATGGTGAATTAAAAACTCAGTATGGAACTGTACATACTGGGTCTGTGAAGAACTCAAAAGCCTATTCCTATGATTAATTTCATGACAAAATTCAATGGAAAGATGCAACATCAGCAAAGTAATTCACGCATAGGTACACTCGAGTTGTGTGGGTACCTATGACAGAAACAACAGTTTGTAGTATGTAGCAGTGGATCAAAACCATCAGAATCCATTGAGCAAGCTAGAGTAAGAGAGTATTATTGAATTTGCTGAGAAGAGAGAGTAGTGGCAGTGTTGGGAAAAAGAGCACAAGACCTGAGTTGTAGTGTATGTAATGAAGAATGTGTTGCGAGAAGGTTGAGAGCTGAATACATGTTATGCTAAGTGGAGTATAGCAGGTGCTACTATATAAGAATAAAGTCTTTTGTGATTTAGTTGAGTTCTGAGAGTGGAAGGTGATTCTGTGGCATATTAGATTGGTATTTTTCTTATTTGTAAATGCCTCTACTTTTGAATTTGAAAATGTTTGAAAATTAGAATAATGGAAATAGTAGGTGGTGGCCTGCATTCAAAGAGGTTGGTGCCTCTTGGCAAATTGCTACTTGCTATTGATATGAATTTATGCAGGAACGCAACAGAATACAGAAATAACCATAAACATATAAAAACAATGGAAATAAGGCTTCATTTCATTAATATCAAATCACAGAAATATGCTTACAAACATGATAGAAATAAAATAGCTAGGGTGCTGGTAGCGAATCTCTGAGAAGAGATGTGGCGGCTACAAACCTCTGAACTATGTTACAATGAGGCTCAAGGGCCTATTTATTATGGAGAAACAATGGAGAACTCTAAACGTCCAAAACCTAACCCTAGGAGATGAAGCACCAAAACTATGGGCCCTGTTTGGGTAAATTGGTGTTTCAACTTCCCGGGGACGTAATTTCGACATACTATCTCCGTTTGGGGCCTCAAAACGGCTCTGGAAGTTTAGGACCTGAAAAACTGCTAAAAATAGTAAGTTGTAAAAAAAAAACTAAAAGAGACAATGGTGGGGCCCCAAGTGGAATAGGCGGGTGGCCACCAATATCCACCTGGATCATTCCTGCCCCCTTAGGAAGCAATGGTCCCCATTGCGTTGAGTTCCTCCATGAGATGAGGAAACTTCTATTGAACTTGGTCCCTGGTGAACCACTTGCCTTGGTGCAGGAGTTGGCCAGCTTCGACAACCCGATACAGTTGGATCTTCTGTCGGTGAGTGTTCTTGATTTGCATGTCCATGATACAGTCTGTGGTGGCCTGTTCCATGCAATCTGGGTTTAAATCTTTTGGTGTGAGTTCTTCTGCAATGTCATAGGTGTCCAATAGAGGTGGGAAGTAGGGACGAAGGCGATCTACATTGAATACTGGGTGTAGACCAAGGAATGATGGAACACTGAGCTCGATGGCATTGTTCCCTATAGCCTTGGTTATGGTGTACGCCCATATTGGAGTGGGCGAATCTTGTGGTGGGGTCTAGTGAGGTGCTCCTTCTACAAATGTAGCTGCACTTTGTCACCCACCTGGAAGTTGTGTGGCAACCGATGTTGATCATATCGTTGCTTGTACTTAGCATTGGCTCTATCCAGTATGTCATGAACCTATTGGTGGATGTGCTAAATGCGCTTGATGAAGTTGTTTGCTTTGTCAACTTCAGACTGGACATGAGCCAAATCGGCCTGAGTAGCTGCAAATGGCATGGCTACGTTAATGGGACATAGCGGCTGGAATCCCAAGCCCACATGAATGTCAGAATTAAGCACAGTGAAAAACAATTTAAATCACACGCACATCATATAAAATGACGACATCATTTAACGTGGTTCACCCAACCAATCTGGGCTACATCCACCAAATAGAGGTATCGACAATCTTATTACTCAACAAGAGATTACAACAACAGATTTACACATCCGCACTTCCTCTTCCTCACACCTCACATCTCATATGTTTTGCCTCTACAGGCTTACAATTTATAGATGTAGAGAAGAAACTGCATAATTAATTCTGTTCCATCCTATCACAACAAAATAGGATTAATTATCTCCTCTTCAAGATTTGATGCCATCAAATTAGCAATAAACAACTATTTTTGGCATTATCTTTGAGATTTTTAGCCAAAAATAAAATACAAAATCTCAACAATCTCCACCTTGACAACAATTGGCCCGATACCTCGTTCTTGTTTATTATTTTCATTTTTTCTGCAAGCCAAGAGAAGCCAGACACCATCATAGTTTCTCTAATAAAACTGGTTTCGTGAACATGTCGGCACATTTTTCCTTTGTATGCACTTTTTCAAGAGAGACTCCCCGTTCAGTGATAACCTATCTTACAAAATGGTACTTTATAGGTATATGCTTTGATTTACTATGATAGGCCGGATTTTTAGCCAAATGAATTGCACTTTGACTATCACAAAATAACTTTATGTTGTCTTGCAGCCTACCAAACTCACCAAACAAACCTTTCAATCAAACCACTTCTTTGCAAGTATGTGAAGCAGCTATGTATTCTGCTTCTGTAGTGGATAAATCAACAATATTTTTTAGCTTTGACATCTAGCTAATAGCTCCACATGCAAGAGTAAAGACATATCCTGAAGTTGACCTTATCTTATTCAAATCACCTGCAAAATCGGAATCAACATATCCGCAAACAAATTCACTACTTCTGTCATAAGTGATACAATAATCACTTGTGCCTCTCAAATAACGAAGCACCCATTTCACTGCTGCCCAATGTTCTTTCCCTGGATTTTCCATATACCTACTGACAACTCCAAGTGCATGTGAAATATCTGGTCGTGTACAAACCATTGCATACATCAAAGTTCCTACTGCATTAGCATAAGGTATTCGAGACATATATTCTTTTTCTTCATTTGTATTAGGACATAAACTTGAATAAATCTTAAAATGGGAAGCTAAAGGGACTGAAACTGGCTTCACATTGTTCATACCAAACCTTAAGAGTATTTTCTCAATATACTTCTGTTGTGATAACCATAGCTTACCATTGCTTCTGTCTCTGAAAATCTCCATGCCCAAAATCTGTCTTGCTGCTCCTAGATCTTTCATATCAAATGTCCTAGCCATTTGAGCCCTTAACATGTTGATCTCACTTATGCTTTTGCTTGCTAAAAGCATATTGTCAACATATAATACTAAGATAATGAACATGCCATTACTTCATTTCTTAAAGTAAACACAATGATCATATTCACTCCTTATATAATTTTGGCTCATCATGAAAGAATCAAATTTCTTGTACCATTGTCGAGGCGACTGCTTCAGACCATACAATGATTTCTTAAGCTTGCAGACAAATTTCTTGTTGCGATTTTGAACAAACCCTTCAGGTTGTTCCATATAAATCTCTTCATCTATTTCTCCATGTAAGAATGTAGTCTTAACATCTAGTTGTTGTAATTCTAAATCAAGTAAAGGAACTAATGCTAAGACAATCCGAATTGAAACGATTTTAACAAATGGTGAAAATATCTCACAAAAGTCAATTCCTGCTTTCTGATAAAAACCTTTTGCGACTAGCCTCACTTTGTACCTGTCTTCTTTATCATCAACACCCCTTTTCAATTTGTAAATCGATTTACATCCTATAGTTTTTCTGACTTTAGGAAGTTCTACCAAATCCCATGTCGCATTCTTGTCTAATGCCTTCATCTCATCCTTCATAGCTTCTTTCCACTTATCACTATTAGAACCTTCTATGACTTCTTGATAGCATAAAGGTTCATCATCATTAGTGGTTAAAGCAACTGAAGTAACATAATCATCATACCTTTTAGGAGGATGTCTCATTCTCGTGGAACTTCTTAAATATTTTTATGGTTCTCCCACAATTTGCTGATTATTATCTGTAGGAACTTCTTCATGATATTCATCTGAAACTTGTTCATCTTTACTATCATCAGTATTTGAACTGGTTTCAAACTGAATATGTTGAAACTTAGGTACATTTTCCTATTTCAATTTAATATCTACATCTGGATTATCAAGTGAAGATTCATTGAATTTAACATCTCTGTTAATGATCTTGTGAGTAGTAAGATCCCACAACCTGTATCCCTTAATCCCATCACCATATCCAACAAAGATATATCTTTTTGATTTAGGATCTAATTTAGAATGCTGATGTTTCAGAATTAGAGCATATGCATCACAACCAAAAAATTTCAGTTTAGAATAATCACAAGGATGACCCTTCCATACCTCTTGAGGAATTTTGCATCCTATTGCAGTTGATGGTGATTGGTTTATCAAGTAGCAAGCAATAGATACTGCTTCTGTCCATAATTCCTTCTGTAAATTGGTGTTACTCAGCATACTTATTTATCTTTCTAAGAGAATCCTGTTCATGCATTCAACCACTCCATTTTGCTGAGGAGTATATACAGTAGTTCTATGTCTTTTGATCCCAACTTCCTTGCAATAATTATCAAATGCCTTTGAAGTAAAATCACCACCATTGTCAATTCTTAAACATTTAATGATTCTTCCAGTGTTGTTTTCTACTAATGCTCTAAACTTCTTGAAAACTATGAATACATCAGACTTTCTTTTTAACATGTAGACCCATACTTTTCTAGAGAAATCATCTATAAAAGATACAAAATATGATGGTCCTCCATATGAGGTTGTAGGAGATGGACCCCAAACATCAGAATGGATATAATCAAGGATTCCTTTACTAGTATGTTTTCCAGTTTTAAATTTCTGCTTGCTCTGTTTCCCATATATACAATGTTTACAGAAATCTAACTTAAAATACTTTAAACTAGGAAGTAACATATGACCAGATAAAATTTTTAAACCTCTTTCACTCATATGGCCCAACCATTGATGCCATAGTCGAATATAATCACTGCCGTTCTCAGATGCAGTTGAAACATGATCTGACTTTGTTCTTCCTTCTAACTGAAAAGGATTTCCAATCTTCTTTGCTTTCATTACTAATAAGATTCCTTTGTAAATTTTCATTTCTCCACCTTGAATAAAAGTTTTATATCCATTTGTGTCTAACACTCCTAAAGAAATAAGATTTTTTCTGAGTTCAGGCACATGTATTACATTAGTTAAGATTTTATTTGTCCCATCAAACATTTTAATCTGGATGCTTCCAATTCCCACAACATTACATGAGATATCATTACCCATGTAAAATACTCCATCATTAATTGACTTATAAGATTTAAACCACTCTTTATGAATGCACATGTGATTGGATGCACCAGAATCTAATAGCCAATGTTGATCATGATTTAACAAATTAACTGATAAAACTTCATCACTTATACCTGAACCGGATGCCGAACCTGAACCTGTATCTGTCACGTTTGCTTCTTTATTTTCTATTGAAGAGTCTCCTTTGGATGTCTGCTGTCTCTTCCAACAATCCTTCTTCAAATGACCCGATTTTCCTCAAAACCAACATTTTAGCTTACTCTTCTTCCCTTTCGATTTTGACCGAGAGTTGTTTTTATGACTAAAGTGTTTTTCTTTAGATCGACCTCTAACCATCATTGCTTCTGATTTAGAGCTTTCTAAATTTGACCTTTTCCTAGTCTCTTCAGACAACATAGCTCCAACAACATCATCAAATTCAAGGGTTTCTAATGAACTAAGACTTATAGAAGTAACAAAATGATCCCATGACTCAGGAAAAGAACATAATAAAGTTACAGCTTTATCTTCTGAATCAAATTTTACTTTTATGCTATCTAACTGCACCAAGAGAGTATTAAAAGTATTCAAATGATTGGTTATTTTTGTACCTTCCTTCATGCGCAAGCTATACAACTGTCTTTTCAAAAGAATCTTGTTGGTTAAAGATTTAGTCATGTACAGTTTTTCTAACTTTTTCCATAGACCAGCGGCTGTTGTCTCTGATATTATGTTAAATAAAAAATCATCCGCCAAACACAATCGTATGCCACTCAGTGCTCTATCATCAATGTCTCTCCATTCGTCATCTGTCATGGCGAAAGGTTGTTTGGATTTTCCAAAAGTGCCTTCGGCACACCTTCTTGTACGAGTAAATCGTGCATCTTGACTTTCCAGATTTAGAAGTTATTTCTCCCATTAAACTTCTTGATCTGAAACTGAGCACTTTGATTTTTTGACATATTAAATCTGACTTTTCACGCAGCACAGAAAACTTCACACAACACTATCATTTAACAACACACACAAAAGCTTTTCAACAAAACTTGAGGATTCCTAAAATGTGCTATAAATAATGATTTTACCTCTTCTCCCATTCCATCAGCGGAGGACCATAAACATGCAAAATTCATCTAACCTCTATTTATGCAAATCCGAAAATCCACAAACAATGTATAATTAACATAATAATTATCCGCAAATCTGCAAATAATTTATTATGATAACTATATTTACACAAATATTCAAGATCGTGTTATGCAGAAATATTTCCACAAGCTGCTTTGGATCCTCCAGCTCTTGGTCCTAAATCCTCCGCAGAATGATCACATGGTCCACACAGGCAATCGCACATCAAACAAAAAATTTCAAACACAGATCCATAGATCTGGTCTCTACCACCGCTACGATGTGCACCTAAACTGCCTTCAAACACGTGTATGCAAAGCTGAGTTATCAAATGAGTTTTATTCCTATGGACTGTGCCGTGACATACATTTGTTTTCGAGACCCGATCCAACTATGCCGTAACTTATATCTTCTCATCCAAAACTAATCAATTTTGGAGGACAAAAAATAGGAGTGGACAGGCATGTCACTATCTCCAGCCAGGCTTTCAAACTGCTTCAACACAGCGCCCTTGGAAACTCGTTTACGCAGATACTCCACCTTTGCACTTTGTATTCACCCCAGTGCCCTCCTTTGCAATCACGCAAAGTTTTCTCTCAACTTGCTCGGATAACAATTGTCAGAATTAAGCACAGTAGAAAAAAATTTAAATCACACCCACAACATATAAAATGAAGACAAAATTTAACGTGGTTCACCCAACCAATCTGGGCTACATCCACCAAACAGAGGTATCGACAATCTTATTACTGAACAGGATATTACAACAACATATTTACACATTTTTCACTTCCTCTTCCTCACACCTCACATCTCATATGTTTTGCCTCTACAGGCTTACAATTTATAGATGTAGAGGAGAAACTAAATAATTAATTCTATTCCATCCTATCACAACAAAATAGGATTAATTATCTCCTCTTCAAGATTTGATGCCATCAAATTAGCAACAAACAACTATTGGTGGCATTATCTATGAGATTTTTAGCCAAAAATAAAATACAAAATCTCAACACTGAAAGGGGTTATGGCTAGTTGAGTTGTGGAGAGCCCGGTTATAACTATATTGTACATAGGGAAGGCTCTCATCCCATGTGCATGGATGCTTTGAATTGTACATGCGCAAATGTGTACAATCATCCTGTTGACGACCTCTTTCTGGCCATTAGTTTGGGGATGGAAAGTTGTGGACTTGGTGAGCTTGGTGTCCAAGATTGACCAGAGGCTGGACCAAAATGTGTTGAGGAACCTGCTGTTGCGATCTAATATGATAGACCGTGGGATCCCAAAGTGCACCCACACTCATTCAAAGAAGAGTTTAGCAGTGGTTTCTGCTGTGATATTCTTCTTGTAGGTCACCATAATGGCCATCTTTGAGAATCTGTCGACGACCATGAAAACACAATCGTTTCCATGCTTAGTAGAAGGAAGGCCTAACATGTAATCCATGGAGATGGATTCCCAAGGTCGACTAAGGGTAGGTAGCAGAGTATACAACCCTTTCTTCTTGATGGTCGGTTTGGCAATGGCATAAGAAGTGTAGGATCTGATGTACTTCCCGACATCCCGTCGAAGGTTCGTCCAATAGAAATACTTTTGTAGTACTGCCATTGCTTTCTTGACCCCAAAATTCCCAACAAATCGACTATAGTGCACTTCCTATATCATCTTGGCATGCTCACTTGAAGGAACACAAAGGTATCCCAAGTGACATAATAGTGCATCTTGGAGGTGAAAATTTGGAGCTTGCATACCCCCTAAGAGTGCCTTATATGTGTAGTTTAATTCTGTATCAATCTTGTAGAGAAGTGGCCAGTCAGAAGTCTCATGCCCACAAGAGTTGAGAACGGTGGTTATGGCCACAATCGGTGGTCAGCTGAGGCAGTCTGCAACATTATTGGTGCTACCCTTCTTGTACTTAATGTTCAAATGAAATTGTTGCATATATGTGGACCACTTCTGATGGTGATCATTCTACAACTTCCCTTGTGTCTTTATGAACTGCAGGGGTTGGTCGTCTATGTGGATGATTGTCTCCTTCCCCAAAATGTAATGCTTCCATTGTTGACAAGCCTGCACAATGGAATACATTTCTTTGTCATAATTGGGATACTTTTGAACTATTTCGGACAATGTCTCACTGTGATATGCCACTGCATGCCCCTGTTGAGTAAGAAATAACCCAATAGCATAGTTAGAGGCATCTGTCTTGATCTCAAATGGTTGTTGCAAGTATGGTAATGTGAGCACGGGGGTAGAACAGAGGTGATGTTTCAATTCTACAAATGCCTTATGTTGAGATTCCGACCAATTTTTTTTTTCTTTCACTCCTCCCTTGGTGACTTGACTCAAGGGCCAATTGATATGAGAGAATCCCAACATGAACCTACGGTAGAAATTAGCAAGACCCAGAAGGCTGCGAAGCTCTGTTAGGGTGGTTGGGGCTAGCCAATCTCGAATGACTTGGATCTTGGCTAGATCCACATGCACCCCCCTTTCATCAATAATGTATCCTAGATATTGAACCTCGGCCATGCCAAAAGTGCACTTCTCCAAATTGGCACACAACTTGTGTTGCCGCAGTGTTTGGAGGACTTCTCGGATGTGGTGGAGGTGCTCTTCCCAAGTCTGGTTGAAGATCATAATGTCATCCAAGTATAACAATACAAATGAGTTGGTGAATGGACGCAAGATGTCATCCATCAACCTCATGAAGGTTGCAGGAGCATTTTTCAATCCGAAAGGCATGACGAGCCATTTGAAAAGGCCTATAATGTTCCCAAATTTTAGCCTCAAGCTAAAAGGAACATTGTAGTTTGCATATTTTCATTTTGTTGAATAAAATGGGTAAGGAGACCCCTTAACCCCCTTAGATGGAGAAATAACACTCCTTCTGTGAAAGGAGGGTGAATAAGCCGCTGGATTAAGCACCTAAGGGTGTGAATATGATCGGGATCACTTTGATTTAGTCATCTTTGACTAAGTCAACAACGTTGTCCAAGAGGAGGAATCTCCATGACAAGGCAGCATAGTTTTAGAGGAGGATCCACTTGCATGAGCTAGGTGGAAAGTGTGGATGGGACCCATGGTGAGAGGAGTTCATTTTCTTTATAAAGAGGAGATGGCAACCCATTTTGATTATGCTATTGGTTTATCATTTTCATATGGTATTCTTAGACTTGCATACTCGGGTTGTTTATAAGGGTTGTAGTGTTCTTGAGCACAAGGGTGTTCCTGGTCAGGAATCCCTACCTAATCCTCAAGGAAGGAGAGGGTTTTGAGCTCCATTTCCTCATTCTAAAATTTGGCCAAGCTTCCTCCTGCAGCTGCAACATTTTTCTATTGGGTAGAAAACGTTGTGTTGCTGGGTGCAGCAACAGAGGAACTCATAGAGTCATTCTTTGGCTTGTTCTTCGGTGGATATTTTGTACATTATTTGGAGGAGCAACAGAGGAGACTCCTAGGCATCATTTCAGATCCTTGGTACCAGGAAAAACAATCACCATCTCTCACAGCGCAGTCTAGGGCTGAAACTGCGTTATTTTGTGTAGGTAGTGTTGGGAGAGTTTATTGAGCTCATCAGGAGGATTGTTCTTGAGTAGAGGGATCAAACTTCTACTAAGGGGCATCATTGGGGGAGGGAAATATATATTTCAGATCTGCCATAGCCTCATCATATGTATTCAGTGTTGCAGTGACATATTAACCCCAGCAGTTAATTGTCACATTGTATTTTATTCGGCATTTCTAGCAATCTCTCCTAGATTGGTTAGAAATATTGTATCAGAGTCCATTCCTCTATTTTGGGGCATTACTTTGTATATTTCAGCCATATATCATGTATGCACATCTACAACAGCAACTACACTCCTAGAGACAACATAGTCACTGCCCTCCGGCATTATGTATAACTGCAGCATCTCATGTATTTCATGTTCTAATCTTTGGAGGTTGATTCCCATTGCTTGAGAAGCTTGTTCCTCAAGATATTTCTGTATATTGTTGCTGATATATTAATGAAAATGATGGATGTATTATATTCTCTTATTTGACATGTATAGAGTTGCAGAGTTTTATGATTGTGTTCATGTATTACTGTAGGCTCTCTCTTTGAGCATTCTCTAAGGGACCTAGTTTGGGGAGATCTGAATAACCCATCTAGAGTCATTTCTTTGGGGTCAAATTATGGAAGAGAATTTTTTAATGAGTTAAAAAGAGGATCCAAGCCCCCTTTCAACTTATTTTTGTATTTCCTTCCTTATACAACGTCCTTGAGGACCCTATTGCAGCAAATCTTGAAAAATGGATATTACAGTGGTATCAGAGCATCAATCTTGGCTCGACCTGTGTAGCCCAAGATAATATGCCATTAGAAGGAGAATTTCCTCACTTAGAGAAGGATATGTATAGAGAAAACAAGAAAAGAGGAATGACAGAAGAGGAGATCTCCCTACTCCTTTTTCAAACTATGGAAGTTATCATAGAAGATCTCAAGGAGATAGAAAGGGAGAAATTTAGAAAGTTTCTAAGAGGGTTTGAAGATGAAGCAAGCCCTAGATACTATCATGATGGGTGTGGACATGCAGCCACACATGCAGATCCACAACGCAGTTCATTGCCCACTTGCACTGCAGGAAGAATGGAGGAAGAAGATGAGGCCATTGGAGTAGCAGCGATGCAACTCCAATGTATGGCTCATGATTGTTGGTTTGAAAATTTTGTTTCATATTTTCATGCAAATGTAAAAACATATGATGAATTCACTAAGGGTTTGATGAAGAAATTTGATGGAAGTTAATATGAATCATCATGTATCATAACTTCAAACACTTTGCATGCATTGAATGGAACCATAAAAAAACCTCCATTCCTTATTTCCGAAGGGAATGAAAACACGTCTGATGGCTTGCCAAGGGAAAAATCCATATTATATGAAGGACCCTCTTCCATTTGTGAAGGAATGGAGGTGCTTCATTCAAGAGATGACCAAGATCCAGGGTCTCTCCTTGATGATGAGGTACTCTCATTTATTGATAGAGGGGATGAGCACAAGAGAACCAACAACGCTATCATACTGGGAGGAGATCCATCACCACATGGGGGTGAAAAGGGATCCTTTTATTCCATTAGAGGAGCCCTTGTAACTTTGCAAGGAGTTCCAAATACTATAACATGTGGGAACCAAGGCACAATTCTGGAGCCATATGCAGCAGTTTTTGGGGATTGTGAGATGGAGGAGGAAGAGAAGGGTCAACATCGAGGTATGATACACCCTTATCTATTCCGGAAATTTTTTTCACAAGGGAAGGAGACTGTACAGTGCAGTGAAGAGGGGGACAAATCGGTCCACTCATATATACAGTCCTCTTCTGAACTTGATGTATCACTATACTGAGGCATTCCACCTGGGAGGCCACCTGATCTAGAGTTGATGAGGGGCATCTTGTCACTTGATTCACCACTCTTGGATTCCGGAGAGGTGAAGACATTGGAGGAGTCCAGCACAGTGTAGAGAGTTTGGGGTAAACCCAAGGAGGAGGGAGACATTCTCTCATTTTCAGTATCACCCACTCTGATCAATTATACTGCACTAACAGAGTTTGCTGTAGGGATGGAGGATGGAATCCTCATGATGCGGGATGACTGCTCCACATATTTGGAGAGGACACTTCCTTTGAGGAAGGACTCTTTCACACATGGGAGTGGATGGAGGCCACTCATGCTTACTTTGACCCATCTTGGGAGATTCCTTGTGGACGACAACTTCTCATGGGAGGCCAACTTCCAAAGGACACCATCACTATTTGAGCATGAGCAGCTGCATGATGGACATGGCATCATTTTGGAGGATGAATTTGGCATGGGGGATGTCAAATTAGTAGGTAAGAGTGTGAGGGGAGCTTCACATGCTAGATCACCAGTGATGTCTATGAGGAGGATTGATCCATATTAGAGGTCTCTGCTTTTGGTAGATTATTCCAAGGATCTTGGTGCATGCATGGATCTTGATGACCTAGAGGGAGATGGAAGATAAATGGTGGATGATATGGTCATCTATTGTTATGGAAAATTCTTCTTGACTAGGGCATCTAGTCTCAAGGAGAAATTATTACATGCGGCACATGAGGACTTTCTAGCTATGGACTTTGATGCATATTTTGCTTTGCTAGAGGAGTTCACCAGGGAGGGAATTCAACATTATTTATATCAGCATATGGGAAGATGCATAGCCCAAATTATTTTAGAGAGGTTGGCACAACCATTTCCCTACTCATTGGAGATGAGGGAGAGCATTCAGAGGAGCCAATTCAACTCAAGGACCGGAGTACATGGTAAAGAAGGTATATACTCATTTTGATTTACCTTTCTTTACTTTATATGGGCAGATTGATGAGCTAAGGATGATCACATCTCCTTATTCTCCTTATTATGATGTATTTGTGGCCCATTACAGCAATGGGAGTGGCTATTTTCATGATGGTTTGTGGGCGAAGCCACATACTTCTTGGTGTGCACTGTTGGCACCAATTTGTACTTTCATGTTTCCAGCTCATGAGATGTTTGTGGCAGAAAAAAAGTGGTTGGGAAAGCACTTATTGTTTTTATTTTTGATGTAGGAAGGAGGCTCACTGTGTTGGTCCCATGAGTGGATAAGTGACCCACTCTCTAGTTGTCTTATGGCAGCTTATTCTCATTACATGTTGCTTCCTTGTGTTGCTAATGGTTATACATTTATAGGGAGAACTACTTGGAGAGTGTTGGAGGTATTGGGACAGCCCATTGGGAGCATGATTCTCCCCATTGTACATGTTCTAAATTGCAGGAGACACCATGGAAAAACCATGATTGCCACATTGCTACTTTTATCTTCTTGTGGGAAAAACCACTTGGAAAATTTGAGGGGGCATCTCATGGTTGATTTTCTTGATGGGGAAGCTTGGGCCATTCTTGGAAGCCATACTATTTCAGCCCAAGGATGGAGGTAGCCCCATATGTACCACAAATGGAGGGAGAAACATCTTGGGAATCACAAACCCAGCTCTCCATTCAGCCCCAACACATTGCATAAACCAGGGGTTGAGATTTCTATTTGGATGATAGCATGGATGAGAGAATCATCATTGGGGACAAAATATTCCCATGCATGTCATCACTCCTACCTTGAGGAGGCCATAGCACAACAAGAAGTTTTCCATCTACACCTTCTATCTTTCCATGATGTGCACCATTCCGATTTGCATACCTGGGAGGGGGCATTGGAGGACAGATTTGTTGTAGGATATCTTGAGCAATGGTGGAGATTTTTGATGAGGAGGCCACAGAAGAAAAGGAGGAGAAATTTTTTTCTCTCTATGCAATTTCTTGAGGACAAGCAACATGTAGGAGGGGAGGACTGTAATGTTCCCAAATTTTAGCCTCAAGCTAAAAGGAACATTATAGTTTTCATATTTTCATTTTTTTGAATAAAATGGGTAAGGAGACCCCTTAACCCCCTTAGATGGAGAAATAGCACTCCTTGTGTGAAAGGAGGGTGAATAAACAGCTAGATAAAGCACCTAAGGGTGTGAATATGATCAGGATCACTTTTATTTAGTCATCTTTGACTAAGTCAACAACATTGTCCAAGAGGAGGAATCTCCGTGACAAGGCATCACATTTTTAGAGGAGGCTCCACTTGCATGAGCTAGGTGGCAAGTGTGGATGGGACCCATGGTGAGAGGAGTCCATTTGCTTTATAAGGAGGAGATGGTAGCCCATTTTGATTATGCTATTGGTTGATCATTTTCGTATGGTATGCTTAGACTTACATACCCAGGCTGTTTAGCAGGGTTGTAGTGTTCTTGAGCACAAGGGTGTTCCTGGTCAGGAATCCCTACCTCATCCTCAAGGAAGGAGAGGGTTTTTAGCTCCATTACCTCATTCTATAATTTGGCCAACCTTCCTCCTGTAGCTGAAACATTTTCCTGTTGGGCAGAAAATGTTGTGTTGCTAGGTGCAGCAACAGAGGAACTCATAGAGTCATTCTTTGGCTTGTTATTCGGTGGAGATTTTGTATATTCTTTGGAGGAGCAGTAGAGGAGACTCCTGGGCATCATTTTAGATCTTTAGCACCAGTCCAATCAGTCACCATCTCTCACAGTGCATTCTATGGTTGAAACTGCGTTATTTTGTGTAGGTAGTGTTGGGAGAGTTTATTGAGCTCATCAGGAGGATTGTTCTTAAGTAGAGGGATCAACCATATACTAAGGGGCATCATTGGGGGAGGGAAATCTATATTTCAGATCTGCCATAGCCTCATCATATGTATTCAGTGTTGCAGTGACATATTAACCCCAACAGTTAATTGTCACATTGTATTTTATTCGACATTTCTAGCAATCTCTCCTAGATTGGCTATAAATATTGTATTAGAGCCCATTCCTCTATTTTTGGGCATTAATTTGTATATTTCATCCATATCTCATGTATGCACATCTATAGTAGCAACTAAACTCTTAGAGACAGTGCAGTCACTGCCCTCCGGCATTTTTTATAACTGCAGCATCTCATGTATTTCATGTTCTAATCTTTGGAGGTTGATTCCCATTGCTTGAGAGGCTTGTTCCTCAAGATATTTTTGTATATTTTTGCTGATATATTAATGAACATGATGGTTGTATTATATTCTCTTATTTTACATGTATAGAGTTGCAGATTTTTATGATTGTGTTCATATATTACTGTAAGCTCTCTCTTTGAGCATTCTCTAAGGGACCTAGTTTGGGGAGATCTGAATAACCCATATAGAGTCATTTATTTGGGCTCAAACTCTGAAAGAGAAGTTTTTAATGAGTTAAAAAGGTGATCCAAGCCCCCTTTGAGATTATTTTTGCAATGCCTTCCTTATACAGCGTCCTTGAGGACCCTGTTGCAGCAAATCCTGAAAAATGGATATTACAAGGTCCTCCTTGGCTTTGAAGGCAGTTTTAGACACATCAGAGGGTGCGTTTGGTACCTGGTGATACCCAGACTTCAAGTCAATCTTGCTGAAATATTTTTCCTCTTTGAGTTGGTCCATAAGGTCATCAATTCGTGGGATTGGGTACCTATTCCGGACAGTGATCTTGTTCAGTGCCTGATAGTCAATACAGAGTCTCCAAGTCCCATCCTTCTTCTGTACCAACACAATCAAGCTCCCACAGGGCGATGAAATTGGTCGAATGTGACCTTTCTATAGCAGCTCATGAATCTGCCTCTTGATTTCATCATTTTCCAGAACGGAACATCTATATATCGGTCCATTGGGTAGCGGTGCACCTGGGGTCAGGTCAATGGGCTGCCTGACCTAACAGTGTAGAGGCACCCCTGTGGGAGAGGTGAAGATGTCCTCGTACTCCTCCAAAACCTTGTCCATTTGTTTTTTTTCGTGTAGAGAAGCCATGTCTAGAGGTCGTGGCCACAGTCTTCTTCTTTCCCTGGGGGCAGATCATTAGGAAAAAAAAATTCCTAGTTTGGTAAATGAGCTTACTACATTGTTTTGCAGTAACCAAAGAGATAGTGGGAGGCGGTGGTACCTCTAGTATTCTATACAATTTGTTTCCCAAAATAAAAATAACAACGCGAGGCTGGGACTCATACACAGCATGTCGCTTCCACAAGTATGGTTCGCCTAATAATACATCAGAAACATTAATTGGAGAAATTTAACACAATACCTCATCCGTGAAGGGCTTGTTGCTATAGGGAAGGTGGCACTGCTAGCTGACGCAGAGATCTCGTCCTTGGTGAAGCAACCCTATGGTGTATGGTTGTGGGTGTGTTGTGGTCAGCAAGACCAACTGCTTCACGACATATGCTAAAATGAGGTTCTTTTGGCTCTCATTGTCGACAATGAACCATAGCGGGGAACCCTTTACCCACATCTGGGAGTGGAAGAGATGCTCTGCCTCCTCTGGATCTTCTGGTTCCTCCTTCTAGTTCTTCGTAGTGGCAATAGTGGCATTGGGCTCTGAATCAATAATCTGCTTCCCTTTGTCATCCCCCTTGTTAGGTTCTGATTCAGAGTCAAAGCATGCATCTAATTCAAAAGCCCTCATCTCGGCCACCAGCGACTGCTTGGCCTGACACTCACTTCTATTGTGAGTAGAGCTCTTATGGAACTCACACCACTTTCCCATCTCCTTCTTTAGCTTCGTGGTGTTGTTATTTTCTTGTGTCTTTGGCAGGATGTCTTGGGCCACCATGCCTTGGCTTTTCCCTTTGTTCTACGGTTTGGGGACACATTTCCTTTTCTTTTGATTCACAGATCCAAAGTCTCGCTTCTTCTGTTTGAATTTCTGCTCAATCTTGGCAGCATAATGGTATGTTGTACCAAGCGAGGAGAAGTCAAGGAGCTCAATTTCCTCCTAAATGTATCTGTGCAGACAACCGCTATACTTTAGCACCAAATTTTTCTCTGAATCTTTGATACCAAACTTTGTGCACAGGGTATGGAAAAAATTCGTTAGCTCATGCACATCTTGATTCCTTTGTTGCTACAGTGTGGTCCATTGTATGTACTTGTCCTCATAGCTCCCAATGGGATAGTATTGTTCCTTGATGGCATCTTAGAAATAATTCCAAGTGGGTATGGCAGAGAATAGAGAGGGTTCTGTCTCATCATTTTTCTCACAGCAAATTTCCCACCAGTCCTTAACATGGGGGGTAGCTTTGAGAAGTGCAAAAATAATCTTCTCCCAGTCAGAAAAGTCATGAACAGAGAAATATCCTTCTAATAGATTCAACCATCTATCTACGACATTTTCATCTATATTAACCTCAAATATGGGAATGTCAAAGTTTACTTGTACCTTTAGTCGCGCCTCCAGAGTGGCTACTAGATGCAAATGCGCCGGCGGTGGGCAGTCGTTGAAGGATCTGTGAAAATTTATCCATCATCGTGTTCCTTTGCTTTTCGAGGGCCTCCTCAAGAAATATTTTGATAGGATCTCCTACCCAGATTGAGCCCTAACTCCTTATACCCCGACCTCGTTGGGGATATGCAAATAAGGATTGAGAAAAAGAAGACCGCTCTAATACCACTGATCTGAATTTATGAAGGAATGCAACATAATACAGAAATAACCATAAACATATAAATACAGCAGAAATAAGGCTACATTTCATTAATATCAAATCACAGAATACGCTTACAAACATGATAGAAATAAAATAGCTAGGGTGCTGGTAGCGAATCTCAGAGAAGAGATGTGGTGGCTACATACCTCTAAACTTTGTTACAATAAGGCTCGAGGGCCTATTTATTATGGAGAAATAATGGGGAACTCTAAACGTCCAAAACCTAACCCTAGGAGATGAAGCGCCAAAATTATAGGCCCCGTTTGGGTAAATTGGTGTTTCAACTTCTCGGGGACGTAACTTCGGCATACTATCTCTGTTTGAGGCCTCAAAATGGCTCCGAAAGTTCAGGACCTAAAAAAATACTAAAAATAGTAAGTTGTGAAAAAAAAACTGAAAGAGACAATGGTGGTGCCCCAAGTGGAATAGGCGGGTGGCCACCAATATCCACCTGGATCAGCTATCCTAAGGGGTTCATTTTTCCTATGAGTGAGTTCTCAGAAACAAACTGATGTAATTAAGTGAGTGCTTAATTTACATCTTGAACAAAAAACAATTGGTGGTTTTTCCCCTTTGGGTTTCCACGTGAAAATACTAGTGTCAATGTGTGTGTGTGTGTGTGTTGTTCATGAGAACAATTGTTCAAGGTATGAATGCTCAAGTTTACTGATAATTTTATTTATGAATGAATTCTATCATAAGTATAAAAAAATAGTGGGAGGAAGTAAAAATATATTCAAATAAAAAATAAACAGAATCTCAAAATTATTGATTCACCCCCCTCTCAGTGATTCCTTATTACAACAATTGGTATCAAAGCCAGGTTCCTTCATGACCAGTCCAACCACTAGAAGGTAGATCTAGAAGGAATTATGTCGAGGCAAGAGATTCAAGAGGCTTACTCAAGTAGAATACCAATCAGCTTCGATGGGACAAACTATGCTTTCTGGAAGTAAGTATGGAAGCGTACCTAATGTCACTTGGTGTAGATGTATGGACTTCAGTACTCGTATACTATAATGTCCAAGATGTTCCTCCCACAAATTTAGATGGTAAGAAACTGTATGGAAATAATGCTAATAAAAGAATGTTATTTTCTTTGGTCTTAGTGAATCATAACTTGTAAAGTTTATGCATTGTAATTCTTCTATGGTGGCATGGGTAAAGATTACTCAGAGTCATGAAGGGGATGACAAGGTTAGGCAGACCAAAGTGAAAACCTTCAAAATGATGTTTGAGAGTCTAACAATTGGTGAAGATGAGAGTATAGCAAAATAATTAGGGACGATGAAGTAACCAATATGATTAGAGGGTTGGGTGAAGAAGTCAAGGAAGAAAGGATTGTACATAAAATATTAAGATCCCTTCCATTGATATTTAATGCCAAAGTCTCAGCTATTGAGGAAATGACTAATTTAAAAGATCTTAATATGGACAAACTAATTAGTACTCTCACAACCTATGAAATGAGAGTAGAAAATGATAAGTTTTAACTGAAGGAAGTAGTGTTCAAAGTATCCAAAAGGGCAAGGAGCTCAAAGATCATCAAGAGTGCTCCAGTTGCAAATATGACCAGGAATTGGTTCACTTAGGCAGGAAAATGAAGCATGGCTCAAGAAATATAAATGGAAGTTACCCTTTAAATAATTTGATAGTGGAAGAGCTGGAAATTTTTCGTCCAAATTCCCTTACAAAGAAATAGCTGAAAAGGGAGATGATAAAAAACCTAGGAACAAATATCGAGAAAAAATAGAAGAAGAGGTTTTATAAGAGAAAGGAGTCCTAATCCAATGATTTTAGCTCAACAACATAATCAGATAGTGAAAAATTTCCAGAGGATGATTCAGATAAGTATTTTCTAATGTCATTCGAAACAGACTGCAAGAAACAGATTATTGTTGATTCTTAAGAGGAGGACAAAGATAAAAGAGTAGTTGACCTTGAAGGCGAACTCATCAGTGCCCTTAATGAGTTAAAGAAAGCGAGGAAGAAGAATAAGAATCTAAAGGAAGAACTGAAACATGCTAAAGAAGGTATGCATAACTATGATAATGAGGAATTTGTTTACCAAAAAGAAAAACTTGAAGAGGCTATTAAAAGCAAATAAAATCTAGTCACTCTTCTAGAAGAAAACAATGAGGATGTGAGAAAGTAGAAGAAGAGAAAAATAAATTAAAAGAGGAAATGCTCAAGATAATAAAGGAATCAATCTAAAAAACATGCAAAGATGAGCTTTTATCCTTGAAAGTTAAACTAGAAGAAGCTAGACGAAAAGAATAAGTACTTCAATATTTGATCCATTAGTGCGAAGAGAACTGCCAGTGTCTTAAGGAAGAGATTGTATCTCTAAGAATGGATTTGGAGGGAACAAATACCAAGAGTGGCCTAAATGAGAAGTTTGCTGAAGGCACAAAAAAACTAGATCAGATTCTAAATAGCCAAAGGCCTTCAAGAGTCAGAATAGGTCTAGGATATTTAGAGAGACACGTATCTTCCATGGGGAAGATGAAATTTAGGTCTACAGGATTCGAACAACCGCAGAGTTATAAAAATATGAATCAAGAGAGTGTCAATGAAAAAAAAAATGAAGAAGTACAAAGAGGAGATCATTAGTGGAGAATGAATCGATCAACCAACTATCCAAGGTACCCTCATGAAAAAAATCATAAGATTTCCAACAATAGGAATGCCTACTTATTTTATGGTCATTTTTATAATTTTGATATCTTTGGACATAATTTTGTTTATTGTGGAATGATCAAAGTTGAAAGAGATGAAAATTATAGATATAATAGGTATCAGAATTCTAGATCTCAAAATCCACCTCTCATAGATCAAATTGTCTTGTCTCCTCTAAATGAAGTAAAATGTTTCAAATGTAATAATTTTTGGCACAGAGAAAGTGAGTGTAGAAATATATTTGAACACCTGTCAATGTCTCAAAATACTAGATAGTCATCGACTTACATGGGTAAGGGGAGGTGGAAAAGAAAGACTGAAAAATCATGCAGTGTGAACTTTCTCTATCATCTCATAATCAAGAAAACATATGGTATGTAGATAGTAGTTGTTCCAAGAATATGATAGGGGAATCAAGGGTAAAGGAGTATTTAGTCTTGATCAAAACACAATTGAAAAAAAAATTATGCATGTGGAGGGTATCAAACATAACCTACTCAGTGTGATCCAGATGTGTGATAATGGCTATAATGTGACCTTTCAATCTAAGGATTGTGAGATCTGTGATACGAGGGATGGAAAGCTATTAGGAAAATAAATCATGAGTCACAACCATTGTACATGTGTTTGATGACTCCATAGTAAGCTACTATTTAAGAAATACAAGTGAGCACGGTTATGGCAAAAGAAACTTGACCATATGAATTTTGACAGCCTGATAAGAGTCAACAAAAATGGAGTTGTGAGAAGTTTGGTGAGACAATAAAGACATGAGAATTCAATTTTTAATTCATGCCACTTTGGTAAGAAGACCTAGACTCACTTCAAGATAGAAGAGTTTGTGTTGTTGGCTCCCTGTGATTTGCAAGATTGGCAACAAAAAACACTGCAGGGGCCACATCAGAACCTAGCCTTCCTGGATTCAGAGAGGGATCTCTCTATGTATGTGTTTTCAAATGATATGTCTTTATGATTCTGTTTATGATATTATTATAGTTATGAAGTTCTAAGGACTTGTTGGTTTTGGTTGAATTAATTGATAGATTGACAGTTCTGTGGTGTGACTAATTGAAGAGATGTTTTAGCTAAATAGATAGACCATGAGAAAACATTGATCCATTGGGCTATGGATTCATAAAAGGATTTAATTTTTCATCAACTCTGCAAGGGTGTTCATAGGGCAAGCTAACTATATAAAGTGGATTTCTTAAATTAGTTGTGATATGAAACAATAATAAGTTGTGAAGGGAGCAAATCTATAGTCAGTTAAGAATCTTCTAGCTCTACTTAAACAAGAAAAGCCTTTCGGGTAACCGTTTGAGGCAAACCAAAGGACAGGGCATACCATAGACTTATTTGGATAGACTTAAATAAGCAAACCTTTAAGACAAAAAATCCAGCAATCCTAAGACTACTTTCAGACAGAAAACATGTAAGATAAGAGTGAGAGAAACTAAAGAGCAAGCTGAACCTATCTTCTTTAACTCAACACTCAAAAGACCTTCAAAGCAACATTTTGAGGCAGACCAGAGGACAGGGGATACCATAGACTTCACTACTTTAGACTCTATTAAGTATACTTTGAAGAAAGGCCTTAAAAACAATATTTCAAGCTACACCAAAGGACACGACTCACCATAGAGTTCTTTGGCTTGACTCTATTAAATTTTTTCTAAGAAAATAAGCTAGATGGAATTGGAGATAAATTAAGAATTCTCCAATTATACCTTGCAGAAGAAAACATTAAGACAAAGAATTCAAAAAGAAATAGGGTGCCAAGACAACGTATCTTACTCTAAAACTTCTCTTCTTTTATCGGAGAAATATGGAAAGAATGGAAAACATAGGAAAAACAATGACAAATGAGGAAAACTTTATCATTAACATAGCTCAAGAATCCTATGAACATCCTTGTATTACTCATGATAAAGAAAGTTACATTACTCCATGTACAATATCTCTCTGCAACTCAGAGCTTTCTCTAATCCAGCCTAGTAATCCTCAACTAGCTCAGCAATAGAAATCGTTCAAATAACCACCAACTAACCAACACTAAAAATGAAACTCATATGCAATATTTATCTGCAAAATGAGGAGGTGTTGTTAAACAAGGGTTTAGATGTCATTTATTACAGAGTTAATGATTTTTGACCTTTGAGACCATGCAAGGCCCAAGGCATAAATATTTGAAGGTGTTTCTCTGAAATAATAACTCCTAACTTAACTTCTGAGTTAATTCCCGTGAAATGTTCGAATTTAAGGCTTTTCAAATAAATTTACAATAACTGCTGGTAGACGAAAAATATCTCTGACTATGTGTAATAACTGTTTGATGCTTTATTGACAGAAAACATGTTGTAGGTGGAAAAATATCCTTTGAATAAGTAACTATTGTAGGTTTAGTCATTCGAATGTGTTTCTGGGCTTAATATGCATTTTTTTATCATTAAAACTCTATTTTAGGCCCTTAACTATGATTTATCCTTTCACTATCTGTTTTACTGTCTTCTTGTTTATCCTTTCTTTTATCTGATTCTGCCTCTATTCCTTCAATCTATGCTTTATGAATTAATCCTTTTGATTAAATTTTAATCCTTTATTCTTTTCCTCTGTTCGTCTTCATTTCCTTCAATCTCTACTTCTTTGGCTAATCCTTCATGATTTTCCTTTGACATATGATTAGCCCTTTAATATTTTCACTTGCTTCATCACAGTCATTTGACTGTTTTATCTTCTTACTGTGCCTTTTGTCTGTGTGTGTTTTCTGCGCAGTGAAGCATTCTTCGTTGATGGAGGGTTTTAATAACCATCAATAACCATGTTTCATCGATGATTAAGCTTGAAATAGGGCCTCCAGTCCCTTTAAATTTAAACCAAACCTCTGGATCATCACCTAGACATTTGATTGGATGTTCTTAGACCATTGGAATGTATTTTATGCATTTCCGCCATTAAACCTGCACACAAAACAAATAATTAGTTTTAAAACTTGCGAGGAAGGATTTTCGAACACCAGGATTTTTAGGTGGAAACCCAAGTCGGGAGAAAACCACCGCTGCAGTTGCTCAGCCTTCAATATTTTATTATAGAGAAAACATATTACAACATATGTGCTGGCGCAGCCTTGACCAGCACGCAGGCACCCACCTGCGCTCGTTTACCAGCCTCTCCTGGAAGGGAGCTCCAACCCCCCCCCGACTCGTTTACCGGCCTCTCTCGGAAGGGCTCAACCCCACGGCACCGTTTGACCTCTCCTGGAAGGAGCTCCCGACCTCAAGGACTAGTTTCGACCTCTCTGTGGCATAGGAGCTACGACCCACGGCCCAGGCTACAGCCTCGGCCACCACCTTGGACCATTTATCAGAATTTTCTATGGATCCAACAACTTCAATAGAACAACATTTTGCGAGCCACAATTCATCATATTTGAATAGAACCCTTTCCATATTTTCAAGCTCAACCATACAACCAAACTGATACAGGCAACTCAGAACAATAGAATACAGATAGCAGCAACACAGCAGATTAGATCAGACATTTCTTACCACAGATTTCAGCAAACCCTAGTTTGCATACGCGCTTTCCTTTCACTGATGTCGCGTATATACGCTCTTCCATCCATACAAACCAGCGTATACCTCAGTGTATATTTTATTGCGCATACGCGCTTTCTCTTCGCTAAAGCTGCGTATATACGCGCTTCCTCCGCGTCTAAGTAGCGTATAGATCTTCAAGCATTACAGAGCAGCATACTTCTTCAAATCAGATATTCAGTTCAGATTTACCCTTTCACTTCAGACAGATGTTCGCCTAGATGTTCGCCTCATCACAGATCTAAGCCTTCCATAAACAGATCTAGTAGATACATTTCAGATCTAGATCCCTTTCTTCATCATTGGTGCATCATCCATTCAAATTTATCTTCAAGTGTAACCCTTTCATTCAGATCTACTTCAGAGAGAAGTATTCATTCAAGCTCAGACATCTTGCACCCACACTTCTGATTTGCACAATGAATTTCTTCTCCTTATATAGGTTCATCCTTTTTCAATACCATGAGCCCCTTTTTCAATACCATGGACCAAAACAATACCATAAGCCCAAAACTACCTGGACGGGGTCAATAAGGCGGATCATTACCCAATAAAATGGGTCAATACCATGGTGATTACCCTTGGTTTTGCACTTTTTGAGCGCTTTAGCCCATACGCTACTTGGAACGTTCCTTTCCGCGTGTATACGCGATGTCCCCTAGGCCAATCCGCGTATACCAAGAGACACACTCTTTTTCATCATACTTTGAGTATATTCTGAAATCCTTTTTTCATGCATACTGTACACACTGTAGATACATTATATTTTCTTCATCAGGAACAAATTCTCTTAAGCACAACTTCATCAAGTAAGTTTTCATCATCTTCATCAAGTGGGTTTCCTTTCAAGGGACAACACTCAACATCATAATATCAATAAGCATCATATCACCTCAGATTTACATCATTTACCAGGCCCATCAAGTCAAGAATAACATCATCAGGTGGATTGCCATCAAGGACAACACAAGTCAATAGTCGCATGTCTTCATCTTCATTTAGTGGGTTGCCATCAAGGACAACACTCTGCATCATATTTCCAACAATCTCCCCCTTTGGACTTGATGGCAACCACGATGGTGTTTGGTTACCACAGCAGATAGATACCATGTCACTCTCCCAAACATTTGTCATCATTATCTTCTCTTCATTCAAACACCATGTCACTCTCCCCCTTTGACATCAAGGGCAAAGGGCGGATCAAAAACCAACACTTCTGCAGATCTGATATGTGCTGAGGTGGCCAAACTCCCCCTGAGTTCATGCTGAATCTTCAAGCATATTTTTCAATGAAGTACATGACACTATGAACTCCCTATCACCAAAGACTCATGCTTTACATCAATTATCCATCCAAGTGGATTTACATATGAGACTCAACTACCCAACCAAGTGGGTTTACAAATTTGACTCAGCTACCCAACCAAGTGGGTTTACAAAATTGACAAGTCCTTACATGACTGAATATTACAATTTTACAACATGAGTCTCAACAAGACCTTTTCATTAAAATACAAATATGACTTCTCATAATCAATACCAAAAAGACCTCAAGAGAGATCTTATATCAGATCCACCATAATGCCAGCAATGCATTATACTCAGTACTACTAATGCTCCCCCTGAATCTGTGCATCCATGCATCCTTTCCAAATGACTAAGGCTCCCCCTTAGTTTGTGCATCCTGAAAAACTTCCACCAACAAATCATCAAGGCATCTTCATCAAAACATTAGAAACAGAATTATGAGAACTGGAACACCACCAGAGATACCAAACAGTATCAGAGATACCAGACAGCACTGCAGCTGTGCTGAAAAGAGCTGAACCAACCAACAATTGTCAGCAACCAAACATACGCGGTTTTCTGTGCAGGAACTCGCGTACATACGCGACTGTGTTTCAGGAAACCAGCGTATCCCAAGCCATCTTCTAAAATTCAATCAGATCTGATTTTCTGTGAGGAAAAGACAATGTTCAGCTTCTTTCTGAGATGTTTGACTGCTTCCCTGGACTACAGATATAACAGAATACTGTAGTTGTATCTTCAAGCATCATCCAATGGTTGTAGCATAAGCCCATTAGTAACCAAGCCTTCAGATCCTTTTCATCATCAATACATTCTTTCCAAAAGATTATCATACCAGAACAGCATCTTCAGATATGTGTCAAGCAATCATCCATGTGGTCCAAAATCACCATGATCTTCAAGATGTAATCATGAAGTAACATATGTAGGCAAAAGATTTCAACCATAGCAACCAAACTCTATATGATCTGAAACAAACGATATCCAACTCATCCACACTAAGATACTTATCAGCAACCAGGGCTCAAAGTCTCATCATAATAGTCCAGGTAGCAAAACATCATCATTTGAGCATGAGTATCAAAGAATTAGCAGTCATATTTCCAACAATGCAACCATTAGAATTCAACCTGCTACTCCCCCTAAACCAGTGCTATTCCTTAACTTGTGCAATCTGAAACACCTTCAACAGCAAGTCATCAGCAACAATCTCTGCATGATCTGTCCTTCTCTCTGAATTATAAGATTTCAACGAATACTCTTCATCAACAAGCAAACAAGACTCAACCATAATCTTCAACATAGGAAACCAAGTATCATGTCATCATAATCATGAATATAACCAGAATAATGCTAACAGTGCAATCATCAGCAGTCAGACTGATGCTCCCCCTGAGCCTCTGCTCCAGATCTTCAGCTATCAGACAAATTCTCTTATCATCAATGCATACGCGACTGTGTCTGATTAAACTCGCGTGTATACGCGACTTTTGTTCATAGAACGTGCGTATGGAAAGTGAAGCATAGAAATTTTTCATCATCCTTCTTTTTCCTGAGCTTGTACCTCCTGTACCTGTCCTTTCCACATCAGATGTGCTGTCAGAAGTAAACATAACCAGAATAATCAAATCAACCATGAGAGTCATCATGCATTGCTCTCCTTGTGACGATACATTACTAGATCTCATAATGTATCTCACATCATTCCTGCAGTCAAAAAATCATCTTCAGAAGCGGATGACTGCAGTAGGGTCAGAATTCCCTACGTTTCTGATCGGTCCTTCAATTGAGTGTTTTCTTCAAGAAAACCATTGTCTTCTAGAGCATCCACAAAAGTATCCTTTTCTTCTCTAGATTGATTCTTATTCCATCCCTCCATCTTTTTCCAGACTTGTTTAAACTTTCTATTTGTGTGCTGGAAGTTATCCAATTTCTCATATCTATTCAGCCTGCATTCCTTTTCTACATGTCCATACTTGTTACAAGAATAACATCTTATGTGTCCAGAGTAATAAGAGTTATGATGAGTATTTCTATTCTTCCTCCTTTTACACTCAGCTGCTTTGTGTCCATACTTGTTACATGAAAAACAATATCCCTTGAAGAAACCAGAGTTCCTTTCTATGTAGGAACTGTTTGTTTGAGGCTGAAATGATCTGCTCCTGCAATTCGCTGCAACATGCCCATAATTATGATATTTAAGACATTCAACGTTCTTGAATGAATTCCTTTGAGAATTCATGATTGTTGGTTGAGCTTTTGCCTCTTTCAACACTTCAGGTTTTGCCTTGACATCCTCTGAATTTTTGGCACTTCCTTGTGTGCTAGATTCTCCTTTAACAGTTTCATGGAAACCAAGACCATGTTTGATAGCAGGGGACCTTTGATTACTCAGAATATTGTCCAATATGTTAGTACTATCATGAAACCTCAAAAGTTTAACCTTTTCTTCTAATTTATCTTTGAGAATATTTACCTCAACCTCCAAGGCTTGACATTGCTTTGTCATGCTTTCTTCTTTTCTTCTTCCATCTTCAACTTGATCCTTCATATTTAGAATCTCTTCTTTCAACCAATCTTCATTTCCTTCACATGTTTGTTGCAACTCTTCATTCTTCTTATTTGATTTTTCCAGATCTTCTTTGAGAGAGATGATTTCTGCTTCAAGGCCTTCCTTTTCAAATGATTGTAGAGGTTTCTTATTTTTCGTACTTGATGCTTCCAAATCTTCCTGAAGACAAATGATTGTAGCTTCAAGTCCTTCATTCTTCTTGCTTGATTTTTCAAGATCTGCTTCTAGATCTTTAATTCGATTGGATGCATAAGTATGAAACCTTTGATACTTGTTCACCTGTTCATTCAGCATTTCTATTTGATCTTTCATTTGTGAGATCATCTCTTTATAGATAGTTTCTTGCTTATTGTATGAAATTTGTAGCTCTTCTTCTTTAATCTTGAGAGCTTCTTCTAGATTCACAACTTTACTTTCACTATCTTTACTATTGTTTGCACAAAGAAGTGTATTACAAGTGGCCTTCTCCTTTTTCTTCTTTGCCATGAGTGTTTGTAGATCTTTGTCAGAATCTGTTTCATCTTCTTCAATTTTTGCTATACATGATTTATGAGGTATCTCCTTTCTTTGAGTAGCATTCTTCTTTTGCTTCTTAGCCATGAGCACTTTCAGATCTTGGTCAGAATCTTCTTCATCTTCACTGGACACTTCATCATCATCTTCTTTTGCATAATAACTCTTTCTCTTCTCAAATTGTTTCCCTTTACCATGCTTTTCTCTACAAGGACATTTAGCAGCATAATGACCAACTTTTCCACACTGAAAACATTTGAAGGGAAGCTTACCTTTGAATCTTCTAGTACCTAGTTGGAGCTTTCTCACGAAATTCGCTTCTTCTTCATCGAATATATAGCTGGATTCTTTGACAACTTCCTTTTCCTTTCCTTTTGTAGATGCCTTAAAAGCAGCTTCTCTTATTTGAGAAGGACCTCCTTGTCTCATTTCAAAAGCAGTCAGAATACCATGTAATTGAACAATAGTAAGTGTTTGCAGATCTTGCCTTTCTTCAATAGCTGAAACTTTAGAGTCAAATTTTGAAGTCAAGGATCTTAAGACTTTTTCCACCAGAGTAGTATCGGTTATAGTTTCACCCAAATTTCTCATCCGATTTACAATATCATCTAGACGAAGAAAGAAACTGGCAACACTTTCATCACTATGCATCTTCAAATTTTCATATTCAATTCTAAGAGTTTGGAGTTTTTCACTTTTTACCTTTGTGTCTCCTTCATAACTTAGAATGATTTTGTCCCATATTTCTTTTGCTGAATGTAGTTGCATCACTTTAGCAAATTCTGGTTCAGACATGCTTCCTAATAAGACATTTACTGCTTTGGCATTGATTTCATACTTCTTCCTTTCTGCTGCATCGGTAGGAATACTTGCCGGGTATTGATAACCTTCTTCCACGATTGCCCATACATCTGCACCAAGACTTTGCAGATATGCTTTTGTACGTACCTTCCAGAATATCAGATTGCTTCCATTGAATAGAGGTGGCTTTATAGACATGACTCCTTCTTGACTTCCCATTGCGACGGATCTCCTTTAAGCGATCAAGCTTCTGCACAAGGACCTTCGCTCCGAAACCAATTGTTGGGAAAAATACTAAGAGGGGGGGGGGGGTGAATAAGTATTTACTGCATATTCAAAACTTTCACTTTTCTTACTTCTAAAACGCATACGCTACTTTCCTGAAGAAGACTCGCGTATATACGCGGATACCCTTTATCAAACTCGCGTATACACAGAGAACCAATTATGTCAATAATTCTTCACTTAAACCATTCCATCATTTATTCATTAGATATTCAATAAACAGTAAACATGTGCAGTAAGAACAGAATAAGACATCACACAAAGCATCGCACATGAACACCAGGGTTTTTAGGTGGAAACCCAAGTCGGGAGAAAACCACCGCTGCAGTTGCTCAGCCTTCAATATTTTATTATAGAGAAAACATCTTACAACATATGTGCTGGTGCAGACTCCTACCAGCACGCAGGCACCCACCTGCGCTCGTTTACCAGCCTCTCCTGGAAGGAAGCTCCAACCCCCTGACTCGTTTACCAGCCTCTCCTGGAAGGGAGCTACGACCCCCCGATCTCGTTTACCAGCCTCACCTGGAAGGGAGCTACAACCCCCTGACTGAAGGCTACAACCTTCAGCACCACCTTGGACCACGTTTCATCAATTTTCACACTGGATCCAACCACTTCAATAGAACAACATTTGCAGGCCACATTTCATCATATTTTCATACTGGACCCTTTCCATACTTTTAAGCATAAACATACATCACCAACAGATACATATCAACACAGATCAGATAGCAGAAACACAGCAGAACAGATCAGATATTTCATACCCCTTGCTTCAGCAAACCCTAGTTTGCATACGCGCTTTCCCTTCACTGATGTCGCGTATATACGCTCTTCCGTCCACACAAACCAGCGTATACCTCAGTGTATATTTCATTGCGCATACGCGCTTTCACTTCAGCGAAGCCGCGTACATACGCGCTTCCTCCGCGGCAAAGTAGCGTATAGATCTTCAATCATTACAGAGCAGCATACTTCTTCATATCAGATATTCAGTTCAGATTTACCCTTTTGCTTCAGACAGATGTTCGCCTAGATGCTCGCCTCATCACGGATCTAAGCCTTCCATAATCAGATCTAGCAAATACAAGAGCAATTCAGATCTAGATCCCCTTCTTCATCATTGGTGCATCATACATTCAGATTTATCATTCAAGTGTAACCCTTTCCATTCAGATATACTTCAGAGAGAAGTATTCATTCAAGCTCAGACATCTTGCCCCACACTAATGATTTGCACAATGAATTTCTTCTCCTTATATAGGTTTACCCTTTTCAATACCATGAGCCCCCTTTTTCAATACCATGGACCAAAACAATACCATAAGCCCAAAACTACCTGGACGGGGTCAATTAGGCGGATCATTACCCAATACAATGGGTCAATACCATGGTGATTACCCTTGGTTTTGCACTTTTTGAGCGCTTTAGCCCATACGCTACTTGGAACGTTCCTTTCCGCGTGTATACGCGATGTCCCCTAGGCCAATCCGCGTATACCAAGAGACACACTCTTTTTCATCATACTTTGAGTATATTCTGAAATCCTTTTTTCATGCATACTGTACACACTGTAGATACATTATATTTTCTTCATCAGGAACACATTCTCTTAAGCACAACTTCATCAAGTAAGTTTTCATCATCTTCATCAAGTGGGTTGCCTTTCAAGGGACAACACTCAACATCATAATATCAATAAGCATCATATCACCTCAGATTTACATCATTTACCAGGCCCATCAAGTCAAGAATAACATCATTAGGTGGATTGCCATCAAGGACAACACAAGTCAATAGTCGCATGTCTTCATCTTCATTTAGTGGGTTGCCATCAAGGACAACACTCTGCATCATATTTCCAACATTATAGGGGTTTCTCGGGATTTTGGGCGTTTACAGGGGCAAGAATGGTAAATTGGAGCTTGGTTCCATAGGCAAAACCTGCGGGAAATTTGAATGGTGGGTGGCAGTGTTTAAATCTTGGCGCGGAGGGAAAATCGATTTTTGAAAACTGGGAGGTGGTTTTCATATAGACGAGGAGGCAATAATGGTATTTGGGGCGGGCGTGCGATTCAACTCACCGCATGCCCCGTGGCAGAGGAATACCGACCATTTCGCGTGGTCGAATATTGTTTATCCCCGGCGCAATTTAATTTGCGATACGCGTGACCAACCGTTGGATCTCGTGGGATGAGATCAATGGTGGTTATAAATTTTGAGAGCGATAGGAAAGTGCAAAGGTGGAGCTTGGGGACAGGTGGTAGAGTATGAATGGGCATGGGTTTCAAAATAGAAAGTGAGGCCCGAGGTCTTTATAAATCGAGTGAATGCACTTTTAATAGGTAAAAATCAAAGTTTATGAAGGGGTTTATACAATAAGCGGGGTTAGGGTCATGTGAGCGTGAGGGAGTGAGGGTTTAAGGCAAGGGGGTTTAAAACCTTAAAGGGTCAGGTTTAAAATATAAATTCGGGTTTTATATTAAAAACATAGCTTTTTAACATAAAACAAAAGGACCCGATAGTTTAATTTTTGTTTTAAAACAATGTAAAAAGGCATTTTACATTGTTTCGATGAAAATAAAGGAAAAGGGTGAAGGGAAGGGGGTTTATGAAGGGTTTTGAGAGGGGAAATTTTTTTTTTAGGGGAGAAAATGAGTGAATGAGAGCTTAGGTAAGGAGGGAGAGTAGAAATGGGAAAAATAGCCCAAAATGAGTCTTTTTAAGAACAAAAAGGTAACTTGAGAAAGCAAAGATGAAATTCAATGAAAATGGTTTTATAGGAATAATGAAGGTAGTGATATTTCTAAAGATAGATGATAGGCCAATAATGCTATCTTTAGATGCTTGTAGAAGATACATAGTCATCTAGTGAACTCTATATAATACAGGAGGTTATCAGTGGCTCCAACTAGGGAGGGAAACTCCTTTTTAGGAGGTGTCAAGAACCTCAGAGATCAAATCTATAGAATAAGCAGATCAGTGCCTTGTTTTGCACTTTTGACAGACTCTTTTTCTTAATCTTGTTGATTTGTTGTTGTTCCTTTGAAGCAATGATCCTAAAAATATACAAAATATGATTGCTTCAACTCAACTTCTACCTACCCATCATACTTTTCCTAACATTTTTTCTTCATTTGGAGCATTTAGATTAGCCAACCTTTGATATTATTTTCTTTTGAAAATAGAAAAATGTCTACTTCTATACTTATATCATCCAGAAGCTCATATTAGACTGATGAGAATTTTATTCTCTACCTAATCTATTTATCTATCAAGATTAAACAGTTTGACAGACTTTCATTCTCTATTCTAAAAATAGGAAATTGAAAACATGACCAAATCAAGATTAGATAGTTTGATTTGTCATGGGCTGTGGAATTTTGTACAAATCCGCACACAGATTTTATTTTGCAGAAATTAAAACCAAAACTTTGAGGGTTGTAATTTGGAAATTGTTATGCATCCCTCTCTTTCTTTCTTGGTTCAGATTTGAACATTAGAACCAATATATTTTCCTAATCTATTCTATTGATAAGCCAACTTTAAAAAGTTTGGCAAATCTTCATTCACTAACCTATCAGCAGAAATTTAAAACTTGTTCAATCATGATTAGGCTGTATGATTGAAGAAAACCTCTTCTTCCTAAGTAGTGGCATTTGGACGTGCACACTTTTTAAAAAAATCTTTTTTGGTATGGGGCTTTATCTTTTTCTTTTTGTCAGCCCTCTTTTCTTCTTTTTATTTGTTTTTGCGTTTATGTTTTTCATATTTATCTGTAAGTAGTGTTATATACAATTAATAAAGCTTTAAACTGAGTACTTTTAACAAAAATAATGCTTGAGCATCCTGCCATTGACAGGACCTTCAAATAACTATGTTCCATCCATTTCTTGCAGAAAAAATGCATTGTCACCTCTTGCAGAATGGATGATGTATGGGCCTTTCCATATATTTTCAAATTTTCCATGCTTGCCCTTGTCTTCTCTCCTTGAGTCCCATTTGAGTACTTTGTCAGCAATGTTGAAATCATTTTCTTTGGTTCTCTTATCAAACAACTTTTTGGTGTTTTCCTACACTAGATGTGTTCTATTATACACTTCCTCTTTGGTTTGTTGCGACTATACAGTCTTATTTATCCTTCTTATCATGTCATCTTCTTCAGATTGCAGTTCTTGGATCAAATTCATGATTGGCACTCCTAGACTTGTTCGAAAAATTGCATCTGCTTCATACACTAGCTGATAGGGAGACATTCCAATTGATTTCTTACTTGTTAATCTGTCTACCCATAGTGCTGTGCCATGACTTTTAATTCTCTTCATACAACTTTTTGATGATTTTCACCAAAATGTTGTTTGAGGATTATTCCAACCCATTACCTTGAAGGTAATAAGCTGTAGAATGACCCAATGTAATCTGATATTTGTGGAAAAATTCCACCATTTTCTTAGATCTAAAGGCAACAACATTGTTAGTGATAATCTCTCTAGGACATCCAAATCTAGAAAAAATATGGTTTTCAAGGAATTTGATGATTACTAAG
Organism: Pinus albicaulis; assembly: GCA_034641835.2. Classification (NCBI taxonomy): domain Eukaryota; kingdom Viridiplantae; phylum Streptophyta; class Pinopsida; order Pinales; family Pinaceae; genus Pinus; species Pinus albicaulis. The sequence continues at coordinate 119,886,493 of CM076571.1, read as the reverse complement.
TCTACGGCAGTTCTAGAAGGGATGGCCTCTATCCATTTTGTAATGTAGTTAGTTGCAGTGAGGATCCACTTGTGTTGGGCAGATGAAGCAGGATGGATTTCCCCAATGAATTCTAGGCCCCACTATTGAAAAGGAGCTTCAACAGAGGTAGGATGTAAAGGTAAGGGAAAAATTTTTCTTTTTCCTTCAAAGATTTGGCACTTATGGAAGGAAATTACCATTTTATGGATGTCTTGAAAAAGGGTGGGCCAATAGTAACCATCTCTAAGGATTTTGTTGATAGTAGCTTTCCAATAGAGGTGGCCTCCACATTCTCCTTCATGAAACTCATGCTTGAAAGGATTTTCCCCCTGTGATTTGCAATATTGGAAAGAACAAACACTGTAGGGGCCACATTAGAACTACTTTGGAATCCTACGACCTAGCCTTCCTGGATTTGGAGAGGGACCTCTCTATGTATGTGTTTTCAAATGATATTTATTTATGCTTTTGTTTATGATATTAGGCTAGTTATGAAGTTCTAAGGACTTGTTGGTTTTGGTTGAATTAATTAATATATTGATAGATCTGTGGTGTGACTAATTGAAGGGATGTTTTATTTGAATAGATAGACCATGAGAAAATATTGATCCATTGGGATATGGATTCATAAAAGTATTTAATTGTTCATCAACTCTACAAGGGTTTTGATAGGGAAAACTAACTATATAAAGTGGATTTATTAAATTAGTTGTGATATGAAAAAATAATAAGCTATGAAGGGAGCAAATCTATAGTCAGTTAAGAATCTTCTAGCTCTACTTAAACAAGAAAAGCCTTTCAGGTAATTTTTTCAGGCAAACCAAAGGACATGCCATACCATAGACTTCTTTGGCTAGACTTAAATAAGCAAACCTTTAATACAACAATCCAACAATCCTAAGACTACTTTCATAAAAATAAAACATGTAAGATAACAGTGACAGCAACAAAATACAAAGCTAAACCTATATTCTTTAACTCAACACTCAAAATACCTTAAAAGCAACATTTTTAGGCATACTAGAGGACAAGTCATACCATATACTTCCCTAGTTTAGAGTCTACTAATTATACTTCAATGAAAGGCCTTAAAAACAATATTTCAAGCTACACCAAAGGACAGGGCTCAACATAGATGTCTTTGGCTTGAATCTATTAATTTTTTTCTAAGACAACAAGCTAGATGGAACTGGAGAGCAATTAAGAATTCTCCAATCAAATCTTGCAGAAGGAAACATTAAGATAAAGAATGCAGAAAGAAATAGGGTGCCAAGACAACATATCCTACTCTAAAACTTCTGATTTATCGGAGAAATATGGAAAGAATGGAAAACATAGGAAATATAATGACAAATGAGGAGAACTTCACCATTAACATAGCTCAAGAATCCCGTGAATGTGCTTGTATTACTGATGATCAAAATAGTTACATTACGCCATGTGCAATAGCTCTCTGCAACTCAGAGATTTCTCTAATCTAGCCTAGAAATCCTCAACTAGCTCAGCAGCAGAAATGAGTCAAATAACCACCAACTAACCAACACTAAGAATGAAACTCATATGTAGTATTTATCTACAAAATGAGGAGGTGGTGTTAAACTAGGGTTTAAATGTCATTTATTACAGAGTTAATGATTTTTCACCTTTGAGACCATGCAAGGCTAAAGGAAAAAATATTTGAAGGTCTTTCTCTAAAATAATAACTCCTAACTTATCTTCTAAGTTAATTCCTATGAATTTTTTGACTTTAAGGCTTTTCAAAAAACTTTACAATAACTGCTGCTAGATGAAAAATATCTCTGACTGTGTGTAATAACTGTTTGATGCTTTATTGAAAGAAAACATGCTATAGGTGGCAAAATATCCTTTGAAGAAGTAACTGTTGTAGGTTTAGTCATTCGAATGTGTTTCTGGGCTTACTCTGCCTTTGTTTTATCATTGAAACTCTGTTTTAGGCCCTTAAAATCTGATTTATCCTTTCACTATCTTCTTGTTTATCCTTTTGTTTCTATGATTCTGCCTTTATTCCTTCAATCTCTGGTTTATGACTTAATTCTTTTGATTAAATTTTAATCCTTTATTATTTTCCTCTGTCTGTCTTCATTTCCTTCAATCTCTGCTTCTTTGGCTAATCCTTCATGATTTTTCTTTGACATATGATTATCCCTTTAATCTTTTCACTTGCTCTATCATAGTCTTTTTACTATTTTATCTTCTTACTGTGCCTTTTGTCTATGTGTGTTTTCTGCGTAGGGATGCATTCTTCATTGATGGAGGGTTTTAATAACCATCAATAACCATGTTTCATCGATGATTAATCTTGAAATAGGGCCTCTGGTCCCTATAAATTTAAACCAAACATATGGATCGTCACCTAGACATTTGATTGGATGTTCTTGGACCCTTGGAATGCATTTTATGCATTTCTGCCATTAAACCTGCACACAAAACAAATAATTAGTTTTAAAACCCGCAGGTAAGGTTTTTATGCATTTTACAGGTGTTTCTTGGGTGTTTGGGCATTTACAGGGGCAATAATGGTAAATCAGGGCTTGGTTCCATAGGCAGAACCGGCGAGAAATTTGAACGATGGGTGGCAGTGTTTAAATATTGGTGTGAAGGGAAAAGGGGTTTTTGAAAACCGGGAGGTGGTTTTCGCACGGACGAGGAGGCAGTAATGGTATTTGGGGTGGGCATGCGATTCCACTCACCGCATGCCACTTGGCAGAGGAATACTGCCCATTTCATGCGGTCGGATATTATTTAACCCATGCACAATTAAAATTGCGATTGGATCTCGTGGGATGAGATCAATGGTGGTCGCAAGTTTCAAGAGCGGTGGTCAAGTTCCAAGGTGGAGCACTGGGACAGGTGGTAGAGTATGAATGGTGCAGGTTTCAAAAAATAAAGCGGGGCTCGAGGTATTTATAAACCGAGCGAATGCACTTTTAATAGGTAAAAAGAAAATTTTATGAAGGGGTTTATACAATAGGCGGGGTTAGGGTCATGTGAGCGCGACGGAGTGAGGGTTTAAGGCGAGGGGGTTTAAAACCTTAAAGGGTCGGGCTTAAAACATAAAGTCAGGTTTTATATTAAAAACATATCTTTTTAACATAAAACAAAAGTACCCGATAGTTTAATTTTTGTTTTAAAACAATGTAAAAATGCATTTTACATTGTTTTGATGAAAATAAAGGAAAAAGGTGAAGGGAAGGGGGTTTATGAAGGGTTTTGAAAGGGGAAAATGGGTTTTTAGGGGAGAAAATTAGTGAATGAGATTTTAGGTAAGGAGGGAGAGTAAAAATGGGGAAAATAGCCCAAAATGAGTCTTTTTAAGAACAACAAAGTAACTTGAGAAAGCAGAGATAAAATTCAATGAAAATGGTTTTATAGGGATAATGAAGAGAGTGGGATTTATAAAGATAGATGATAGGCCAATAATGTTATCTTTAGATTCTTGTAGAAGATACATAGTCATCTAGTGAACTCTGTAGAATACAGGAGGATAAAATGCGTCAAGAAAACCACTAGAGCTAAGTCACACAAATATTGGTGGCCCAACAAGAGAAAAAAATCTAAGAGGAGAAAGGTACTTTCTGTTTCTCATTGATGATTTAACCTAGATGACCTAGATCATGATCTTAAAAGAAAAATAAGAAGCATTTAAACATTTAAAAAAATTCAAAGTTCAGGTTGAAAATAAGAAAGATCTAAAGATCAAGTGCTTAATATGAGACAGAGGAGGATAATACTCCTAAAAAAAGTTTGAATAATTATGTGAAGAGAACAACATAAAATGACAATATTTTGTGGCTATAATTCTACAACAAAATGGAGTGGTGGAAAGGAAGAACAAAACTATCCAGGAAATGGCCAAAGCTATGGTAGATGGATGTTGATGTATCTCACATCTTCTAGGGAGAATCAACAAAAGCAACGGTATATTTTTCTAACTGAACTTTTGTCATGCCCAATAGTAATAAAACTCCCTATGAGTTATGGAAGGGGAGATTTGGATCAATTAAACACCTCAAAGTGAATGGGAGCAAGTGTTTTATCAAAAGGAATGATAAAAATCCTGGAGAGTTTGACTCTCGTGTTAATGAGGGAATATTACTTGGGTACTTTGTTCGAAGGAAAGGTATGAAGTGTTACAACAAGAAAACAAAGAATATTGAGGATTGCATCGATGTAATAGAGATGAGATAGGTGAAAAATTTGAATCCTCTAAAGTAAAGATACACTTTGAAGATGACGAAAATCAAGAGATGGGGATTTTAGACCAAGAGGAAACATGGTTATATTGTGAACATGAGGAGTGAAGAACAACTTCAAAGCCAAAGACACCTTCCAGATATGTACAAAAAGAGCATCATGAAAGTTATATATTAGGAGACCAAAGACAAGGTGTTTAGACGAGGATGAAACTTCTTGGAAGTCTAAGCTACACAAATATAGCTCTAATATCATAGATTGACACCAAGAATCTCAATTAAGCATGTGAGGAAAAGTTTTGGGTGAAATCTATGAATAAATAACTTGACCAAATCAAAAATAATGACACTTGGGAGCTAGTTCCAGGACCTAGAGAGAATAATTTCATTGGGACAAAATGGGTTTCAAGAACAAGTTGAATTAACAAGGTCAAGTAATCAAGAAAAAGGTGTGTTTAGTTTGCAAAGGGTATTCCAATATATAGGGGATGGATTTCGAGGAAACCTTTGCACCAATGGATAGACTATAAGTGATCAATATTTTTCTTTCCTTTTCCAGTCACGAAAAACATCAAAGTGCATCAAATGGATGTGAGGTATGTATTTCTCAATGGATATCTAGGGGAAGAATTTTGCATTGAGAAGACATAAGGATTTAAGCTCGCCACAGAGAAAGGGTTTGTGTGAAAATTGAAAAAGGCCCTATATAAAATTTTTAGTTGCTCAAAATGTCTTCATCAACATCGAGTAAAACCACCTGGTAGGGACCTTAGAGTATATCCTTTTCTGTTTGGATTGGTGGATTCGACTGGGATTACGGGACAAAAGGATGGGATGGATGCATAATGGTTTTAATGTAACTAGAATTCGAAATATAATTAATACTTAAAAATAATTTCTATCCCGAGAATTATTATAAATTCATATGTGATATAAAATAATTTCATAAACAAAATGACAACATATAACATCAAACGAATATGAAGTTAAAGAAGAGAATGATAGCTAAATTTAATTAAATAGTTAATTAAAATTTGCTGATAAAACTTATCTCACACACACATACACACACACACACAGACACACATATATGATTTCGTCATTTATACATATGCCATATGATTTCAATAACACATAACAATAGTGAAACACGTATCACTACTTGCAACACATATATGTAAATGAAGTCAAATAACCATTTAAGACTTAAGCAAAGGGAAAACTTAGAGATAATAGTACTCGATATATCATAACTCTATTCAAGAGAAAACAATAGTGGTTCAAATTTCTATTAAGATAAATTTTGTTACAGTAGTATAAACAAAAAGCTTTCTATCCAACATTCATAACCCCTTCTCCATTATAATCAAGGGGATTTATAGTTTTTGAATTACATACAAATATAGAAAAGCAGTATAAAAGTGAAGCAGTTTTAACAAACAACGCTTAAAACAAAAAGATAATACAAGTTTAGGCTTCTATTGTAACCACTTGGCTAAGACTGTGATGAAGACTTCCCTCCCATACATTGCCTGAGCTTGTAAATATCTTTCATAGGCTTCGATTCAGGTGGAGACAGTGGATTTATCCGCATTTGACCAGTAAATATAACATTCCTGAGTACTAGAAGCATATGATTGGTTGTGTTAGATAAGCATATCAACATTAACGATTGAAAATTAGGTTTAACTAAGAAATATAAATGGAGTTCTAAGTGAGTCTTTGAAAACTTTTCAATGTTCTCATCCATCTTTGACAATTCCTACGATGATTTAGTCAACAATTTGATATCTAGTAGAGTTCCTTTAGGACAGTCGGGAATAAGAATTTCTTGCAATAAATTATCATTGTTAGATTCAATGAGGTCATTGGAGATGTCCCTTGCATTGAATATCATTGTTTCAAAATGTTTGAGGCATGGAAAATTTTAGGGCCTAATATTCGCAGTTGGGCTAGTTTTACATGATTTTTCTAAAAAAAGGATTCGCCAATTTCCATTTTTCATAAAAATGATTCGCCCAAATTTTATAATATAAAATAATTTTATGTTAAAAATCGCCAACACTATATAGAGTGTATATATAAAATCATTATAAATTTGAATAATCTTACAAATACATCAATAAAAATTTTATAGTTTTCATATTAAGGACTAGTGAGTTTCGTCAATTTTTTAAACTTCAAGATATTTTTCCATCCTTAAAATCTTCCCTGGTTTGAGACACATTTCCCATTCTCAAAAGACTATTTCCTTCTGCGATTCCTCTATCTTTGGGAGATCAGTTGATTTCCCTTTAGTGTTGTCCTGTCATGTTATGTGGCCTGCAATTTTCTCTTCAATATCTTAAAATTATGTCCTCGGATTAGACAATTGATCTACCAATGCAATGGTTGTTTGACATAAATTATGAATAATAGACAAATTCTAACTGAAAGTGACTTGTTATTGATTGCGAAGAGTATTTAATTCTCTCGCTTCCCTTTTAAACTGAACCAATTTAGGATTAAATTTCAGTTGTTCAATCCTTTGTTGTAATTCCTAACTTTGAGCTTCCATATTCTCAAATCAGATTCATGTCAAAGTTTAAGGGCATAAAAATTATTCTGGAGCTCTATAAGATGTTCTTGCCACTGTTGAGAAATCATTTGATTTTAATTGTCAATACCTTGTTCCATCTACATAATACTATCATATTTCTCCTTCAGAAGATATTGTAATTTGGTGGCTTTGTCTATGATGACAGTAGCATATGCTCCTACGAACTGTGAGAGTTTTCTAAGATCCTCTGCAGGGGTAGATTGTTTCCCTTTCCATACTACCTCAAAAGAAGTGTCTCTAAGGACCGAGGTCTGCGATTGATCAATATTTATTATTTTTCTCTGTCTCTTGAACATGACTTTATGTTGAGGACTATACAATATGTCAAGGGGAAGAATTTCTTCAACCCTTAAAATGACCTCAAAGGTCGGGATTGCTAGTATAATTTCTATATCATCAATCTACAAAGGCTTGTCTAAAGCCTGAATAGTAAGTGGGATATTATCTACAGTTTTAGAAGTATTTAAACCTTTTTCTTGTTATGGAGTCTCGATATCCTAAGGATTTGTTTCAATGGTAACCTAATTGAACTGCTCCCAGATTTTGTGAAACTTATTATGAGGGAAAATTTATTCAGCTTGAGAAGAGGAGTAAGTGTTGATCCCTTTAGTCTGAGTTATATCAGTATTATGTGTTTCACTAACAATTATAACATCCTCTTTCTTATTTCTTTACTGAGGTAGTTTCAACAAATCCATTGGAAACCTAGCAATCATTTTCTTCCTATACTTATTGAATTGAGTTGTCTCTTGTGGATTTAACTGTGTTACTTGTTTCAAAACTAGTGAATAGGGAGAGGCCTTTTCGAATAATTCATCAAAATTACCAGGCTCATGAGAAAACTGCCTGATACTTGATTTTCATGTAACATTTTTGGCAGTTTGAATGGGATCATACTGCCTATTAGGAATAGTTGGAAGTTTAAACACATAATATTATCAATCTCAAGACCAGTATGTTTGTAATTTTCCAAAGAATATACACCACACTAAATATGAAAATTAGGTCAAATTTTATTTTTGGCATCTTTCAATACCTTTGAAAGATCATGACCTACTGTATGATATGTTATCTCTCGAACAAGAAGTTTTTCAGGAACATAAATAGAAAAAACATGGGGTTTTGGAAGACTACAAAATATGCATATATAAGTGAAATATTCTTCACTCAACCATTTTCCAATTGATAATAGGTCATTTTCACCTTTTGAAGAAACCCTAGTAGCTTTCTTGTCAAAGACACTTTGATGAATTGGAATCATTACTCCAAGACAAATTCTATATAAATGAGGTTGATATTTAGAGTCCCAAAACATATCATGATAAATATGGATAGGGGTTGGGTAGTCTATAGTCCATTTCCATCCCATGGAGGTGAAATAAAGGTAAAACATACGGCATCCATTATATAATCACTCATATAAAAAAGACAAAATATGTTCTGTGAAAAATTACGCATGTTCTTGTAAGCTAAAATGTGAGAGGCAATGCTATCAAATAATATATTTCCCCAATCCATAATATTGTCAATGAGTGGTGCCCATTGGTCAGAGAATTGTTATGTGGTAGGGAAAGCATAAATTCTATATAACATAGCAACTATTTGACGATATGGGTCTTCAAGGGAAGAAACAACGCACATACCCATATATTCTCTCTTGTGCTTGTTGGAATATCTTCTTGAGTCTTTGATGGCCTCTAATGGATGATCATGTGCTTCTGTGAACTTCTCTACAAAATGTTTGTCATAATTTTGCTGAGGTTTTGGAAACTAATACATTATGCTCAAATCCTTGTTAGCGAATGAATCGATGACTATGTCCCTCTGTGTGAGGAAATTCATTGCGACAATGTTCACATTGTCAATAACTCATCTGATCATGTCTCTATAAGGGAGGTTTTTGGGTCGAACCACAACTCTATGTAGAAATTATTTGGATACATTGTTGTATGAAGAACTAGATACCAATGTAGAATCATGAGTTGTGATTGTTCTCTTTACTATCCTGGGTCCTTCATCTTCAAATAGGTTATAGATAGATTCCCAATAGGAGCTCCTGATATCTGGAGTACAAACAATGTCAGAAAATAGTGCAGGAATTTTAGTGTTTTTTGTTGGAGGGGAAATTCGTTGTTGTTGAACCACAATTTTATTTCCTGCTTTAGTTTCCTTGGACATATCTACTGAATTTTTCTTATCGAGACTGGCGTGTAACTGAAACACAAAAATGCGCGAAAATTCCTTACTGGAGATTTGCTAGGGTAAACAACTACTTTCCATAACGATTTATGTCTTTAAGGAAAATCATGATGATATAAAACTGTAATGATTAAGTCGTTTAGAACTTCAAAAAACTATAAATTCATTACCTTTTGGGAATTAAATGATAAAAATACATTCATGTGGGTCCTTTACATGTTGGCATATTGGAATAATTTTATCAAAGAAATCTTGTGGTCACACTTAAAAACTTACAATATTTGGGCTTTCAATATGTATTTTCTAAAGATACAATGGCTATGAGAGTTTTGCAGGAAAATATATAAGAGATTTCATATCGAGGAATGACATATATAGGGGATTTAAAGAATTTCCATCAATAAAAAAAGTTTCGATGTGAATAGAGTGGGGAATATCGAAGGTTAGGGGTATGAGAGGATTGGCATATCAGAGGTGAGGAGTGTCAAAGATAAGGATTATAGGACTCTATCGACTATTGGAGCATCAGGATATCGGATTTTTTTGTGATGCTTCTTGTTAAGAACTTGCCATATTTCAGAGTTCCGATATGCCACATGGAAGCATCGTGGGGCTAGATGTTTTTTAAATATTCAAGAGGAAGCACCTTTATATCTTTATACTTGGATATCAGGAAAGTTTGATTGGCTAAATTATTTTATCGTAAATTTCTTATGAGGAACGTTATGATATTAAAGATTTCCAATATAATTCTTCTGATAATGCAAATTTTTAAATAATATAGGCCTATCGGGTTTAATGAAGGAGGACTACTATGGGATTAATCTCTAATATGAAAGTTATGATAAGGATTTATTCATGTGAAAAGGTGTTTTATTTACAAAAAGTTAAAAAATTCCTGATCTTATCAGAATTAAAGAATTTTATTAGGATTCAAAAGGTTCCCCATTGTTTATTAGTTAACTAAGATAAAAAAAAATGTGGGTTTGTTGAGTACTACAACAATTGGCAACATACTAGGGGAAACAATTATCTCTGTAAAAGTCGGTGAAGTTTTAATTAACTAAAGAAAAATATTTTTTAGAAATATTTTCAAAAATTTGAAATCTATATTGATTAAAATAAATATGAATAAAATAACTCGTTATTTTTCAAATATTCAAATTTTTCTATTTATGGAAATGTCTATTATCTATGTCATTCATTTAATTAGTTATAAAGATAAAAATAGAGAACTATAGAAGTTTAGTGTAAAGATAGAAGTTTTTGTCATTGGTAGAGCCACTGCTTCCAGGAGGCATCCATAGCCTCAACAGGGTTACCATTTAACCAAATAATATCAGTATCCCATATACTTATAGTGATATCTTTAGAGGCATTAACCTTCCATTATTTTATTATTACTTTTTGTCTCTTGAAAGCCATTGTCATGGTTTGGTAGCCAGATAGTAACAATTCCATTCATAGGTTATAATGAAATTGAACAAGATGAATCGTGATGAGATCTCTTTTCTTACATATATAAACCTATAATCCATTATCCTGGTCTTATCACACATAAATATTTAATTCTGATTGATAGGGTCACTCACCTAGTTTTTATTTTGTCTCACAAGGATTGGTCCATGAAATTGATGAGAAATTCATGAAATAAGTCCTTATCCGAAGTCTAAAACACTCTATTAGTCATGTCATCTCAGCCATATCTATCAAGTTCCACCTTAGGTTCACATACATGGCTTCAAATCAAGGTAATGTCCACCTATCTGATTTTTCACGGTTCCGCAGTGAATATAACTACAAACTGGCATATTTCACTATGGAATCCTTTGACCAGTCTGTAGCAAATCTGCTAGGTTTATAACTGAATACGATGCAGAATCGTGTTTTTCTGCACCAAAACAAAGGACAATAAATTGCCAATTTTCTAATGGTTAGGGATAAAGGTGAGGTCATATAATCTATTATCATGATCATCCAAGCATGCAAAAGTGTAAATACCCCCATCATTATCTTTCACTCCCACATTTGTGATCATGCTCTCCACTTTCGAATTCCATTTTTAAAAATTATCCCAAATCACCTCTATGTAATATTTTGTTTGATTTTTGCATGCATTAGTCCATTATCATCTCTGAGAAGTGGATTCCCACTGCAAGTGGCTTGTTTTTTATTTTTTCTCTTTGCAGGTGTCACATTGCAGAAGGCAGCCTCATTATAAAAGAATATGGCTATGAAGAAGAAGGTAAACAAGGGAGGCTCTTGTGTGAGATACAAAACCATGGACTTCAAACTACTCAATGAACACCCCATTATTGTAGAAGCATTTTGATCCAGGAGGATTTTGATCAGTACAGATCGATAGAGTTCCAAGTACAAGCGACGTCCTGTTCAGTCTTCAATCCACCAGTTTCGTCAGTGTCGCCCGAAGAAAACGTCCTCAAGTTGATCGTGGTTCAGTGTCAAGTTCATGGCATGGTTGTCATGTGATTCTAATTTGGGTTAAAATTGGTCAAAAAAGGTGAAATACCTTACAATGTAAAGGTCTATAGTTAAAAGCTAACCTAGATCTAAAACCCTAATACCTAAGACTAAAACCCTATACACATGATCTAAGTCCTAAACATACAAACCTCATGCTAAAAATAATTCCTAAAGATAAAGTATTTTTCCTAGCGCAAATGTTCCTAGGTACAAAACGTAAGGAAAATCATAAAAAACCCACTCAGACTTTGGAATAAAACAAAATTTTAAAAATTTGCACAACTAAATTGCGCAACGTTTAAACTGTGTCGAAGTTGCAAACCGCTGACATGTGAACACTCTATATAACCATGGCGGAGAATGTTAAAAGGTTATGAGATGTGGTTGACAACTGTTGACCTCTAGATGTTAAAACCCATGACAGATATGCCATGTGACATCTGTTGCCGGAATCGTCGGGGTTAATACCAAGACCGCCGAAGGAAATCATAACCGCTGGTGTTAAATCTCATCCGCCCACACTGATCACATGCTGAAGATATCTTCTTCCGCTCGGTTAGCAAGCCTCCTAGCGAATTATTTTATCCTATGGTTTATATTCGGGTTTTTAAATTTATTTTAGCGCTGAAGGTCTATCACTTAATCCCTAGGTTTTAGCTAAATGAGGGAATTCGATACCATTCCAATGATTTTCTCAACTAAGTGCCAATTTTGGCCATTCATAGTTCGAGAGAATTATTATCTAAGCCATGACAAATTCTGTAATATTCAAAAATTAGCATGCAACTAATTGGAATATTTATTTTTGTCTTTTACACCTAGGAGGTTGAATAAATGGGTAAGCAGGCCCATGAATAATAAAATATGAATAAAAACCCTCATAGTATGTAAAGGGATCATCATTGGAGCTAGATTTCACACCCTCATGTGTGAAAAGGGACCTTTGCATGTGGACAAGGTCAAGTTTGACCAAGTCAACAATGCTAAGATAAGAGGTGTAGATCACTTGGAGAGACAACGCAGTATGAATGGGAGGAGGTTTCTTTGGTGAATGAAACCATAATGAGTGGGACTCATGGTGAGGGGGATTTCACTTGTTTAAAAGGAGAGCAAGGCAACCATTTTTATTCAAGTTATGGATTATTAATTTCGTTGCCTGTTTAGACTTTGTGCATTCTCCTGCTGTTTAGCATAGTTGCAGTGCTGCTTAGCACAAGGATTTCTTGTTTAGGAATTCCTTCTCCTTTCAAGAGAGAACTATTGAAGGAGATTTCTCTTCATTTCTCCACATACAGGCTTGAGGCCAAGCATCCTCCTTCAGCTAAAACGTTATTCCTGTAGCAGGAAACATTCTGTTGTAGGGTTTTTTAGTGGAGGTTACTTAACACCACTTCATGTGCTTATTTTTCAGAGGAGGGAGATTCTTTTCCTCTGGGAGATCAGTTAGGAAGATCTCTGAGCATATTTTACCATATTTGGAACTAGGCCATCCATTTCCATGATCTACAACGCAGTCCCTCTCTTAGAATGCGTTATTTTCAGTGTGTATCTAGAGTGAGGGTTTGCAATATTGTTTGGAGGGTCAGATTTTCAGTGTTAGGATCAGCCTTTCACTTGGAAGATCCATTGGAGGAGGTTTATTCATCTTGTGTATCATCTACAACTATCTCCATCCAGTTCTTGAGTTGCATCTACTACTCAACCCTGCTACTCCGACATTTTTGCCATTTTGTATATTTCAGCAAATCCTTCTAGGATTGACTTGATATTTTTTTTCAGGGGTTAGAAATTTTCTCCCCACATTATTTGAGCCATATATTTCCATATCTATGTATTGATATTATTTCTGTAGCAGTGCCTCCTATAAACTGCATAGTCATAGCCTTGGGCTTTCTATATGTAGCAGTGTTCTTCATTTTCTTGTACATGTTCTATTGAGGCTTGCATTGCCTAGCTTGAGTGATCATTACTCAAGGATTTGTATACATTTGCTACTATAAGATCAATTTCATGGCTATTTTGATCTTCTCATGATTTATGTATAGATATAACACTGCTACTCTAATATGTGTTTTACATTGTTGCATCTCCAACTTTAGAATATCTTAAGATATTTTTATTGTTGTAGAAATTCCATATTTTGGGATATTACAATGGTATCAAAGCATCCATCTTAGCTCATCCTATGAGTTTCAGCCAAATAAGATAAAATAAGGTCAGAATGTTGGAGAGGATGAGTTTTGTCTCATCATTCTTCAAATCTATGAAGAACCTCCCCAAGGAGGATAAGAAAATAGAAGAGGAAGGACCATGCACTTCCTATTCTCACCGGAAAGAAGACAATAAGCATGAGAGATAATTGGATCATTTGATTCTAATTCAGTACCTTGTTGAGTACAAACCTCAACCTAGAGCCTTCAAAGAGACTCTAGCTCTTCCACGGTTCATTCAGTTGAAGGAAGAGAGGAGGTCCTGCAACAAAAGAGGAATCAAAGGTAATAGGTTTCTATTGCCTACATATGATGGATCATCTACAACTAGATTGGGCAAGGAAGCTTGAGGCATTCTTCCTACTACATCTAGTGGTAGAGAGGGAGGCAGTAGAAGTTGGAGCGCTGCACTTGGAGGGTAAAGCCAATGTTTGGTGGTTCAGTCACTTGAGCCATGCAAGAGTGACTTCTTTTGCTGAGTTCACTCAAATGTTGATTAGAGCCTTTGACAGAAAGAGATCAGAGGAGGAAAAGCCCACACCACTAAGGGAGGAGACTTGTACCAGCTCTGTCACAGCCTTGGGAGAGCAGCCTTCCACATCTGCAAATGGGGCAGCCATTTCATTGGAGGAAAGAACTATTGCAGCCATACAAGGAGATCCCAAGTTCCATCAAGGTATGAATGAAGTTCCACCTTCTACTATTTCAGAAAATATTTTGGAGAATTGTGGGAATTCACATTTAAATGAGCAAGAATCAACATACATTGCTAACCTAGAGCAGCAATATTGCACTATGCTGTGCAACATTGTAACATTCAAGGAAGAAATAAACCATCACCCTCATGAGCCATTTTTGGAGTGCATACCACATTTGAGGTTGGGGTTTGAAGACTTGAAGGAAAGAATGATAGATAGTAGACATCTTGAGATGAGAAAAACTTTCTCCTTTCCAGATGACACTTTCTCAATTAGCACCTCTCAGCTCAAAGAGAGACTTCTACTTTCAGCAGATCCAAGACCTAATTGGTTTTGGAGGACTATTGATGAGAGGGAGATCTCATGGAGAGATTTCATTGGAGGTGCAATTCAACACATCATGGAGTGAAAATTTCTTCCCTTCTCACACTTGGATATTTATGGATTCAAGGAGGAGAAAATAGATAATGGAGGACATCTTAGGATGGATAAAATATCTCATGGTTGTGTTGGACACTTCTTGAGCCACACACATCATGATGGGAGGTTTTTTCCTACCACCTATTTGGGTCCTTATAGGATTAACTTGATCCTTGAGAAGATTGCATTTCAATATCCTATGAAATGAAAAGATAAGATTCTGATTTGGGAGGATGGTACCCCTCATGGGAGGAGTAACAAGATAGAGGATGGAAGGAGACATCCACAAATGGTTGAGTGGATGTGTATGGAGAGCAAGAAGCTGGTGAGCTACTTGAAAATTTATGACACCGGGCAACAAGAGGCTTGGCTACGCTGGTTACTCTTGAAGGATTTTGGCCATCACTTGGCATATACTCTTTCTAAGGGTAAGTGGAGGAAGAAGATGTGGCAGGATGCTTGCATCGTTGAGCAGAAAAGAGTATGGATGCATGATGTTGATGTGATCTTCATATCATTCATTATGTTTTAATCACATGACTTGTATGATGGAAGTATGATGAGGCAGCAAAAAATTTTGTTGCTTTGGTTGTTCTTGGGAGAGCAAGGGCATATTTTCTCTCACACTTTGCATGATGTTGCAGGAGTAGGAGATGGCACTATCATGGTGCAAAGGGGTTACTCCTTGGCCTTAGATGATCAAGAGGTAATTCCACTTTGGGAGGAAATTCTTATGTGTGGCATAATTATGGGAGTTGTCTTGGAAAAGGGGCATGTCGAAGAATGGAGCTATGAGTTGGCAGGAGCTTATTTGCATAGGCCAACAACACTGTCACTTGGGAGCTTGGGGTTATTGATGGAATGTCCCCAGGATCACTTCACACTTGATGCACTTGGTGGAAAAGGAGTAGGTGAGAATGATGAAGTAGTGGATGGAAACATCTATTACATTGATATGATCTTCTTAAATTGGATTTCCAAGCATGAGAAGAGAGGTCTTCATGCAGCACATGGTTTATTCCTCTTCATAGGAGTGTGTCATACCACTATGGATGAATTATTCACATACATATGCATCATCTTACTCTCAACACATGGTAAGAATATTATTTTTGCATCCATGGATTTTCTAACTCAGTATTTGGATACTCTTACCATTCTTATTTAGTGCATTGCTCCACAAGGGGGCAAGCTTTTCATTGAGCTCCATGGTCAACATTGGGCCAAATTATATGATGGAGACAACCATCTCTTGTATGGCCTTGGGAAAGTGTTTTCTTTCATGTATTTTCAGTTGATGTACTTAGCCATTTTCTATTTATCGGTAGATGTCATGACATACATAATTATCCATGTAACAAAAAACAACTTTCCATGTAATTTTTTGAAGCAACGGTTTGAAAAACTGCACTGTCACTATTGGGAAAATTGTTGGTACCTTCTTGCACCACATGAAACCTTCAACATTTTACTCATTTTTTTGATAATCATGAATTCATTTGCTGATATTGATCTCATATGTATTGGAAGCATGATTGGGAGAGACACACATGAGTTGGATGTGTCCTTTGGGAGAGAGGATTCCCACACTTTTTTGCATTGCATGTTCTGATGGGAGCATGAGAGGAGATATGGCCACCATAGCCAAATATTTGTTTCCTTTTGTTGAGGTGGGCCATGTGATTTATGGGATGCCATATGGTGATGATTTACTATCCATCACATATGGATGATTTGGGCCAGCTTGATTCACAGCGTTGGAGAGGAGATTTTTGGAGATCTAGTCTTCATATTGCCACTTGAGGGAAATTTTTTTGCAGCCCAAGATCAGCATATGCTCTACACTTATCATATTTGGAGAGGAGGACAACGTGGAGTAGACTCCTATGTCTACCATGTTTAGATTTTCAGCCCACCTACATTGAATGAGCTCAAGGTGGAGGAGCATTTTCAGGAGTTGCCATGTTGGGAGGTGACTCATTTTGTATGGATGATTGCTTGGGGATGGAGGATCCACATGGGAAGGATTTTTCCCAATAAATTTCATATTCCATGCCTTGAGAGAACCCCTAGACAAAACCTTATTGCCTCCTTGATTACTTTACCTATTCATGATGATAGCCCTTTGGCTAGTTTGCATGCTTGGGAGGGGCAATTTGGAGATTCATTGATGAGACAAAATCTTATTCCTTGGAGGAGTTCATCATATATGGATGCTACATTAGGAGGAAGAGAGACCTTTTAGTTCTATCCTTGCAGTTTCTTGAGGACAAGCAACATTTGGGAGGGGAGGACTATAATATTCCAAAATTAGCATGCAGCTAATTGGAATATTGATTTTTGTCTTTTACACCTAGGAGGTTGAATAAATGGGTAAGGAGGTCCATGAATAGTAAAATATGAATAAAATCCCTCATAGTATGAAAAGGGATCATCATTGGAGCTGGATTTCAAACCCTCATGTGTGAAAAGAGATGTTTTCATGTGGACAAGGTCAACTTTGACCAAGTCAACAGCATTGAGATAAGAGGTGGAAATCACTTGGAGAGACAGCGCAGTATGAATGAGAGGAGGTTTCTTTGGTGAAGGAAACCCTAATGAGTGGAGCACATGGTGAGGGGGCTTTCAATTGTTTAAAAGGAGAGCAAAGAAGCCATTGTTATTCATGTTATGGATTACTGATTTCATTGTCTATTTAGACATTGTGCATTATCCTGTTGTTTAGCAGAGTTCCAGTGCTGCTTAGCACAAGGATTTCCTGTTTAGGAATTCCTTCTCCTTTCAAGAGAGGCCTCTTGAAGGAGCTTGCTATTCATTTCTCCACATATAGGCTTGAGGCCAAGCATCCTTCTTTAGCTACAATGTTATTCCTATAGCAGGAAACATTGTGTTGCAGGGTGTTGCCGTGGAGGTTACTGAACACCACTTCATGTGCTTATTTTTAAGGGGAGGGAGATTCTATTCCTTTGGGAGATAATTTAAGAATATCTCTGATAATATTTCACCATATTTGGCACGACAAAAACCATTTCCATGATCTACGGCGCAGTCCCTCTCTTACACTGCGTTATTTTCAGTGTGTATTGGTAGTGAGGGTTTGCAGTATTGTTTGGAGGGTCAGATCTTCAGTGCTAGGATCAGCCTTTCACTTGGAAGATCCATTGGAGGAGGTCTATTTAGCTTGTGTATCATCTACATCCATCTCCATCCAGTTCTTGAGTTGCAGTTGCTACTCAGCCCTGCTACTCCGACATTTTTGCTATTTTGTATATTTCAGCCAATCCTTCTAAGATTGACTTGATATTGTTTTTCAGGGGTTAGAGCCTTTCTCCCCACATTATTTGAGCCATAGATTTCCATATCTATGTATTGATATTATTTCTATAGCAGTGCCTCCTATAAACTATGCAGTCATAGCCTTGGGCTTTCTATATGTAGCAGTGTTCTTCATTTTCTTGTACATGTTCTATTGAGGCTTACATTGCCTAGATTGAGTGATCATTACCTCAAGGATTTTTATACATTTTCTGCTATAAGATCAATTTGATGGCCATTTGGATCTTCTCATGATTTATGTATTGATATAACGCTGCTACTCCAATATGTGTTTTACATTGCTGCATCTCGAACTTTAGAATATCTTAAGATATTCTTATTGTTGTAGAAATTCCCTATTTTGGGATATTACAAATTAATTCAAAGGGATATAGAGTGTTTTTGAAGTTCAGTTTCAGCAGGACATAGGCAGATTTTTTTGCAGCATTGCTCGGCCATCGGGTGTCGGAATTGAGCACAGAGACAGACGTTGGAAATGCAAGAGAGAGTAATTTTTGCTTACAGAGTTCAGAAGTGCCTGTGAGCACAGTCATTCTGTTTCATATCTGTGTAAATAAATTCCTCGAGATCAATCCTAATAAAAATGGATTCCCACTTGAAAGCGTACCCGGAGATGTAGTCCACTAGGGACGAACTCCGTAATCAACTGTTTTCATCTTCTTCTCTCTGTTTATTGTTGCTATTTAATTATTTATTTTCTACTAGTTTATGTCCTCTTTCATTAAATATTACTTCAGTTAACAATCAATCTAAAGGATAAACTATTCAAACTGCCTGAGCACTTTATTCGATCACATTTAGTTCATATTTTGTATCAGAGTAGGTTGTGCTTTGTAGTTTGTTTGTCAATGGATGTTAAATAGGTTGGGATTGCAACGTGGAGAAGGTGAGCTTGAGGAATTCAATCCAGAGATAGAAAAGCGGGAATTTATTTTTCAATCAATGATGATAGGTACTGAGACCGTTGAGACTCCTGAAGCTACTAAGAAGAAACACATGGATGAGAATCAAATCCAACAGATGTTTCTAAAAAAACAACAAATGTTGGTAGAATTATATGAAGACAAGAAGACGAGAGATGTAGCCTCATCATCGAAGGCATCAAAGAAGGAAAAGGGTAAAGGCAAGGCAGATAAATCTCCTTCTCCTCCATCATCTCCATCATCTTCTTCTTCCTCTTCTACTTCTAGTTCCGAATCAGAAAAAGTAAAGAAACCTAAGATTCCACTTTCGAAACTTGATGTTAAGTTCGAATTACCTATGTATGATGGTGAAATAAACCCCGAGAAACTAGATAATTGGGTAAAACAGTTAGAAGTCTATTTTCGTATTCAAGATATTACTGATGATAAGACAAAGATCCAATTAGCTACTCTTAGAATTGGGGGTACTGCTTTGATTTGGTGGGAAAGTAAGACATAGATATATTTAAAGCATAAGGGAAAATTTATCACCTCATGGACTAAGTTTATTAAAGCTCTAAAGAAATAATTCTATCGATTGCGTCACACACAACAAGTTGTAATTGATTGGCAGTGTTATTCATCCATAATTTTGACTTTATCCAAAGATGACTAAATGTAACAAACCCAAATTTTTAGAACAAAATTGCAAGAACATTATGAATTCTAGAAATCTCACTTCCTTCATCATTTCAAGTCCATCAGTCCACTGAAATCTTCATCTTTGTCTCCTAAAAAGGTTAGCGTGCTGTTCCTGAAACCTGTTGTTCCTTAGTAGTGTTGTTCCCTAAGCTGTTGTTGTTGTTCCTTATTCACAATCCTCAAGAAACACTACTGAATAAAAAGAGACAATATGTAGGACATTTTTTCCATCATTTCCTAAGCCCATTTCATTCTTTTCCCTTTGAATTTATCCTCCATTTTCCCTAAAAACCCCTTTTTAATCATTAAAAAAACCCTTTTATGGTTTAAAAATGCCCTTTTTCACCTATCGAAACTCTTAAAAATTGGCCTAAAAACCCATTTTTTCTTAAAAATCAATCTTTTTCAATTAAAAGGTATAAGCCCTCGAGGGTTTTAAATCTTTGGCCCCTTTCCCCCATATGTCCGAGCGCTATGACCAAGTGCCCAAACCCCTATCGCATCGGCTTTTCTTCTTTGAACCTGCATTTCCTTTGAAAAATTTTACTCGCCGATGCGATTAGCACCCTATCCTTAGTCCCTGGTCACATATTCCCCCATGAGACCATGCCCTAGTGCTCAGTTGTTAGCCCCTCCATCACATCAGAATCCCTTTTTTCTCCCTCCCCCTTGTCTTTCCTCTTTACCGATTGACCGATGCGATAAGCCCCTCCTCCCTGGCTCCTGGTCACTTCCACAAGACCACTTCCCGATGCCTTTCCTTAAGCCCCTTTTCCATTTCTTCTTCTTCCCCGCACCTATGTTATTTCTTGACAGATCTCCACCATCCATCCTAACCATACAACGGTCACCGCCCTTCCCCTTCGCCATCCAACCTCCCACCCATTTATCCCCACTAATAAATCCATGCCGTAGATCTTATAAGATCCAACGGTTCTCATCTAGCCTGACAACCCAACTCCATTGGGGCCTACCATTCACTACGTAAACCCTTCATCCAATCACTCACTGCCACCTAGCTTCCACTAATTCCCTGCCCATGCACCTTTCCCATCGCGTTGCTCTCTCGACTGTTGGATCCACCCCTTCTCATCCAATGGTCGATATCGCATATCGCGCAATTTCTGCATCCGAGGTTTAACACCAAAACCTACGCGAGACTAGTGGTATTGCAGAGGATGCGTGGCACGATATAACTAGATCATGTTCCCTCCAGACTAAACCCCTTACCACTCGTTTGTCGCACGAAAACCGCCAATGGTTTTCCAAAACCACTTATGCCCATTTTCGCGATAAAGTCCATGTAAAACCATTTTTTTCCCTCTACCATTAAAATCCTTCCTCCATGCATTCCGCCTCTCTGCAACCTCCTCTGCCAGCCTCCAAAGCAATATTTCCGACTCCGCATGGTTTTATTAACGTTTTATTTGTCTTGTGTATGTTGGATAGCGGTTTTAAAAGGTTAAAACCCTGCCACAGTCCACAAAGGGATGGACCAGGAGGTTACGACCTTTGTGGTCTGAACAAGGGCTGAATCATAAAAAAAGGGAATTTCTAGGGTTGGTTTCATAGTTCGATCAGTGTTCTATGAGCACTGTTTTACATCATCAAACCCTCAACATCTTGCAGGCACCTGTCCACAACAACAAAAGGAAAAAAGACATTGTATATGCATTATAAAGTCTTAAGGTGAAATCAGAGCCTTAGAACAGAAGATTAAAACCTAATCAAAGGTTTTAAAAGGCATAAGGAATTAATGAATAAAACAGTTGTTAAAAATAAAAAGAGATAAAGGCAAAAAAACATAGTATCAAGTTATAAAGAGGCAGACATAAGATTTAAAGGATTAATTAGCAGATCAAGGCTAAAATGCCTTAAAAACACAGTTTTGATGATAAAATAAAGAAGAATTAGGCTTAAAGAAAGCCTCAAATACATCAAAGGAGCAGTTATTCACTTAATAAATCAAAAGTGACACCTTTCACTTACTTTATACCTCAAAGGGAAAATTGGAAGTTATTACACAAAAAGATATTTTATAAATTGTCAAACAGTTATTGTAAAAGGCAGAAAAGAGCCTCAAAGTCAATATTTTTAGTTTTTTTCATCCTTAGGAAGTAAATATAGATTTAATACACAGATAAGTAGTTGAGAAACATAACTACCTTATGCCTTGTGTTAACCACCTATAAAATTTTGGCATAGCAAATAGGTGGCTAAGTATTTTTCTAAGTTTTCAAGAGAAACATTTTCCTTGAAAATCCTTCATTCTTGAAGCCTTCATGTGTCTTCTGTCATTTGAAAAAATCTTCACTATTGTTTCCATTGAAAATCCCTTCTATTTTGTGAAAGAAACTGCTCTCAAAAAGGCCTCCACTTGCCCTATTTCATTCCCACAAAATCCCATTTGTCACCCTTTTTCCCCTCACAAAATTCCTCCAAAATCCCTTAATTAACACTCTAAATCATCAAAATCCCCTTTTTAAACCCTATACTGCCCTATATCTGTTTTTAAAATCCCTTACTTTGCCTACTGGAACCCCTCATTTGGCTTAAAAAAAACTAATTTTTGGCCTAAAAACACCCTAATTGCACTATATAAGTCTTTTAGCACTATGTAAGTCTTTTAGCCCCCAAGGGCTTAAGGTTTCTTAACCCCCCATCTCATATAACCATAGCCCGCAACCGAGTGCTTAAAATACCTAAAAACCTTACCCGAAACATTTTTTCCTTTGTTATATCATTCTCCGATGTTGGGATTCGAGTTGATGAGAACCGTTGATCTCCGAAAATCAACGGTCGATCAGGCGCCCATTAATTTCACACCCTCTCTATTCTTTCCAAGGCTCCCTACCTCTTCCATAGATCTCAACCGTCCAATATATAGATCCAACGGCCAAGATCTATTTCGCAAACCATATATCCCTTTTTCCCTTTGTAAAAACTTCTGCCTCATCGTTGCATCACAGTCGTCCAATCATCAAATCCGATGGCCCACAAAAAACCCGATGGTCATCTCCGCCCATGCATCTCACCTCACGTCGTGCATCACCCACACCGTCAGATCTTTCCACCTGTCATCCAAAGACTGAGGAGCATATTGCGCAATTTTGGCATCCGAACGTTAATGTTTTGAAATCGCGCGATATGGGCGGTTTTAGTTTTCCACATGGCGCATGATGAATGGAATCGCGTGATTTTTGTAAACACCATTTACCCCCTCCGAGCCCACGTGAAAACCATTCCAATTTTCTGCCTTACTTCTCTCCACAATATGATTTTGGATTTAATCATAGTTGTTGATCGTTCTAATCTAACTGCCCATATGTGATCTTGCCCTCATTCTTCCACCATTCACCTATACTCCCAAATAACTCCATCAACGATTGTAGCCATTGATTTGTTCTGATCTGACAGCTCTGATATAACCTCGGCCCATCCTTTCTCCATTCATCCAAACAACCTTACCGACAAATCTCTACCGTAGATCACCGTCAACTATTTTAATCCAACAACTCACAACGCACGACGCACCAAACCTTCATCAAGCCATGTTTCAACCTTTTGCCATGGTTTTTTAGCCAAATTTCTTGCTGCATCCATGATTCCCTTCATTTCTCCTCCATCCTCCACAGCCCTCCAGAGCAATCCTCCCCCCACTCCCCCTGGTTTTCCTAACGTGTTTATTTTATTTTTGCAGGGTTACAAGTGGTAATTTCATTCTGTCTCTACAATCACAGTCATGGTGATTTAAAGCGCAGACATAATGTTTCAGAGCCAAAAATCACAGAGGAAGACACCAGAGAGGGTCTAAAACATGTTTTTCATTGAATATTAGCTTTATTGACCCTGTTTCAAACCCTCTGGCGCCTCCAAAACCTATACATTCATAGAAACACAGGTCAGCAGAAGCGAAAAAGAGTATCAGTGAGAGATTAAATGGATTAAAAGCCTATTATTGAAGACTTAATGCTAATAATCCAACATTTTAAGGACAAAGACATAGATGAAGACCATAAGAATGATAAAGAAGACTTAATGAAACCTAAAGCACATAAACAAGTTATATCAGTGCTTTCATATCAGCAGAATGTTCTTTTTCCAAGAAAGGACAAGTTCCCACAACATTTTCTATTCTCTGTCAAGCTCCTGAGAAGTTATTACCCTGACAAAAGTCCTTAAACTGTCAGTGCATTAGTTATAAGACATGGAAGACCTGAAAGCCATTTATTTTCCTTACTTGTCAAAGAAGATAAACAGAGTACTGGAGCCAGGAAAGTACTTCAAGGAACATACCTTTGGAGTTATTGTCAATCTGTCAAAGACCCCTGATTCAACCAAAGGGTACTAAAAGTCAATGTAAAGACATTAAAACAGAATGGGCTACATATACTCCTCTTCCTCTATTTTAATGCATCATTTAAGTTCTATCTGCCACTACTATCACTCTTTCATCTCTAAGAACTCCTGAAAAATACATTGTAAACATTGGTTAGCTGTCGATTGTAAGTTGTTTTACTGAAATAGAGTTATTTGAGTAGTAGTTGTAAATAGGCTAGGAGATGATCTCTGGTTGATATCAAGCTATTGGACAAGGATGTATGTGACTGGTTTTTCTCTTCTAATATGACAAGCATGTTCATTGGATCCCGATCTAAATCAGTGGTTATGTGTTCTCTCTTTGTTATTGTTTTTCCTATGTTATACATCATGTTTCACTTTCTCTGATAAGAATTAGTAATTTTAACTTAGGATATACTGCTGTAGTACCCTAATGTTTCATGCACTTTCTTATCTTTAATGTTTTTTGCTAAATTGTGTATCCAAGAACAAATTCAACATAATTTAACCAATATAGAAGTTGGTTTATCCAAGCTTACTAATGTATGAATTTAGAGTTTGTTTCTTAGATGTCCTTATTTGGTTCAGATGAAAGAATTAGGAAACTGGGAGGTTTAGAGTTTACCCTGTCTCACTAGGTTCCTTTTCTAACAGTTAGCCTTCCTAACATCCCTTTGAGTTGAATGTCAAAAGAAGATAAGGTTAAAAGTCTTTCTCTGATCTTAGATTTCACTCTGTGTCAAACTTAAATGTTTTCTATTGTTTGATAGTAGTCAGGAGGACTACTGGATTATTGTCTTCAGAGTTATCCTCATTAGGAGTTTTGATCATAGAGGTTAAGGCATGCCCTATCCCTATACTTACTCTGAAGTGGTCACCTTGGAAGGTTTTCCTTGTCATTTCCACTCATTTGCTTATTGTTCATCCCATACTATCATCTTAAGATATCCTCTAATATAGATGACTAGCCCCTTGAAAGCCTTGGATATTTGAATTGCAAGTAAACCCTTTTATGACCCCATTTCCCGATGGACTTGTGTTTTATTTGAATTATCTCCCCATTGCCATAAAATCCTTCTCTACTCATTTCTTTACCTTACATTGAACCCTTCTCTCATGCTTCCCAACCAAACAAACAAAAATAAAAATAAAACCCTTACGCCCTATAACTAGCGTAACACCTTAAATTGAACTTCAAAGACATACATTTCTTTTCCTTTATAGAGAGATCCCTCTTTGGACCCAGGAGGGCTAGATCCTGAGATCCCAAAGTGGTTTGATGTTGTCTTTTCATTTGGTATTTCCAACCCTACCAAATCACAGGAACCCCAACATAATGGTGACTCCACTGGGGAGATTTGACTAAAACACTCTTTCAAACATCTCTAAAGACTCAAAGAATACCAAAGTAGCCTTGATTTTTTAGTTAATCACTGTGGTGGACAGTAAATCTCCTTGAACATTATCAAACCCTCCACCTAGCGACTCCACAGTTCCTAAATGACCAAAAGACTCCACTGGTGATTAGTAGGCCAGCTGATTATCTTTGTTTTCACTAGACTCCACTGGGAGACCAGTTTCATTACAACATCATCCATACCAAAAGAAACACATAGGACTAAGCTTCTTTGTTGTTATACTTAAACATACTAGCTTCAAGAACAATCCATACCAAAGCTTATCCTAATCCAAATCCTTCTGAAATAGTTGACAATCACGAGAGCATTCTTAGGAAGTCTTTCACAACTAGGGATCCAACTATTGTCAGAACCATTCATAGAGCTAGCTGAGCACCTGAAAACCTTGCAGCTCTATCAGATACTCAATTTGATTTTGATTTACAAGTAATTTACGAAGAACTAAGTCATTCAGTGGTATAGATCAGTCAAACTTTGAGCCTCCAAGTTCACCACTGCATAGTGGTCAACACATTGATAACAGAGAAACCCCTCCATCCACACCTCCTGACATACATCTCATTCATAACTTGGGTCTCTCTCACCATAAATCTGCTCAACAGTTTGCTGCTGGTCCAAGCATTTCTGTCATCCACATACTTGTTGTCCAAGCTCCTCCTTTCCCTCCACAGAACACTATCATGGCAGCATGGTATGCTCCCCCAGTGTTGCCACAGCCTTTAGCTCCTTTACCTAAAGACTATCAATATAAAATCCCCCATTTCACTGGAAAAGAATCTACCATAGCTCAACTCCATGTAGATAGGATGGAAGATGCTTTCGACTATATGGAAATAGAAGATGAAACCATTAAGATGATAATTTTCTCTCAAAGTTTAGGAGGATAAGTAAAAAAGTGGTTTAAGGGCTTAGCTCCTAATAGCATCAATGATCTTCCCTACTTACATCAAGCTTTCATAAACAAGTGGGAAATCAAAAGTAACCCTCTCCAAATACTAGCAGAGTATAAGAATCTCAAAAGAAATCAGGGTGAGAGTGTTCATGACTGCTCCACCAGGTTTAACAGTGTCTACAATGCTCTTCCACCCCACATGAAACCTCCCCAAGGAATGGCCTTAGTGAAATACCCTGAAGGATTCGATGTTGATATGGCCTATCAACTAAGGGAGAGAGACTATACAACTCTAGAAGATATGCAGAAAGGGGTTGTGAGTATAGAAGAAAAATTAATTGAACAAAGAGCTAGGATGAGGGTTGAAAAGAAGGTAACCTACAGGGAGGACACCACAGATTCTACATCTGATCCCAAAATTGATAATCTAGCCAAAAACATGGAGAGGCTAGAAAGAATGATGGAGAAAATGGTTTTCCAAGTCAATAATTAGAATAGAAACCAAACTCAAAACCAAAGCCAAAAATTTAGGAGAAACACTACCCCTAATAAACAGAGGGATTCTGACCAACAAGTCATTCCTCCATTTCAAGAAAATTTCCTTGATGAAGATGAGGGAATAATAGAAGAATCAGAGGGAACCATTATAAACATGGTGGAAGTGGATAACCAAGATCACACATTTTCCACAGAAGATAACCAGACCTCATACACACATTGGGATGAGGAAGGGTTAGAATCTGAAGACTATAGGTTAGGATTCGAAAATGCCATCATGCAGGTCCGAGAAAAATATGATCTCAGAAGCAAAAGGAACACAGATACTCCTAAACCAAAAACCTTTGAAATCACCACTAAGAAAAGACCTGAAAAGACTCCTAAAGGGACTGCTAAAAGCAACAAAACAACAGCTAAGAGTTCTATCAAAAACAAGGAAAAATACATCCAAACTACTGATAAACCAAGTCAAGAAACTAGCAGCACTAGCATTGTAGCTAAAGCTTCTGAAAAAACAGCTTCAACCAATGTACATAGTGAAAATCAGCAAGCTGATTTTACCAATAAAACAGTGACCAACAAAACAAAATTGAGCCTTTCAAAGAGTCAGTCTCCTTTCAATCTGGAGAGTGAGATTGCCAAAATTAAAATTTCTGTCCCTCTCACCGAGTTGGCCACCCAAGATGCATATAAATGTAAAATATTGAAAGCTTTAAACTTAGGATAAAATAGTGACTCTGTCAACTTAAATGATGATCAACCATATCTCTTGTTTGGCCCAAAAATTGAAGGTAAATTTCAAGAAGGAGTAGTGCCTCCTTTCTATGTCAGTCTCAATATCCATTAAAAAATGCTACATAATGCCATGCATGATTCAGGGGCTTCACACAATCTCATTCCCAAGGTGATTATGGAGAAATTAGGCCTAGATATAACTAGACCTTATAAGGATTTATATTCTTTTGACTCTAGCAGAGTGAAGTGTTTGGGCTTGATTAAGGATATCTGTGTGAATCTGACCCAAATCCCAGCCAAGTGCATGGTAATGGATGTAGTAGTAGCTTATGTGCCTCCTAAGTATGGCATGTTGCTATCAATATAATCAGGTGACAAGCTGCAAACTGCAATGCAGATGGACATGACATATGCCACTATCCCTGTCTTCAGCCAGCTTAGAAGATTATATAGGGAAGAACACATGAAATTTATGGTAAACAGCCCAAGGAAACCATAAAATCCCCCCCCCTCTACTCTATCCATACAGACCTAGACTCTTTTATCCTTTACAATGATGAGTTTACAGATGAACAAGAGCTAGAGAATAAAAATTCAAACAACATAGTAGAGGCCACAAATCTAAGCATAATGGTAGCTCTGAATATAGAGGAAAACAAGGGAGAAACTTTCGAACAATGTGTTGAATTAAAAGACCAGAATGAACAAAGCCAAGACTCCAAACAATAGATTATCCATCACTCTATACTCCGTGAAAATCATGAGTAACAAGATATAACACAACATGGTGCAGGCTTCAGAAATCAACATAATGGTGAACAAGAAGACATTAGGAGGGAAACTGCTAACAAATCTGCAAACAATCCTTTATGGAACATGAATTTTGATGGGTCTTGCACTAAAAGGAATGCAGGAGCTGGGGTATGGTTGTACAATACTGAGAACAACTATGCTGAGATTCATGCCTTCAAGCTAGATTTCAAATGCACAAACAAATTTGCAGAGTATGAAGCTCTTCTCTTAGGACTACATCTATTGAAAAAACTAGGAGCTAAGAGGATAGTTGTCCAAGGAGACTCAGAACTAGTCATCAAACAAGTAAATGGAGAGTATACTGCTAAGCATCCTATATTAAGGGCATATGGAAATGATGCCATGGATCTTTTGAAAACATTTGTAGAATATGAGCTTGTGTTTGTCTCGAGAAGTCAAAACATACTTGCAAATGGATTGGCCTGCATTTCTAGTTCATATCAGAGACCACATAGTGACAAACAGATCATTGTTCAAATAAAATACAGACCAGCAGTACCAGATAACGAAACATATTGGCAGGTCTTTCAGGGTGACAAACAGATAGAGGATTTCCTGCTTTGCAGGAATGAGTTTGAGTTACTTGATTCAGACTCTAAGTCCGATGAAAACTATCTGGATGAAAATCCCCCTGATGAAGAAAAACCATCCCCTACTGCACAAATAAACTTGCTGACCAAGGAATTTGATAAACAAACAAAAGAATACATGAAAACAGATAAAGAAGACATAGAGTTTCTGCAGTCCAAAGACAAAAGCATACCCATAGGACTAGCACCCCTAGAGGACCTCTTTTATTTCAACGATGTGGCAAAGAAGCGCACTATAGAACACACTAAATTTGATGTTGAAGAATGAAATATAGGCAGTAGAGATAAGCCTAAAATGATCAAATTATCTAAAGCTTTGCCAACCCATATCAAGCAGAAATACATTGATTTATTTAAAGAGTTTGCTGATTTTTTTGCTTGGAGTTATGAAGATTTGAAAGCCTATGACACAAAAATAATCTAGCATAAGATTCCATTGAAAGAAAACCAAAAACCATTTAGGCAAAAGATGCGTAGAATAAACCCTGTACAGTTACCCCTACTAGAAAAGGAAATCTAGAAAATGTATGAGGTTGGTATCATAGTCCCTGTGATGTTTTCAGATTGGGTATCAAACCTTGTGGCTGTAAGGAAAAAGAGAGGAGATATTAGGCTTTGCATTGATTTTAGAAACCTTAACAGAGCCTCATTAAAGGATAACTACCCTTTACCCAAAATGGAGCACATCCTACAAAGGGTAGTAGGTTCCAGGAGGATATCTCCGTTAGATGGCTTTTCAGGGTATAACCAGGTCTTAGTACTCCCAAAAGATCAACCTAAAACAAATTTCACTACTCCCTGGGGCACTTTCATGTATGTGAAAATGCCTTTTGGATTAATGAATGCTGGGGCCACCTTCCAAAGGGCCATGGACATTGCATTTTCGGAGGAAATAGGCCACTTTATTGTAATTTACCTTGATGAAATAATAGTGTATTCCAAAACTGATGAAGAGCACCTTGAACATCTGAGGAAGGTTTTTGAGAAATGCAGAAGGTTTGGGCTATCTTTAAATCCCAAAAATACTGTGTTTGGTCTCCAAGAAGGTAAACTTCTTGGTCATATTATATCTGAAAAGGGGATTAAAATAGACACAAAAAGAGTTGAGGGAATACTACAGATTAACCACCCAAGGAACATCAAGGAGTTGCAGTCCTTTATTGGGAAGATTAACTTCTTGAGGAGGTTTATCCCCAACCTAGCAGAGCTCCTTAGAAATATGACAAACATTTCGAAAAAAAAAGTGGGAGTTAAATGGACTCTAGAGGCCAAAAAATCTTTCAAATTAGTTAAACATGCACTCACCCGGGCACCAGTCCTAATCAGCCCTGATTTTTCTAAAGACTTCCTCATATTCTCTTTTGCATCAGAGCATACCGTGGCTGTTGTCCTATTGCAAAAAAATCCAGTGGGACAAAAGCAGCGAATTGCGTTTTTCAGCAAAGCACTAAGGGATACACCTCTGAAATATAACATCATGGAAAAACAGGCCTATGCTTTGGTAAAGGCCTTAAAAGATTTCAGGGTTTATATTTTGCATTCTCATATTAGTGCCTTTGTGCCTAACATAGTGGTGAAAGAAATTTTGTCACAAGATCTAGATGGCAAGAGATGCAAATGGATTGTTGTAATACTAGAGTATGATTTTGAGATCAAACCCATCAAACTCATTAAGGGTCAAGGCTTAGCACAATTAATGGCTGAATCTAACTTAAAATCCCTTGACATTAATATGGTATATGTTTTGGATGAACATGAAGGATCACCAACCCCCATTGTAGAGGAATAGTTCCAAAACTCACCTTGGTATGTTGATATCTTGTATGTACCTATAAATCTTAATGCTCCTCCTGATTTATCTAAGACAAAGGCAAGGTTTTTAAAGTTAAAAGATAGAAATTATTGCATTTTAAATGAATTTTTATACTGGAAGAATGAAAATGGTTTGTTTCTTAAATGTTTGCCTGAAGTTGATGCATAGAGAATCAAGCATGAGTTCCACGAAGGAGAGTGTGGAGGTCATCTCTACTCGAAAACCACCGCTAACAAAATCCTTAGAGCTAGCTATTACTGGCCAACCCTTTTCCATGATGTCCACAAAATGATAGTTTCCTGCCACAAATGCCAAATCTTTGAGGGAAAAAGAAAACTCCTCCCTTTACCATTACAACCAATCACTGTTGAAGCTCCCTTTCAATAGTGGGGCCTAGATTTCATAGGGGAAATCCATCTTGCTTCATCTGCCCAACATAGATGGATACTCATAGCCACATACTATTTCACTAAATCGATAGAGGGCACACCTTCTAGGAATGCCACAGATTCAGTCATCATAAAATTCCTTGAAGACCATATCCTATCTATATTTGGTTTCCCTAGAAAGATTATCACTGACAATGCTGTTGCCTTTGGATCCAAAAAGATGATTGATTTTTGTCACAGATATCAGATTGCACTTGGTCATTCTACTGCTTATTATCCTTAGGGTAATGGGCTAGAAGAATCATCAAATAAAAGTTTGGTGACCATCATCAAGAAGCTGCTAGAAGAGAATAAAAAATCATGGCATAGTAAATTAGTGCATGCTTTATGGGCAGATAGGTTGACAACAAAGAAATCCATTGGAATGTTGCCTTATCAGCTTGTCTATGGAGCAGATGCAGTATTCCCTACTAGTTTGGGAGTACCAGTAATAAAATTGGTCCAAGAAATACAGTTAGAAGAAGACAACATGGTAAGGAGGATAAATCAAACCATACATCTCCAACAGACAAGGTAAGAAGTCTACAACAAAGCTCAGAAAGTGCAAGAAAACACCAAAAAGTTGTTTGATAAAAGAACAAAGGCCTGTGATTTCAAAATTGGAGACAAGGTACTCAAATGGGACTCCAAAAGGGAAGATAAGGGTAAGCATGGCAAGTTTGAAAGTTTATGGCAAGGCCCTTATGTCATTCAATCTACCATTGGTCCCAATGCATTTTTTCTACAAGAATTAGATGGTACAAATATGTTTGGGGGTCCTGTCAATGGAAAAATGCTCAAGAATTATTACTGCTAAAGTTCAGATTTCAAGTTTCCACTTCTATTTTAAATACCATTGCTTTGTTTTGTTTGGAAAAAAGAAAAAGAAAAATATATATATAAGAAGAAAGGTTCAGACAAGCTCAAAACTTGAACCTCTGAAGTTTCAAAATAATGGCTCAAATCAAATCAAAGTCTGAGCCAGAGAAAGTGAAAGGCTGGTTCTAACATGCTCAAAAATTGAACCAACAAGGAAAGGAAAGAAGAAAACAACTCTAACAGAGTCAAAATCAGAAGCTGAAATGAAGAAAAGGGTGACTCTAATCAGCTCAAAACCTGAGTCACAAGTAAAAGAAGGATGCTTCAAAGTTTCAAAATTTCAAGCCTTCAGAATTTTGGTTTAAATTTCCTGCAAAGTTTTAGTTCATTGGCAGTTTTTCTTTATGCCATGGACCCATACCAAACCAGACAGTCTAATCCTGGTTTGGTTGTATTTCAATTTTTGTTTTAGAATGTAGAGAATGAAATCTGCCAGACAATTTAATCCTAAAAGATATTAGTTTAGGTAGAGAAATTTATGAGTCCAAATATTCAATCTGGTCTCATGGAGAAATAAGGGTAGAATTAGATTAGTTTTTCTGCTTTCAATAAAAAATTATGAAGAAGGTCTACAAGTCTAAATGCACCTTGAAGAAAAAATGTTAGGACAATAGGATGGGTAGGTAGTTGTTTGGGGAAGTGTTGCTGCTGATATAATGCTTTTAATTGTGTAGTAGCTGATAAAAAAAGAAGAAAAGGATGGTCAAAATACCAGGCATTTGGCCTACTTCCAAAGATTGTTTTCTGAGATTCTTGACACCTTCAAGAAGATGCCATCCCATGTGGAGCCACTGTTAGCCACCTATAAAATTTTGGCATAGAAAAAAGGTGGCTAAGTATGTTTCTAAGTCTTCAAGAGAAACAGTTTCCTTGAAAACCTTCATTCTTGAAGCCTTCATGTGTCTTCTGTCATTTGAAAAAATCTTCATTGTTGTTTCCATTGAAAATCCCTGCTGTTTTTTGAAAGAAACTGCTCTCAAAAAGGCCTCCACTTGCCCTATTTCATTCCCAAAAAATCCCATTTGTCACCATTTTTCCCCTCACAAAATTCCTCCAAAATCCCTTCATTAACCCTCTAAGTCATCAAAATCTCCTTTTTAAACCTTATACTTCCCTATATCTGGTTTAAAAATCCCTTCTTTTGCCTACCAAAACCCCTCATTTGGCTTAAAAAACACTGATTTTTGGCCTAAAAAACACCCTATTTTCACTATATAAGTCTTTTAACCCCCAAGGGCTTAAGGTTTCTTAACCCCTCATCTCATATAACCACAGCTCACAACCGAGCGCTTAAAAGACCTAAAAACCTTACCCGAAACTCTTTTTTCCTTTGTTATATCATTCTCCGACGTTGGGATTTGAATTGATGAGAACCGTTGATCTTCGGAAATCAATGGTTGATCGGGTGCCCATTCATTTCATACCCCCTTTGTTCTTTCCAAAGCTCCCCACCTCTTCCGTAGATCTCAGTCGTCCAGTATATAGATCCAATATCCAAGATCTATTTCGAAAACCATATAGCCTTTTTCACCTTTGTAAAACCTTCTGCCTCATCGTTGCATCACAACCGTCCAATCATAAAATCCGACGGCCCACAAAAAAACCCGATGGCCATCTCTACCGATGCATCTCACCTCACGTCGCACATCACCTGAACCATCAGATCTTTCCACCCGTCATCCAACGGCTGAGGAGCATATCGCACAATTTTGGCATCTGAACGTTAATGTTTTGAAATCGCGCAATATGGGCTGTTTTAGTTTTCCACGTGGCGCATGATGAATGGAATCGCATGATTTTTTTAAAAACCGTTTACCCCCTCCAAGCTCGTGCGAAAACCATTCCATTTTTCCACCTTACCGCCCTCCGCAATATGATTTTGGATTTAATCATAGCTGTTGATCGTTCTATTCTAATGGCCCATATGTGATATCGCCCTCATTCTTCCACCATTCACCTATACTCCTACATAACTCCATCAGCGATCATAGCCATTGATTTGTTCTAATCTGACGACTCTGATATAATCTCCCCCCATCCTTTCTCCATTCATCCAAACGACCTTACCGACGAATCTCCGCCGTAGATCACCATCAACTATTCTAATCCAACGTCTCAGAACGCACAACGCACCAAACCTTCATCAGGCCATGTTTCCACCTTCTGCCATGGTTTTTCAGCCAAATTTCTTACTGCATCCATGATTCCCTTCATTGTTCCTCCATCCTCCATGGCCCTCTAGAGCAATCCTCCCCCCGCTCCCCCCAGTTTTCCTAATGTGTTTATTGTATTTTTGCAAGGTTACAGGTGGTAATTTCATTCTGTCTCTACAGTCACAGTCATGGTGATTTAAAGCGCAGACAGACTATTTCAGAGCCAAACATCGCAGAGGAAGACACCAGAGAGGGTCTAAAACATGTTTTTCATTGAAGATCAGCTGTGTTGACCCTGTTTCAAACCCTCCGACGCCTCCAAAACCTATACATTCACAGAAACACAGGTCAGCAGAAGCGGCAGAGTATCAGTGAGAGATTAAAGGGATTAAAATCCTATTATTGAAGACTTAATGCTAATAATCCAATGTTTTAAGGATAAAGACACAGATGAAGACCATAAGAATGATAAAGAAGACTTAATGAAACCTAAAGCACATAAACAAGTTATATCAGTGCTTTCATATCAGCGGAATGTTATTTTTCCAAGAAAGGACAAGTTCCCACAACATTTTCTATTCTCCGTCAAGCTCCTGAGAAGTTATTACCCTGACAGAATTCCTTAAACTGTCAGTGCATTAGTTATAAGACATGGAATACCTAAAAGCCATTTATCTACCTTACTTGTCAAAGAAGATAAACAGAGTTCTGGAGCCAGGAAAGTACTTCAAGGAACATACCTTTGGAGTTATTGTCAATCTGTCGAAGACCCCTGATTCAGCCAAAGGGTACTGAAAGTCAATGTAAAGACATTAAAACAGAATGGGCTACATAGACTCCTCTTCCTCTGTTTTAATGCATCATTTAAGTTCTATCTGCCACTACTATCACTCTTTCATCTATAAGAACTCCTGAAAAATACATTGTAAACATTGGTTAGCTATCGATTGTAAGTTGTTTTATTGAAATAGAGTTATTTAAGTAGTAGTTGTAAATAGGCTAGTAGATGATCTCTGGTTGATATCAAGCTATTGGACAAGGATGTATGTGACTGGTTTTTCTCTTCTAATATGACAAGCACGTTCATTGGATCCTGATCTAAATCAGTGGTTATGTGTTCTCTCTTTGTTATTGTTTGTCCTCTGTTATACATCATGTTTCACTTTCTCTGATAAGAATTAGAAATTTTAACTTAGGATATACTGCTGCAGTACCCTAATGTTTCCTGCACTTTCTTATCTTTAATGTTTTCTGCTAAATTGTGTATCTAAGAACAAATTCAATATAATTTAACCAATATAGAAGTTGGTTTATTCAAGCTTATTGATGTATGAATTTAGAGTTTGTTTCTTAGATGTCCTTATTTGGTTCAGCTGAAAGAATTAGGAAACTAGGAGGTTTAGAGTTTACCCTGTCTCACTAGGTTCCTTTTCTAATAGTTAGCCTTCCTAAGATCCCTTTGAGTTGAATGTCAAAAGAAGATAAGGTTAAAAGTCTTTCTCTGATCTTAGATTTCACTCTGTGTCAAACTTAAATGTTTTCTATTGTCTGATAGTAGTCAGGAGGACTGTTGGATTATTGTCTTCAGAGTTAGCCTCATTAGGAGTTTTGATCATAGAGGTTAAGGCATGCCCTGTCCCTATACTTACTCTAAGTGGTCACCTTGGAAGGTTTTCCTTGCCATTTCCACTCATTTCCTTATTGTTCATCCCATACTATCATCCTAAGAGATCCTCTGATATAGATGACTAGCCCCTTGAAAGCCTTGGATATTTGAATTGCAAGTAAACCCTTTTATGACCCCATTTCCCAATGGACTTGTGTTTTCTTTGAATTATCTCGCCATTTCCAGAAAATCCTTCTCTACTCATTTCTTTACCTTACATTGAACCCTTCTCTCATGCTTCCCAACCAAAAAAAAAAAAAAAAAAAAAACCCTTGCGCCCTATAACTAGCATAACACCTTAAATTGAACTTCAAAGACATATATTTCTTTTCCTTTATAGAGAGATCCCTCTCTGGACCCAGGAGGGCTAGATCCTGAGATCCCAAAGTGGTTTGATGTTGTCTTGTCATTTGGTATTGCCAACCCTGCCAAATCAGAGGAACCCCAACACCTTGCATGGTTTTTAAGGATAGGAGTGCATTTACTCTGTCATTAATGACATTCTGAACCCTAGATGTTTCCACCTCCTCATTTGCAGCATAAATACTGCATTCGAACTCATTGTATAGCAGTAATTTGATAACTCTTTGAAGTAATTTATAGTTCTGCTGAGATTGAAAAGAAATTGATGTAATATAACCTGTGGATGTTTTGACTTGTTTGTGGATGGAGAAAGCTCTGTCGTTGGATCCCTGACCTTGGATATTGGTGAAGTATTCTAAACTGTTAATGTTTTTTCCTGTTTTCCATTCTGTTTTCATTATCTCTTTCTTACAGTAGAGTAAAAGTTTTAGGCTAAGAAATGTCTCCTGGAGGCACCTTAGACCTGTTTACTCTTCATTGTCTTTATGTTTTTATCAGCTGAATGTTTGATTGAATAGTTTAACTGCTTTTCAACCTTTAAGCTTATTTATTTCAGAAGTAATTCAATACAATTGGCCTCAAGATGATTCATGGTTTTTCCTGCTTCTTTTTGACACTTTAAAAACCATTTATGAAGTCCCCTTTCAAAGTACCATTGTCCAAAGTTTTCCAAAGAGGTTTGTTTTGATCATACCCTTTGTACTTGCTCAAATAATTGTTTTTAAAATATTTATAATTGTAGTCCTAGATGTTTAGGATTTCCCTCTTCTATGAATGTAGTTATCTGTTTATCTTGAATGTTTTCTTATCCTTGAAAGTGAAATCTTTGATGAAATAGAGTGTTCCTCAACTCTCAGATTTCATTTTGAAAGTTTGTCTTGAGATTGTTATTTGCTGAAGTGTAATTTCTAGAATTCATGGTTAGCCCTATATATAAATTACTTCTTCATGTTCAGATAATGTTTCAAGTCCCTCTGTTGAGAAGTACATATAATTAAGGATTATTAATTACCCTTAGTTCTGATTTTCATTCTAAAAACCTTAGTGTTCATTTCATTTCACCTGAAAACTTTGCGGATCCAATAGCCAAGTTAGATTTTCCCTTTTATACCCCTGATTCATATACAAACTTGTTGCCATTTCCACTTGACTCCATTGCCCAGTGACTTAGAGATTTCCTCTTTCCTATCTATGGTGCCTAGAACATCATGTCCCATCAAACAATCAAACAAACTCAAGCTTAATAACTAGCCTAAAATCAACCTTTTACAAGCAATCAAGCTATATCCATACAAAACATATTGAGAGATCCCTCTCTGAGACTAGGAGGGCTAGATCCTAGAGATCTAAAGACTGGTTTTTATGTTGCCTTGTCATTTAGTATGCCAATCTGCTAAATCATAGGATCCTAACATTCTAGCGATCACAGTGGGACCACTGAGTTCATAGTTGCCTAGCAAGTTCTTATAGACTCATTAGTCTTTCAAACAACCATAGAAACTTAGAAACCCCAAAACAATTTCAGATTGGTTTTCAAATAAACCATTGGTGGTGGACCAAAAAACATTTTACCTCCAGAAAAGCTAAAAATTTCCACCTGGTGACTCCACTAGCCCTAGTAGGCCTATTACCTCACTAGATCTCCAAATTTCCTTAAGATTGTGTTAACCAGCCTTGAGGAAGTTTAGAAGCGTAGTTATCCTACTATAGAAATCACTGTGAGAGGAAAATTTTTGAAAAACTGTCATAAAAACCTCTTCCTCTCTAAATTTTGAAAAACTAAAATATGGCTTCACATAGGATCAACACTAGATCCCATCTAGATCCTAATCCCCCTACCATAGTTGACAATCCAAAGAGGATTTTGTGGCAAACTTCTAGACCTGGAAAACCAACTACTGATAGGACCATTCCAAGAACAAGATCTGTCCCTGAAAACCTCACAGCCTTAAAATATCCTCACTTTGACTTACCTCACACAAAGAACCTCTTTAGAAATAAGTCTCAGAGTGATTTAAACCAAGCTGATTTTGAAACCACAGATTTGTAACAAAGATTTAGCAGAGAGGCCTCACCTTCTACTCCACCTGATTCTCAGCTTCTCCATCATTTCAGCTCCTTCCACAAAAAATATTCTCATCATCAGTTTGCTGGCCCAAGTGTTTCTTCCACTCCTATCCACACATCCACTATTTAAAACACTCCATTTCAGCCCACTTTCCCTCTTGTAAATCCCCCATTATTTCCAATCATGGTAGCATGGTATGCTCCACTAGTGCTACCATAGCCTATGGCTCCTTTACCAAATGATTACTAGTCCAAAATTTCCCATTTCAGTGCAAATGAATCTACTACTACCCAACAACATGTAGACAAAATGAATGATGGTTTTTATTACATGGAAATAGAAGAAGAGACCATTAAGATGAGAGTTTTTTCTCAAAGTTTAGGAGGAGAAGTCAAAAAATGGTTTAAAAACTTAGCTCCTCACAACATAAATGATCTCCCTTATTTATATCAAGCATTCATAAACAAATGGGAAATCAGAAAAAACCCTCTCCAAATCCTTTCAAACTATACTAACCTCAAAAGAAATACTGGGGAAAGTGTCCATGATTACTACACTAGATTCAATATTGTGTATAATGCACTTCCTCCAGACTTGAAACCTCCACTAGGCTTAGCCTTGGCTAAATTCCCAGAAGGATTTGACCCTAAAATGGCCTATCAGCTAAGAGA
Source organism: Pinus albicaulis (assembly GCA_034641835.2). Lineage (NCBI taxonomy): Eukaryota > Viridiplantae > Streptophyta > Pinopsida > Pinales > Pinaceae > Pinus > Pinus albicaulis. Next base: position 119,847,380 of record CM076571.1, on the reverse strand, counting down.
AAGAGGCCATTCAAATTTAGAAGATATGCAGAGGGGAGCCATGAGTGTAGAGGAAAATCTGATTGAGAAAAGAGCTAGGTTGAGAGTAGAAAAAGAGTTACATACAAAGATGATACAATGGCTTCAACCTTATCATCAGATACTAAAATTGATAACTTAGTAAAGGTAATGGAGAGAATGCTGGAAAAGATAAATTTGAATGATAGAGTGCCTCCTATAGAAAACCAAAACAGAAATAGAAACCTAAATCTTAGAAGAGACCCTAATCAAGCTAGGAAGAGAGATAATGACCAGCAGATTAGGCCTCCCTTTCAAAAAAACTATGTTGACCAAGAAGAAGAAAGGGAAGTTGAAAGGTTGGAAGAAAATCATGTAAACTTGATAGGATCTGACAGTGAGACAGATGTTTTTCTCATTGAAGAAGAACATGGATTCTTCTCTTCATAAAAAAATGAATATAATAATGAGGATTCTGAAGATTATAGATTGGGGTTTGAAAATGATATCATGGATGTACACAAACAATACAATCTCAGAAGCAAAGGTAGCCCAGAGAGTTCCAATGATAAAAACACTAGTATTATTGTTAAAAAAACAACAGAAAATTAGCCTAAGAAAACAACAAGTAACACCAACACTTTTGCCAAGAAAACTGACCAAAATAAAGACAAAAACATTCAGCAAAGTGTTGAACAAAGCTTCCCTAGTACTTCTGCTAGTGGCCCTAACAAATCTATCCCAAATAAAAGTTCAAATAAAGTTCAGCAAGTCAAAATTGCTGAAAGAGTTGTAAATGACAAAACATATGTAAATATGTGAAAAACAATAGTTCCTTTCAGCCTTGAAGGGGAAATTGCCAAGATTAAAATCGCCATACCCTTAGCTGAACTAGTAACTCAGGATGTATATAAAAAACAAGTTTTGAAAGCTTTGAATATGGGCAGTGACACTGATACTTTAAACTTGGCAAATGATAAACCAGAATTATTGTTTGGTCTTGAAGTTGAAGGGAAATACCAAGAAGGCACTGTCCCTCCCTTCTATGTCAACCTTAATATACATGAGAAAATATTGCACAATGCCATGCTAGACTCATGTGCTTCTCACAATCTTATACACAAAGCAGTAATGGAAAGCCTAGGCTTAGAAATTACTAAACCATACAAAGACCTGTATTCTTTTGATTCCAGCAGGTTCAAATGCTTAGGCTTAATTAAATATTTGTGTGTTAACCTATCTCAAATTCATACTAAGAGTCTAGTAATGGAAATAGTGGTAGCTAACATCCCCCCTAAGTATAGCATGCTTTTATCTAGATCATGGGGAGCCAAAATTCAAGGAAGCCTCCAAATGGACATGTATTATGCCACCATCCTAGTATTTAACCAAACTAGAAGAGTATACAGGGAATCCCACATGAAATACATGGTGAGCAACATATATAGACCAAAAAATTCTCCTATCTACTCCATCCATTCACATTTGGATTCCTTTATCTTATATAATGAAGATGAAATCAGTCAACAAGAAAATGAAAACAAAGGAGAATTTAGTCTACCAGAACAATCAAACCTGCCATCAATTCAAGAAAAGAACAGTCTAGATTTTAGCAGCGTTGAATAGCAGAAAGAAAATGAAAGAGAAATTGAAATACCTTGGAAAATAAACTTTGATGGCTCTTGTAGTAAAATAAGGGCAGGGGCTGGCGTATGAATACAAAACACAAACAAAGGATTCTCCTACAAACTGGATTTTCCATGCACAAAAAATATTGCTGAGTATGAAGCCCTCCTTATTGGCCTACACTTACTCAAAGATTTAGGAGCCAAAAGAATACCAGTCCAAGGAGATTTTGAGCTAATTATCAGACAGATTAAAGGGGAGTATTCAACCAAAAACCCAAAACTCAGAGAATATAGGAATGCTACCCTTGATATCCTGAAAACCTTTGAAAAATATGAACTCATTTTTATCCCAAGAGCTCAAAATCATCTAACAAATGAACTTGCCTTTGCTGCTAGTAACTGTAAAATACCAAATACAAGTGAACAGTCCAATATAAAGGTAAAATATAGACCTGCAATACCTGATAATGAATATTATTGGCAAGTGTTTGAAGGAGACAAACACATAGATGATTTTCTACAATCAAAGAATGACTTTGTCATGCCAACACCTGTTTTAAGCCATAAGGAAGACTTTTTTAATGAAGAACAAAACCCTGAAACAACGCTGTCATTTTCTGCTGATATAAACCATTTTGAACATCCATTTGGAGCAGAAATAGTTGACAGTACGGACCATAAAGACCTGGAAATTTTACATTGTAAAAATGATACAATTCCAAGAGGTCTTACACCATTAGAACAAATTTTTGATTTCAATGATGTAGCCAAAGAACTAGGAATGGAGCCTATAGAAACAAACATAGAAGAACATAACATAGGCAGCCTAACAGAACCCAAAATGATCAAGTTGTCCAACACTTTCCCAGCTCACATTATACAACAATACATAGACCTGTTCAAATAATTTAAAGATGTATTTGCATGGGGATACAATGATTTAAAATCATATGATACTAGCGTCATTCAACACAAAATTCCTCTTAAGGAAAATCAAAAACCTTTCAAACAAACACTCAGAAGAATAAACCCTGTTTTATTGCCTTCAGTTGAGAAAGAGATTAAGAAGATGTATGATGCTGACATCATAGTTCCCATCAGGTATGCAAAATGGATTTCCAACTTAGTATCTATTAGGAAAAAGACTGGAGAAATTAGGCTCTACATTGATTTCAGGAATCTAAATAGAGCCTCCATTAAAGATAACTATCCCTTGCCAAAAATGGATCATATACTTCAAAGGGTGGTTGGGGCTAAAAGAATCTCACTATTGGATGGGTTCCCAGGATACAATCAAGTTTTACTACTCCCAAGTGACCAACATAAAACTACTTTTACTACACCTTGGGGTACATTTATGTATGTCAAAATTCCATTTGGTTTAATGAATGCAGGGGCCACCTTCCAAAGGGCCATGGATATAGCCTTCTCAGAAGACATAGGCTATTTCATAATCATTTATCTTGATGTCATTACTGTTTTCTCTAAAAATGATGAAGAAAACTTGATTCATTTGAGAAACGTTTTTGAGAAATGTAGGAGATATGGCTTATCTTTGAATCCCAAAAGGACACTCTTTGGTCTCCAAGAAGGAAAAATTCTTGGCCACATTATTTCTGAAGAGGGAATCAAATTAGACCATAAAAGGATTGATGGCATATTGAAGATCAACCATCCTAGAAACCTTAAAGAATTACAATATTTCATTGGAAAGATAAAATTTTCAAGGAGATTCATCCCCAACCTTGCTGACCTATTAAGAAATATCACAAACATGCTAAAGAAAGAGGTAGGTGTTAAATGAACAATACAAGCTAAACAATCATTTGAACTGGTAAAACAAGCTCTAACTCAAACACCAGTTCTTATTAGTCCTAATTTCACCAAATATTTTTATATCTTTTCTTTTGCATATGAACATACAATAGATGTGGTATTACTACAAAAGAATGACATGGGGCATGAACAACCAATATCATTTTTTAGTAGGGCTTTGAGAGATGCTCCACTCAAGTTTAAGATCATGGAGAAACAAGCCTTAGCCTTGGTAAAAGCATTGAAAGACTTTAGTCTATATTCTGCATTCTCACAACATTGCTTTTGTTCCACACACAGTTGTCAAGGATATTCTACGTAAATACCCTGATGGTAAAATGGGAAAATGGATTGCTATTATTCTAGAATATGATTTAGAAATCAGGCCTACCAAACTGATAAAAGGGCAGGGATTAGCAAAACTCATGGCTGAATCGAATTTCCAAGCACTAGATATGAATATGGTTGATGTTTTAGAAGAAATAGAGGAATGCACCGCTCCATTCATTGAAAAAACATTTGTGAATTCATCTTGGTATGCTGATATCATATATGTGTTTCTTTACCTGAATTCCCCTCCTTCTTTGTCCAAAACTAAAGCTAGATTTTTTAAACAGAAGGCTTTAAATTATTGCATATTAGATGGGGTTTTTGTTGAACCCTTGGTTAAAATGAGGGGGGGGGTGACTCACTTTAATACAGTCATGTTGTTATTAAACTTTCTTTTATACTCATTCACATCATTATTTTGTGATCAACTTAATATACAATGGAACAACAATCTCAATAAGTGAGTAGTAGGTATTAAGCAGAATAAATACAGAGTATCAACACATAATCATCATGCATATAAACAACAGATATAAGTGGAAACCCATAAGGGAGAAAAACCCCATCTTATTATTGTTGTGATGCAAAGGCAAGCTCGAACTCCCTCTCACCATTGATTTTCTGTAGGCTCCTACCTACAAGAGGCTAAAACCTTAATTATGTAAGCTACAACTTGCAAGGAAGCTCCAACTCCCATCTGATTTCTGCAGGCTAAAACCTACAGGAGGCTCCTACCTCCGCCAACTACAACTGGAAATTTATTAAGCTACAACTTGATATGGAAGCACCAACTTCCTCACTGTACCATAAAATCATATACTGATTTACCTGGATATCAGCTCTGTTTTTCTTTCTTCTCTGTTGTCCTTTCAACCTTCATATCTACCCCTATATTATCTCTAGATCTTCACAGCTTCTCTGTCTGCTCCTTCTACTTCATATGCTCTCTCCCATATACTTCGCACACTCTCTCCCTTCCCTATGCATATCTAAATGATATCATTTATAGAGTTCACCTCATGACTGTTTGTATTCCATAGGGAATTCAAAGTGAATAGGTATGACTCTTTGCCTTCCACCTTCTCGTTTTCTTGCCTAGCACATTCAGAAAAATATAACAATATGTATACATTTCAATATTACAATCGGGTATTTCTTTGCCTACGGAGACTTTCCTTTGCATCACAAACAATATAAAATTAATTAAAACATTTATATTTACATTTGCAATGGATATATATCATTCAACCCTTCCAGTTCTTGGCTCACTATATGTTTGTCTTTACTGCTGCTGTAGTGTAACAGTTCTGCATACTCTCCTGCTTTCTATGCATGTAGAATGCATTTCCCAAATTATGTTCTAAATATAGCAGATTTATCAATGCGAAAGTTTTCTTCAACCTTCATGGTTCCAACCATAGCCAAAATCTACTTTGCAGACTTACCATATGAAATTATCTTGTTAAACCCTTTGAAATTTATCACGTTTAACTGTCGGAAATGAATAATTGAAGCCTTTTAACCACTGTTCAAAACTTCGTGATTAAGGTCAAAGCTCAACACTTTGATAAAACTCTGTTAAATAACCCTTTCGGAGACAGTATTAAAACTTTAGGGAATGTTATATAATTACGCTTTAAGCGAAGTTTAAACCCTCTCTCGATGATATAATAATAGACCTTTTTAACACAGTAATTAACCTTTTAGGCCCACTTGCCAAACTCTTTCTATCCGCTGATGCGATGAAATAACTTTGAAGCGAATATTTCTTGTCTGATGCAATAATCCAATGCGATGAACCGCCTGCGATGACATCCATTGATCACCAGCTGCGCATATCTCGAGGCTTCACTATGGCCCACACCATCCATTCAACGGCATTCGCATCTCACATTTTTTATGCATATAATCTAACACCATCATATCAAATAAAAAATGCACATAACCAGCGTTTCTGACCTCATTAAACCATACGCAACTTAGTGATGTGACCACCGTCTGATCCTTTGATCGACACATCCAACGGAAATCACATTTTTTAACCGCGGAACTTTAGCACACAAATATTTTGCGAAATTCATGCTATTTAAATACCACTTAAAGCTATGTGTCACATGCGGACCCTTATCACATTTTTTGTTTATATTCCGCTTACCATTTTAAACTTATGCGAAAACCCTAAATGGTTTTCAATTTCCACCTTCTGTGGGCTCACTGTTCCAGTTCTAATTCCGCGTCCTGGACTCAATACGGAATTTTGGCAATTTAAAAAAATCCTCTGATTTGTGCTTTCTCTACGCCTTTTGTATTTCCTCCTTCTTCTCTACAGAAATTCTACATCTATCCTCACTATTTTAATGTTGTTACTCTCATTCTATTGTGTCATTACCATTCTTTACTTGTGCTCTAAAATCACATAGTTTCAGCGTTCCTCATGTTGGCTTGTATCCAATGCACCATCCTTTGATTTGTTGCGCTGTGACCAAGGTTCCACCGTATCATTACTCACGCTTCATCTCACATTTCAGTTGCATTCAAGCTTCGAACCCTCTCCAGCACTATTCAAACACCCTTTTGCGTCATCGATCCTTGCAGTGATCGATGACTGCAAATCTTCTCTTACTATTTCTCACAAACATGTAACCTGAATTGCATTCAACCTCAAAACACCATAATTAACATCAGCTTCTTATTTATATGAAGGGTATTATGACAATTACAGGTAAGATCTCATCTTTTTGGCAAACAGATATTTTATCTCTATCTAATTAAATCTTCGTTGATGTATCACTCCAGCTCTACGCATTATATGGGTTTTCAAACAAGATTACCATATGCCAATTCTAAATTTAAATTCAGATTTCTTCCATGTGATCGATCCTTCCAACGATTGATACACCTTAGCTGTTAGATCTTCCAAATATATATGCAAACCATAATGCATTCAAACACAATAATTAGGATCAATCTACCCTGAATCAATAATAATTTACCCCATCCCACAGAATCCAAAATACATACAAATTGCACAGAATTCAGAAATAATTCTTCATCTATACATCTGAACTCAAATTTACAAAGCCTTCTTGGTTTTGGCTTGATTTTCAAATCATTGGCCCTTTTACAATTTTCGTAGACTCAAAAACTCTGTTTGTCCAAACCACACTAATTCCTTCATATATATGAAATCAAATACATGACCCTTCTTGGTTCTGGCCAGATATTCAAATCAATGGCCCTTTTTCCTCACTACTCTGTCTCTGAATCTGCTACTTATTTTTCTTTGCTCCTTTGAATGATAGTCCAGGTGTTGCTCATGTCTTCTCCTTTGCCATCAATGACAAGATTTCCAAAAGTCTCCCCCTTTGGCATTGATGGCAATACTCCAATGCTTCCTCCAGGACTTCCTTTACTTGCCTTTTAGAAGACCCTTTCTTCTTTTGCTTGCTTTTCCTCCCCCTTTGACATCAATGGCAAAGGGTTGCACTTTTCCCAATGTGGTTTCTATATTTTCATAATACTTTGATCTTGAGGACCAGTTCCATGCACTACTCATTTTCTCTAGCTCTTTTGTGACAATTTATTGACTACTCTCCCCCTGGAATGATGCTTTCTTTTCTGATCTCCCCCTGGAATGATGCTTTATTTTCATGTCAGAGAGTAACATCTACAGACACTACCCCTAGTTTGTCTCTTAGATATTCGAATGGCTCTTTAGCAAGAGGTTTTGTGAATATGTATGTTGTTTGTTCCTTTGTTGGTACATATTCCAACTTCACTACTTTTTGTGCTACTTGTTCTTTGAGGAAATGGTACTTAATTGGGATGTGCTTTGTTTTTGAATGAAATACAGAATTTTTTGATATACTTATTGCAATTGTATTGTCACATTTGATTGAAATGGGATCATCAATGCTTATGTTCATGTCTTGGAGAGTTTGTTTCATCCACATTACTTGTGTGCAACATGTTGCTGCTGCTATGTATTCTACTTTTGTTGTAGATAGAGAGATAGAAGTTTGCTTCTTGCTTAGCCATGCCACCAGAATTTTTCCCAAATAAAATTCACGTCCACTTGTGATTTTCCTGTCATCCATGCAGCTGGCCCAATCTGCATCTGTATATGCTGTCAAAGTGAAGCTTTTTCTTTTTGGATACCATAGCCCATAATGTGCAGTTTCTTGTAGATATCTGAATATTCTCTTGATTGCTAGTAAGTGATTTAGTTTTGGTGCTACTTGATATCTTGCCACAATTCCTACTGCCAACATAGTTTCTGGTCTAGAGGCAGTTAGATATAGTAGACTTCCTATCATGGATCTATACAGTCTTTGGTCTATATCTGCAGATCCATCATTAGCACATAGTTTGCATCCAGTGATCATGGGAGTTGACACAGGTTTGCAGTCTTCCATTTGGAACCTTTTCAACATCTCTCTTAAGTATTTTTCTTGTGATATGAATTTTCCTGTGTTCTTTTGTTGAATTTGAAGTCCTAAATAGAAGGTGAGCTCTCCAATCATAGACATCTCAAATTCTGATTTCATTTCTTCAGCAAATTATTTTGTTAACTTCTCTTTGTTGCTACCAAACATGATTTCATCTACATATACTACTACAATTAAGAGTTGATTTTCATTAGCCTTTATGTACAAATTTTTATCTACTCCTCCTTTCTTAAAACCTTGTTTTTTCAAGTATTTGTCCAGCTTTGAATGCCATGCATGAGGAGCTTGCTTCAAACCATATAAGGCTTTCTTTAATCTACACACATAGTCATGTTTATCTGTTAATGAGAATCCTTCAGGTTGTTCCATGTAGACTTCTTCCTCTAGATCTCCATTCAGGAAGGCAGACTTCACATCCATTTGATATACCTTGAAATCATGATAACAAGCAAAGGCAAAAAACATTCCGATTGCTTCCATTCTGGCTACAGGGGTAAGGTTTTCGTCATAATCAAGACCTTAAATTTGTGAATATCCCTTGCATACAAGTATAGCTTTATTTCTGATGACCTACCCTTGTTCATTCATCTTATTCTTGAATATCCATTTTGTGCCAATGACATTTTTCCCAGTGGGTCTTGGAATTAATTCCCAGGTATTGTTATTCTCAATTTGGTCAAGTTCCTCATTCATAGCATTTACCCAGCTTTTGTCTTTGCTGGCTTCTTCAAACTTCTTTGGCTCTATTTGAGATAGCATGGCTAGGTATACTTCTTCTGTCTATTCAGCAAGTTGTCTTCTTGTCTGGACTCCCACACTTTTGTCCCCAATGATTTGATCTTCTGGATGATTCTTTTGAGTGTGTCTTGAGGGAACTTTTGAGTTTAATTCAGTATCTTCTGTTGTCTTGCTCAGTTCATCATTATCTTGGTTCTCTTCTTCATGATCTTCTAGAGGATTGTTTCATCTTGTACTTCTTGTTCTGTTTGGTAGATCTTCATCAAATCTTACATCAATGCTTTCCACAATTTTGTGTAGTGTTTTGTTGTAGCATCTATAACCCTTACTCTTGGATGCATATCCTAAAAATATTCCTTCATCAGCTCTTGCATCAAGCTTACCCATTTTTTCATCATTATTTTTTATGAAGCACTTGCTTCCAAAGACTCTAAGTGCTTAATTGATGCTGGTTTACCATGCCATAAATCGTAAGAAGTCTTGTCATAGTTTGGTCTTAAAAGAGCTATGTTAATAATGTGAATTGCTGTGTGTACTGCTTCTGCCTAGAAGGTTTGGGGAATGTTACTTTCTTGCATCATTGCTCTGGCAATCTGTTGTACTAACCTATTTTTTCTCTCTACCACTCCATTCTGTTGAGGTCTACCAGTAATTGTAAATTGTTGTTTGATCCCATGTTCTTTACCTAGGTCTACAAAATCATAGTTTATGAATTCACCTCCTTTGTCTGATCTGATGCACTTTAGCTTGCATCCTGTTTGATTTTCTGCCAATGCCTTGAATATTTTAAATTTATCAAGTGCTTCAGATTTATATTTGAGAAATGCTACCCACGTCAATCTGGTAAAGTCATCTATTATCAGCATGAAATAAATTCTCCACTTGGTGCTTTAGTTCTTGAAGGTCCACACAGGTCCATGTGAACAAGCGGAAGAGGTCTACTTGTAGATAGTTTCTCTTTGGTCTTGAAAGATGTGCTGGTCTGCTTGCCTAGTTGGCAGGATTTACATATGGTATTTGAAGGCTTCTTTATGACTAGCATATCTCTAACTGCATTCTTCTTGCTTAGACTTATGATGTGGTAAAAGTTTAGGTGTCCCAATCTTCTATGCCATAACCATGATTCATCAAGTGTGCTTAGGTGACATGCTTCGTCCTCTTCTTTCACTATATAGACATTACTTTCTGTTCGAACACCTTTGATCAAGGGCTTTCCGGTGGTGCTTGATCTTACTTCACAATCTTGGGCTCTAAAAATGACTTCACAGCCTTTATCACATATTTGAATGACACTTAGCAGATTTGCTTTCAGCCCATCCATAAATAGTACATCTTGGGCCTTTCCTCTTCCATTATCTAGATTGATTGAGCCTTTTCCTTTGATTTTCCCTGCTTTATCATTGCCAAATGTTACATTCCTAGATTTCTTTTCATCAAAGGTTACAAATTTGCTTCGATCTCCAGTCATATGCTTTGAGTATCCACTGTCCAAATACCATTGGTTTTTCTGATCTTGAGCTATTAGAGCCAGGTCACACTTATTCAACTTCTTTTTCCACTGCATGCATCCTTTTGTTTGGTACCTTTCCTGAGAGGATGGACCACATTCTCTGAGAGGACATTTGTGACACTTGGGCTCGATCTGATGGTAGTCAAAGCATTTGATTATGTTTCTGAATGAATTATGTACATGACTGAATTCTCCATTGTTCATCCATCTCCTTGAGTTTCCATACATTAGTATTTTTCCATTCGTTCTACACTCCTTAGCTTTATGGCCGAACTCATTACAGTAAAAACAATACCCATAAAAACAATTAGCGTACCTGATGAAGGGTTGTCTTCTCCATTTATTAGCTTGAGGTAGTCTTTTCACTTTTTTCATACTTTGCTGGTTGGAATCGATTTTCCTTTTATGACTATATGCAGCAATATGTCCCAGTTTGTGGCAGGCATAACAAGTGAAATTTTTCATAGGGGGGAAGAATCTCCTTTGATAGCTTCCAAATTTTATATATTCAGGAGTATATGAGCCTTTTTCAGTTGACTGTTTTTTAATTTCATTCTTTGTCATTTGAGGTTCCTTCTTGTTTCTGTTTACTTCATTACAAGCTTCTACTTCTATAGGAACCTTCTGAGCTGCTTTATTATCCTTAACAACTTTTACAAAAATGATATTCCTGTTATCTTTTTCTTTGACTTTACTTGTTTCTCCTTCATAACCTATCCCAGTTTTTATCAGAGGAGATCTTTAAGCATCTAGTATTTTATTCAACTTATCAGAGCTTGTCATTTGAGGAGTGTTTATTGACAATTTCCTTTGGGTGTTTTCTAATTTCTTCTTCAAGCATACTACTTCTTCCTCCAATTTCTCTTGCTTCTGAATTTTATCCTCAATTTGCTTAAGTAGAGTGTCTTCTACCTTCTTGGCTTCTTCAAGCTCTACTTTCAACTGAATGAGGTCTTCTGCATTTTGTTCTTCTCTTACATATTTGAGGAGAATGTCTTTCTGTTTTCTGCACTTTAGTTTAAGTCTGTCTATTTCCTCCAGGGCACTTCTTAGCTCCCCCTCAAGATCAACTTCACCTTCTTCCTCATATTCTAGAAGGAATCCTTCAAGCTCTTTCTTGGCCATCAATAAAAATTCATAGGTTCCTTCTTCATTTGAGGTTTCATCTGAGTTTTCAGATGCAATGCTATGTTGCTGAGCATAAAATGATTTTCTCATGTATCTATTCCCTTTCTGCGAGTTCTTTGATATGGTTTTTCTGTCTCTTGAGTATGATTCTTTGTCTTCTTATAAGGACACTTAGATGCCTAGTGTCCAAATATTCCACAGTTAAAGCATTTAAATGGAAGTTTAACTTTATACTGGCCTGAGCCTCTATCCAATATTCTGAAAAATTTGGCCTCTTCTTCATCAAAGCAGGAGCATGCATCTTCTTTTTCTTCTTTGTTCTTCTCTGTCTTAAAGGATGCCTCCCTCACATTTGACTTCCTCTGTGGCAGTCTCATCTCATAGGTTGTTAAGTTTCCAAGTTATTCGTTCATGGTCAAAAGTTTCCAATCAGTTATTTCTTCTATGGCAGAAACCTTGGGGTTAAAACTAGATGGTAAAGATCTTAGAATCTTTTGAACAATTACACATTCTTTTATGGTTTCTCCTAGAGATTTCATGTTATTCACAATTTCTCCAACCCTTAAGAAGAAGTTGGCAATGTCTTCATCATCATTCATTTTTATATTTTCAAACTGAGCTCTATAGACTTGTAGTTTGGCTATCTTCACCTTTTTGTCTCCCTCATGTATGTTTTCTAATGTATCCCATATTTCTTTGGCAGACTTGTTGTGCATTACTTTGATAAATTCTGCCTCACACAGTCCACTTAAGAGTGCATTCATGGCTTTGGCATTAACCATAAAATCTTATTTAGCTTCTTTCTCTGTGTCAGAATCCTTTGGGGCATATCCCAACTCCACTGCATCCCAAACTTCTATTCCTAGAGACATTATGTATGTCTTCATTCTTATTTTCCAGAAGGCATAGTTTGTGCCATTGAACACAGGGGCTTTATTTGTTGAGCATGCTTCTAGGCTAGCCATCTTGGGGACCTCAGATCTCCTTCCAGTTGTTAAACTGATACAAAAGGAACCTCCTCTAATACCAATTGTTGAACCCTGGTTTAAACTGAGAGGGTGGGGGGCGGGGGTGAATCAGTTTAATGCAGTCATGTTCTTATTAAACTTTATTTTATACTCATTCACATCATTATTTTGTGATCAACTTAATATACAATGGAACAACAATCTCAATAAGTGAGCAGCAGGTATTAAGCAGAATAAATACAGAGTATCAACACATAATCATCATGCATATAGACAACAGATATAAGTGGAAACCCACAAGGGATAAAAACCACATCTTATTATTGTTGTGATGCAAAGGCAAGCTCCAACTCCCTCTCACCACTGATTTTATATAGGCTCCTACCTACAGGAGGCTACAACCTCAATTCTACAAGCTACACCTTGCAAGGAAGCTCCAACTCCCATCTGATTTCTGCAGGCTACAACCTACAAGAGGCTCCTACCTCCATCAGCTACAACTGGACATTTATTAAGCTACAACTTGATACGGAAGCACCAACTTCCTCACTGTACCATAAAATCATATACTTATTTACCTGGATATCAGCTCTATTTTTCTTTCTTCTCTGTTGTCCTTTCAGCCTTCATATCTGCCCCTATATTATGTCTGGATCTTCACAGCTTCTCTATCTTCTCCTTCTACTTCATATGCTCTCTCCCATATACTTCTCACACTCTCTCCCTTCCCTATGCATATCTAAGTGATATCATTTATAGAGTTCACCTCATGACTGTTTGTATTCCACAGGGAATTCGAAGTGAATAGGTATGACTCTTTGCCTCCCACCTTCTCGTTTTCTTGCCTAGCACATTCAGAAAAATATAACAATATGTATACATTTCAATATTACAGTGGGGTATTTCTTTGCCTACGGAGACTTGTCTTTGCATAAAAAACAATATAAAATTAATTAAAACATTTACATTTACATTTTCAACAGATATATCTCATTCAACCCTTTCAGTTCTTGGCTCACTACATGTTTGTCTTTTCTGCTGCTATAGTGTAACAGTTCTACATACTCTCCTACTTTCTATGCATGTAGAATGCATTTCCCAAATTATGTTCTAAATCTAGCAGCTTTATCAATGTGGAAGTTTTCTTCAACCTTCATGGTTCCAACCATAGCCAAAATCTACTTTGCAAACTTACCATATGAAATGAGATTGTTAAACCCTTCGGAATTTATCACGTTTAACTATTGGAAATGAATAACTGAAGCCTTTTAACCAATGTTCAAAACTTCAGGATTAAGGTCGGAGCTCAACACTTTAATAAAACTCTATTAAATAACCCTTTCAGAGAGAGTATTAAAACTTTAGGGAATGGTATATAATTATGCTTTAAGAAAAGTTTAAACCCTCTCTTGGTGATATAATAATAGACATTTTTAACACAATAATTAACCTTTCAGGCCCACTTGCCAAACTCTTTCTATCCACCGATGCGATGAAATAACTTTGATGCGAAGATTTCTTGACCAATGCAATAATCCGATGCGATGAACCACCTCCAATGACATCCATTGATCACCAGATGCGCATATCTCGAGGCTTCACTATGGCCCACACCATCCATTCAACGGCATTCGCATCTCACATTTTTTATGCATATAATCTAACACCATCGTATCATATATAAAATGCACATAACCCAGCATTTCTTACCTCATTAAACCATACACAACTTAGTGATCTGACCACCGTTCGATCCTTCAATCGACACATCCAACGGAAATCGCATTTTTTAACCGCAGAACTTTAGCACACAAATATTTTGCCAAGTTCGTGGTATTTAAATACCACTTAAAGCTACGTGTCACACGCAGACCCTTATCGCATTTTTTTTTAGATTCTGCTTACCATTTTAAGCTTATGTGAAAACCATAAATGGTTTTCAATTTTCGCCTTCTGTGGGCTCACTGTTCCGGTTCTAATTTTGCATCTTGGACTCAATACAGAATTCTGGAAATTTAAACAAATCCTCTGATTCGTGCTTTCTCTATGCCTTTTGTATTTCCTCCTTCTTCACTACGGAAATTCTGCATCTATCCTCACAATTTTAATGTTGTTACTCTCATTCTATTGTGTCATTACCATTCTTTACTCGTGCTCTAAAATCACATAGTTTCAGCGTTCCTCCTGTTGGCTTATATCCAATGCACCATCCTTTGATTTGTTGCGTTGTGACCAAGGTTCCACCATATCATTACTCACACTTCGTCTCACAGTTCAGTTGCATTCAAGCTTCGAACCCTCTCCAGCACTATTCGAACACCCTTTTGCATCATCAATCCTTGCAGTGATCGATGACTGCAAATCTTCTCTAACTCTTTCTCACAAACATGTAACCCGAATTGCATTCAACCTCAAAACACCATAACTAACATCGGCTTCTTCTTTATATGAAGGGTATTATCAAAATTACATGCAGGATCTCATCTTTTTTGCAAACATATATTTTATCTCTATCTAATTAAATCTTCGTTGCTGTATCACTCCAACTCTACGCATTATATGGGTTTTCAAACAACATTACCATATGCCAATTCTGATTTTAAATTCAGATTTCTTTTGTGTAATCGATCCTTCCAACGATCGATACACCTTAGCTCTTAGATCTTCCAAATATATTTGCAAACCATAATGCATTCAAACACAATAATTAGGATCAATCTACCCTGAATCAATACTAATTTACCCCAACCCACAGAATCCCAAATACATACAAATTACACAGAATTCAGAAAAAATTCTTCATCTATACATCTGAACTCAAATTTACAAAGCCTTCTTGGTTCTGGCTTGATTTTCAAATCATTGGCCCTTTTACAATTTCCATAGGCTCACAAACTCTATTTGTCCAAACCACACTAATTCCTTCGTATATATGAAATCAAATACAGAACCCTTCTTGGTTCTGGCCAGATATTCAAATCAATGGCTCTTTTTCCTCACTACTCTGTCTCCGAATCTGCTACTTCTGCTTCTTTTCTCCTTTGAATGATAGTCCAGGTGTTTCTCATGTCTTCTCATTTTCCATCAATGACAAGATTTCCAACAGTTTTATATTGGAAAAATGCTGTTAGAATATTGCTTAAGTGTCTGCTTGAGGTTGATGCAGGAAAAATCATACATGGACTGCATGAGGGAGAATGTGGAGGACATCTATACTAGAAGAATACAACAAACAAAATCCTTAGATCTGGTTACTACTGTCCCACCCTTTTCCCAGATACTCAGAAACTTGTCATGTCTTGCCATAAGTGTCAAAATTTTTATGGAAAAAGAAACATTTTACCCTTACCCTTACATCCCATCAATGTTGAGGCTCCCTTTGAACAATGGGGCTTGGAATTCATTGGGGAAATTCACCCATATTCATCAGCCCAACATAAGTGGATCCTCACTGCCACTGATTACTTCACCAAGTGGATAAAAGCCATACCCTCTAGGAATGCTACTGAATCTATCATTATCAAGTTCCTTGATACCAACATACTATCCAGATTTGGTTGTCTAATAAAAATTATCACGGAAAATGATGCTGCCTTCAAATCCAAGAAAATGGTTGACTTTTGCTATAAATATCACATTACATTAGGCCACTCCACTGCCTACGATCCCCAAGGAAACGGATTAGCTAAATTCTCCAACAAAAGCCTTGTCAATATTGTCAAAAAATTGTTGGAGAAGAATCAGAAATCATGGCATAGTAAGCTTGTTCATGCTTTATGGGCTGATAGATTAACCACCAAAAATTCAATAAATATGTCCCCCTATCAGCTGGTTTATGGCATGGACGCAGTCTTCCCAACCTCACTAGGATTTCCAGTTATGAAACTCCTCCAAGAAGTACAATCTGAGGAAAATGATATGCAGAGGAGGATAAATCATACCATTTATTTGCAGCAGACTAGAGAAGAAGTGTAAAACAGAACAAAAATAGTCCAAGAAATTATCAAGAAATTATTTGACAATAGGACTAAAGAAAATGATTTCCAAATTGGAAATGTTGACCTAAAATGAGATTCCAGAAGGGAAGAGAAAGGAAAGCATGGAAAATTTGAAAATATGTGGAAAGGACCCTACATTATTCATTCTATCAGTGGTCATAATGCATTCTTTTTGCAAGAACTAAATGGAGAATATTTGTTAGGAGGTCCTATCAATGGCAGGATGCTCAAGCACTATTTCTGCCAAGAGTCCTAAAAATCAGAGATTTTTATTTTTCATTGTATATAACATTGTTTTGAATTTGAAAAAAGAGGAAAAACACAAAAACAATAGAAAAAGAAAAGAGGGCAGATTCAAAAAGGGTACAACCCCATACCCAAAAAGATAATTTTCTGAAAGTGAGCAAATCTAAATGCCACTGCTAATTTGAAAATGACATATTGTTTAGTCATCTAGCCTAATCATGGCTGAACATACTTTAAATTTATGTTGATAAGGTAGTAGAAGCACATATTTATAAAGATTTTTTCATACTTGGCTTATCAGTAGAATAGATTAGGATAGAAAGGAATGGTTCTAACAAGATCAAAATCTGAACCAAGAAAAGGAAAAAGATAGCTCTAAATAGATCAAAATCAAAGTTGGAAAAAGACTTGAAGGATATTTATAATTTTCAGATCTTAAGCCTTCATCATTTTATTTTATTTTTCTGCAAATAAAGTCTATGTGCAGCTTGTACATACAGCCATAGACACCATAGTAAATCAGACAGTCTAATCCTGATTTGACTGTTTTTAAATTTCCTGTTTTAGAAATAGAAATAAAATATGTCAAACAGCTTAATCTTGATAGATAGTAGCTAGGTAGAAAATAAAGAGTTCAATAGTTTAATCTGGACTCTTGGAAGAAATAAGGATAGGATTAAATAGTTTATTTCTGTTTTCAAAATAAAATATCAAAGAGTTTGCAAGTTGAAATGCACTCAAAGGATGAAGAAAAAAATGCTAGGACAAGTAGGATTGGGTAGGTAGAGATGCTTTTTGAAGAAATTACATGTTGCAGATTGATAAAAGTTGTCCTTTTCAGAGAAAGATCAGCAAGAAAAGAAGAAATCTACCCAATGGATGAGGCACTGGTTCACTAAAAGCTAGAGATCTATAAACTGAGGCTTTGGACACCTAAAAGGATAATTGTCCTCCCCAAATGGAGCTATTGTTAGTCATCCATAATTTTGACTTTATCCAAAGATGACTAAATGTAACAAACCCAGATTTCTAGAACAAAATTGCAAGAACATTATGAATTCTAGAAATCTCACTATCTTCATCATTTTAAGTCCATCAATCCACTGAAATCTTCATCTTTGTATCCTAAAAAGGTTAGCCTGATGTTCCTTAAACCTGTTGTTCCTTAGCAGTGATGTTCCCTAAGCTGTTGTTCCTTAGCAACTGCTGTTCCTTAGCAGCTACTATTCCTTAGCAGTGTTGTTCCCTAAGCTGATGTTACTTAGCAGCTATTGTTCCCTAAGCTGCTGCTACTGTTCCTTATTCAGAATCCTCAAGAAACACTACTGAATAAAAAGAGACTGTATGTAGGCCATTTTTTCCATCATTTCCTAAGCCCATTTCATTCTTTTCCCTTATCATTTATCCTCCATTTTCCCTAAAAACCCCTTTTTAATCATTAAAAAAACCCTTTTATGGTTTAAAAATGCCCTTTTTCACCTATCAGAACTCTTAAAAATTGGCCTAAAAACCCATTTTTGCATAAAAAATAGTATTTTTAAATTAAAAGGTATAAGCCCCCGATGGTTTAAAATATTTGGCCCCTTTCCCCCATATGTCCAAGCACTATGACCAAGCACCCAAACCCCTGTCGCATCGGCTTTTCTTCTTTGAACCCGCATTTCCTTTGAAAATTTTTACCCGCCGATGCGATTAGCACCCTATCCTTAGCCCCTGGTCACATATTTCCCCACGGGACCATGCCCTAGTACTTAGTTATTAGCCCCTCCATCGCATCAGAATCCCTTTTTTCTCCCTCCCCCTTGTCTTTCCTCTTTATCGATTGCTCGACGCGATAAGCCCCTCCTCCCTAGCTCCTGGTCGCCTTATCTTCCACAAGACCACTTTCCGATGCCTTTCCTTAAGCAACTTTTCCCTTTCTTCTTCTTCCCTGTACTTATGTTATTTCTCAATGGATCTCTGCCGTCCATCCTGACCATCCAACGGTCACCGTCCTTCCCCTTCACCATCCAACCTCCAAACCATTTATCCCCACGATAAATCCACGCCATAGATCTTATAAGATCCAACAGTTCTCATCTAACCTGACAACCCAACTCCACCGGGGCCTACCATTCACTACACAAACCCCTCATCCAATCACTCACTACCACCTGGCTTCCACTAATTCCCCATCCGCGCACCTTTCCCATCACATTGCTCTCTCGACCGTTGGATCCACCCCTTCTCATCCAACGGTTGATATCGCATATCGCACGATTTCTGCGTCCGAGGTTTAACAACCAAAAGCCATGCAAGACCGATAGTATTGCAGAGGACGCATGGTGTGATATAACTAGATCGCGTTCCCTCCAGGCTTAACCACTTACCACCCGTTTGTCGTGCAAAAACCTCCAATGGTTTTCCAAAACCACTTATGCCCAGTTTCACGCCAAAGTCCATTTAAAACCATTTTTTCACCCTCTCCATTAAAATCCTTCCTCCATGCATTCCGCCTCTCTGCAACCTCCTCTGCCAGCCTCCAAAGCAATATTTCTGACCCTGCATGGTTTTATTAATGTTTTATTTGTCTTGTGCAGGTTGGACAGCGGTTTTAAAAGGTTAAATCCCTCCCATAGTCCATAAAGGGATGGACCAGGAGGTTACGACCTTTGTGGTCCGAACAAGGGCCAAATCACAAAGAAAAGGAATTTCCAGGGTTAGTTTCATAGTTCGATCAATGTTCTATGAGCACTGTTTTGCATCATCAAACCCTCAGCATCTCGTAGGCACCTGTCCACAACAACAAAAGAAAAAAAGACACTGTAAATGCATTATAAAGGCTTAAGGAGAAATCAGAGCCTTAGAACAGAAGATTAAAACCTAATCAAAGGTTTTAAAAGGAATAAGGAATTAATGAATAAAACAGTTGTTAAAAATAAAAAGAGATAAAGGCAGAAAAGCAGAGTATCAAGGTATAAAGAGGCAAACATAAGATTTAAAGGATTAATTAGCAGATCAAGGCTAAAAGGCCTTAGAAACACAATTTTGATGATAAAATAAAGAATACTAAGGCTTAAATATAGCCCTGAATACATCAAAGGAGCTGTTATTCACTTAATAAATCAAAAGTGACACCTTTCACTTACTTTATACCTCAAAGGGAAAATTGGCAGTTATTACACAAAAATATATTTTAGAATATGTCAGACAGTTATTGTAAAAGGCAAAAAAGAGCCTCAAAGTCAATATTTTTAGTTTTTTTCATCCTCAGGAAGTAAAGATAGATTTAATACACAGATAATTAGTTGAGAAACATTCCTACCTTATGCCTTGCATGGTTTTTAAGGATAGGAGTGCATTTACTGTGTCATTAATGAAATTCTGAACCCTAGATGTTTCCACCTCCTCATTTGCAACATAAATACTATATTCGAACTCATTGTATAGCAGGCATTTGATAATTCTTTGAAGTAATATATAGTTCTGCTGAGATTGAAAAGAAATTGATGTACTGGAACCTATGGATGTTTTGACCTATTTGTGGATGGAGAAAGCTCTGTCATTAGATTCCTGACCTTGGCTGTTGGTGAAGTATTCTAAACTGTTAATTTTTTTTCCTGTGTTCCATTATGTTTTCATTATCTCTTGCTTACAGTAGAGTAAAAGTTTTAGGCTAAGAAATGTCTCCTAGAAGCACCTTAGACCTATTTACTCTTTAATGTCTTTATGTTTCAACTGCTGAATGTTTGATTGAGTAGTTTAACTACTTTTCAACCTTTAAGCTTGTTTATTTCAGAATTAATTCAATACAGTTGGCCTCAAGATGATTCATGGTTTTCCTTGCTTCTTTTTGACACTTTAAAAACTATTTCTGAAGTCCCCTTTCAAAGTACCATTATCCAAAATTTTCCAAAGAGGTCTGTTTTGATCATACCCTTTGTACTTGCTCAAATAATTGTTTTGAAAGTCTTTATAATTGCAGTCCTAGATGTTTAGGAGTTCCCTCTTCTATGAATGCAGTTATCTGTTTATCTTGAATGTTTTCTTATCCTTGAAAGTGAAATCTTTGATGAAATAGAGTGTTCCTCAACTCTTAGATTTCATTTTGAAAGTTTATCTTGAGATTGTTATTTGCTGAAGTGTAATTTCTAGAATTCATGGTTAGCGTTGTTTATAAATTAATTCTTCGTGTTCAGATAATGTTTTAAGTCCCTCTGTTGAGAAGTACATATAATTAAGGATTCTTAATTACCCTTAGTTCTGCTTTTCATTCTAAAAATCTTAATGTTCATTTCATTTCACCTTGTTGGCCGGATAAATCAATCTTGCGAACAAGACCAATCTCCCTAGTATCAGAAGATACTCTAGCAACAAATAGACAATTAAATATATCTTTCTCTAGATATATAATAATTTATAAGTAAATGCTACAAAGGTGTTACGATCGTACCTCAACCAATGCTTGTTTGTTGTAGTCTTCCTCCAGTCGCCCGAAAGAGTTATCCTGAAGACCTGCAATCACAAACAAGAAAACATTAATAGCACCTGAATAGAATATATTTATCAATCATATCTATTATGGTGATCAAGGAATCCATAAAATAAACAATCAAATGATAGTTTAGTGAGAAAAACAAACTTGTTTGTATTAACTTTGAAATAGTAGAAGAACCTTACAACCTTTTTCAGCCTTGATGTTGAACAGGTCCTTCCGGGGTCCAAAGAAATAATTTCCTCTACTTTGACAGGTCTTGTACTCTTCTAACTGAGACACATACAAGTATGTGATCTTTCCTCATAAAATCTCAGTTAAAGGAGTCTGAATTCCAACAACACTTTACCTCAAACAAGACTAAAGCTTGAACTCCATTTGAGGCTGCCCAATGCCTCTTTTTATAGTGTAAAAGAGGAAGTTACAGTTCAAATTATGAAGGGATATAGTCCTCCTTCAAAGGGATAAGCTCCTCACATCAAGGGGTTAGCTCCTTAAGGCATGGGATACATGAACCTAAAAGGAATGGATTTGCCACCGCAAGATTCCTTCCAGAAGCTTCTAGAAATGACTGAAAGTTAGCTTTTTGAGTTTACTTGAAACCTTTTAATATTTTACAAGGTTTCGCACTCTTAACACAAAGAAAGTGCAGTTAGGTTTGCAGGAGACATGACCATTAGGTGCAGGACCGCACGTAAGACAAAGAGAAAGTGCGATACCAGAGTTTTAGATACTTTGAGAGCTTCTCTCTTATTTTTAAGGCTTCACATGAGGAACTAATGTTTTAGAATTGCAAAGGAGGAATGTATGAGTGATAATGAGCTCATACAAATAGAAAAATGTCAAAGTGACAATTTTCAATGCAACAGATTGCCCCCTAAAGTGCGAAGTCTGTAATATATGAAGATAGAGTCTGTCATGTATGAAGAGTGAAGTGCTTTATCATTTCAAGGATCTTCCTGTGGACACCCCAGTCGGAACCTATAAAAACATTCAATGCAAAATATATATATATATAGACATATCATCACTGAGATAGGCATTCCCATACTCAGATCAAAACTAACTAGAAAACTGACTTAAACTATTCTGATACAGGAATGGTTTTCAATGCATCAACAATATAGACATGTGTAGACATAGTATGGACGCAGCCATCTTTTTATGAATATTCCACTGTATAAATGAATAAAAAAATTCCTCGCAGCCTGGATGGTAGAAACTAGATCCAGGGTCTTCATTTCCGCCTCTCGAACTAGTACGATTCTATCCATGTGAATGCATATGTCGAAGTCAAACATGGTAGAAACCACTTGATTACAAGTCAATAATGTAAACTGTTAACAAGTGTGATATTAACCACTAGTAATGTCAATGGCCCTCAAAGTACTCAGTACAATCCATGAAATGTGAATGAATGAGCTGAAGTCGAACATGTCACGGAATCATTCAATCGAAGGTTAATGATATAAACTGTCGTCGAAGGTGAGAAACCTGCCATTGAGGCATGCATATTTCAAGGTACTGATGATTTCTAAATCAACTTCCTAGATAATGAGCTGTTGTCGATAGAAAGTGACCCGTCGTAGGCAAGCCCACAACACGAAATCATAGATCAAGTTTTGAAGAAATATATTGGCAAGGATTGACTCAGGGATGGTCAAAATGGAAGAAAAATATCTTGCAGATGAATGATTTATTTGAACTGACCTCTTGAACACATAACGGCACTGCAGATGGCTTGGTGACAATTGACCCAAAGCTAATACCCAGAAACCGGCTGAAGACTTTCAATATGGTTTGATTAACTATTATGCAAAGGATTTCCCAACCCAGGTGAACAAAAGTGTCGTGTTCAAGAGTGGTTAATGGCTTTTCGAATAGTCAAAATGTAACAAACAAGTTTGTTTTTCTCTCTTTTCCCCCACCATTTCTGGCAAGTACCTCTTTATTTTTGACAAGCTTGAGGAGGATAGCATTTGCTTGTTTATAAGCTCATCCTTTGGATGAGTCCAACTTAGTTTAAGATTCGAACCCTAAGAAGGAGTGGTTCGTTCCTGTTAAAAATTAAACAGGTCCTTTACTGTTAAATTTTAACGAGTCCAGTATAGGAGACACTCGGTGTTTTTAAATTTTAGGGAGTCAAAAGAAAAAACTTAAGAAAACTCCATGGGTGTACTTTTTCGTAAATTTAGTCTCTCGAGCCCGAAAAAGGATAAAATAATACGGGAGAGAACTCTATTGACTGTAATTATTCAACGTATACCCTTTTCATAAATAGTCCATTTCAGTCCATAAAAGGGGTAAACTTATACTGAAAGGACGTTCATTCATTTACTTTAACGGGTTCGAATAATCAAGTGCTCGGTAATCTTTTCAATTTTCGAGAGTCTGAAAAGGACTTAAAAGAGGACTCCAAGGTTTTGCTTTTTCGTAAATTTTTGAAAGAGTCCGAAAAAGTGATAAAAGTATGCTCTTCGTTGAAAAATGATCAATTTTCCCCAAAAAATCCAATTTTCTGCACAAAAACTCAAAATATTACACATACTTGTTTAATATAAATAAAAATGTTTTCAAAATTACCCTTTTAAAGTGAAAAATAAACAAATTAAAAATTAATTTATTCAAAAAAAATTATAAAAAGGACTTTTCTAACTTCATTTTTACCATTTGAGTTCAGAGTGAAAAGTGAGAGCTTTTGGGTAAAAAAGTTCCTGTGAAGATTCTGGAAAATATGTCCGCTGAAATCGAGAACTGTCAGCACTAGGTAATCCATGTCCTCCTTATCTTACATTTCATCCGTTTACATTTTGTTTTTAGGCTTTAAATTTCATTTTTTAGGGAAAAATAGGTTCAAAAAATCGCCCGCGGGGGTCTGCAGGTGCAACATGCGGGACCTGCAGACCCTGAATTTTTTCCACAAAGAAAAAAGTCATGGGTCCGCACCTTTTGCACGGTGCCCATGCGTACCTACGCACTTTATGTAAACAAAGGGTGCAGAGCCCGCACAATGATTTTTAAAACTTGAATTTCTCAATTCTCGCCCAAAATTTTTCAAACAAGTTTGTTCTAATATGTCTTTTTGTGTATTGTAGGACATTCAAAATGCTTATTTGGAAAGAACACGAGCATGAGGACGCAGATGAAGCCGCAATGCTTCATTTTCCTACAATGATGGCATTGAGAGCATGCGGATTGTACAAGTTCTGGGCCATACAGGGCATGAGGGCCCAAGTAGACCTCCTGACATGGCTGGTAAACAAATGGAATACTCAGGACCAGTGTTTTGTTATCGGCGGCAATCGGCTCAAAATTGAGCTAGAGGATATATACTTTTTGACTAGTTTGTGAAAGAGGGGTGAACAAATATCTCTGTTTGGGACTAGGCCAGGTGGCCAGTCTGTCTCTAGTCTTTGGCTAGAGTTTTGCGATGATCGAGAAGACCCCAAGGATAAACGGATTGATACTAAAACTATCATCTGAACTGAGCTTAAAGTTATTGCATTCACTGTTACGAGACTGTGCGGGAGTGCAGCATTGCATGTGGCTACTGGATCCCAGATGTGAATTGCAGTAGATTGTTTCCGAGGCACCATTTTCAACTGGTGCAAAGCAGTATTGGCCAATGTGAAAGGCCAACTGACCAGAGAAAAAAATGGAAATTTAAACAACTTTGGTTACAGATCCATTTTGGTTTCATTTTATTTGGAGAGGATTCCCTTACTAGCTCCACAGCTCATTCCAGTCGATCCAGGCAGTGCCCAGAAACCTCGAATGGCTTGATGGACAACTTTGATGGCCTGTCATGCTAAGGGTGTAGAGGTTGTTCGATTTACATTTGTATATTTTCATTGGTTGAACAACCAAGTTTTTGCTATTGAGGACTTTCCATATGCCAGGATGGACTTTCGCGGTGATCAAGACATGGCCCTTCCAGCAGGAGAACAATGGGATGATTCAGGTAAAAATCATTTTCAACATTTTCTAAGTTCTAAATTTTTTGTATTTTTAAAAATACAAAACTAATAATCAAAAGTTTAAATGCATATGTGGGCCCATGATGACCATCCACTCTCTAGCCTTATGAGAGGAGACACCCAGTTGCAGCAGCACCAGCCCCACAGGGCCAATCAGCAGAGATCCTGACCGACTTGGAGCATCATCTAGAGCGCTTGACACTAGATATTCCAGATACTGATATAGATGATATTCCACTTAGGTTACAGAGATATGTGATTGGGGTCCCAGGACCTTTTAGGAGGTTCCTGTGTAGGGTGGCCTGAGCAGTAGTTTCTTATCGTGATCATCACCAAGGATAGGATGATCAATTTTGTAGACTCATAACATTTTTTGACTTTTTGTATTATCATTTTTGCTGATCATAAGGTATTTTTCAACCTATGATCGAAGACAATATATATTTTTGAAACACGCTTATATGCTATGATATATCATTATTACCGGCTATCTTGTGTAACATGTTATCGAATGTTGTGTATTTTACCATTTTGATTATTGCAAATGTCTATTTATCATACTAGAAGACACTGCATCTGCTAATGTATTTAAACGTCTTTAAATATGCTGATATTCCGTGTAATCAAATTCATACTCCAAGAGACGAACTCTCAAAAATAACCGTAACAATACTGGATTTCTAATGGCATAAACCCTGTTAAGTTGTAATACAATGAGTTCAGAATCCAACCTAACAATCAAACTCTGAATTCCAAATGATATGGATTCAAATAATAATTCAATCACTGCACTATACTCTACAATATTATTCGTTTTTTGACCGAGGCTAACCCCATGCATGGATACTAACTCATCAGAGGGTGAATAGATAACCTAGGCTACAGAAGAAATGTTCCGTGTACTATGACAAGCACCATCAGTAAAACCAATGTACGTTTGAAAAGACGTCGACATCTGCAATATCAAGAGTAAAACCTAGATAAGCAGGAATAGTGATAAGAGCACACTCTAAACTAGGCATGCTTTTCTAATCTAAGACACACTAGCTGTAAAGAAACTAATCTAACAAAAAATCTCCACACAGAATTTAAGCACAATATCTCTTCAGATAAAGCCCATTTCTGGGTTTATCCAAAGGGACTCCATCAAAATCTATCAGTTCATAGGCCCCTTTTGCTAGCTTTCGCTTAAATATGTAAGGACCATGCCACATAGGCACAAATTTTCCAGCCCCTAGCTTATCATTTTCTTGATTGTATACTAAAACTAGGTCTCCTTCTGAAAAGTTGTGAGGTGTAACATTTCTATTGTACTGAGCTTTTATTCGTTTTGCATGAGCATCGTTTGCTAATGCAGTAGTGTGTTGATTCTCATCTAGCTGAGCTAAGTACAAAAAACGTTTCTCTTCTTCAGAAGTAGTTGGGAGTAATTCTATGGCTAATTTTAATGACGAAATTTCGCATTCAATAGGTAACACAACTTCTAAACCGTAAACCAGTTGAAAAGGAGTGAAACCAGTTGATGTTTTTACTAAGGTCTGATATGCCAAAAGTACTGAAAATAGCATGGTATGCCAATTCAACTTATGAATACCAATGATTCGTTTGATCATAGTGACTAAAACTTTCTTGATAGTTTCAACTAGCCCATTGGCTTGCGGGTAATATGGAGTAGAACTATCGTGGTGCAAGCCAAGTTGATATGTCAGTTCAATCATCATGATATTGCGAAAATGACTTCCATGATCCATAATGATAGCTTGAGGAACACTGAATCTAGCAATTATATGATTGAATACGAAAGTTGCAGCAGTCTTGCTATCTACCGAAAATGTAGGCATCGCCTCGGCCCACTTAGTAAAATAATCTACCGCTAGAATAATATACGCATGCCCCCCGACCGAGTGAGGGTTACATGTAATAAAGTCAATACCCCACTTTACAAAAGGACCGACAACAATTATAGGGTGAAGAGGAGCGGGTGGTGCACGCATTTTACGATCAAAGATTTGACAATTGTGGCATTTCCGGACTGCATAGATACAATCTTTAAATAAGGACGACCAAAAAAAACCAACGCGCAATATCTTTTGGGTTGTGGCATACCCAAACATATGACCGCCACATGCTCCAGAATGACAGTCATTGAGAACCTTCTCAGCTTCTTCATGAGTAAGACAACGTCAGAAAAGAGAATCCACTCAACGACGATAGAGTGTATCACCAATAATATTGTATTTTTGGGATTGGAAACGTATTTTCTGTCGCTGAGATCGTGAGACTTCAGGCCGAAAAGATTGGGTTTGAAGATACAAAATAATATCCCCATACCAAGGATCGAGAGTACTGATAAGAAACAAAGATTCTTTCGCAATGGGCTGCTCTGCCATAGTTTTAGTATCAGTATGCAGGAAATCAAACATCAATTCAGCAAAAAACAAAGACTTCTTTGCCTTGGATTTTTCAAATTCCAAGTCAAATTCTTGCAGGATAACTATCCATTTGGAATACTTTCCCCATAGCAACTGTTTGGTCAAGATATACATCATGGGGTTACAGTCAGAAATCACTATGGTTCTGTGTAATAAGATGTAGTAACGAAATATTTGGACATCTTGGACAGCTGCCAAGGCCAATTTCTCCACATGTGAATATTTTTTCTCAGCCAGATGCAGATTTCAACTAAGATAGTAAATCACATGTTCATTGTTTAATTCATCTTCTTGAACTAGAACCATCCCAATGGTGGAATGAGAAGCGACGAGGTACGAAAAATAATCCTGGTTGTAATTGGGAGGATGCAGTAACAGTGCATGGGTCAAGACGTGTTTGAGTGCATCAAAAGATCAATTAGCGATCTCATCCCAAAAGAATGGAACGTCTTGTTTTAACAACCTGGTAAAACCCTTTGTTAACTCGGCGTAGTTAGGAATGAAACGACGTAAAAAGTTTTCATTCCCCTGCAAACTTTGGAGTTGGCGCAGAGTTGAAGGAGGAGGTGGATTGACAATAGCTTCAACCTTCGACGGATCAACATGAATGCTTGCTTTGGAAACGACAAATCCCAATAAGTGACCCGATTCTACACAGAAAACACATTTATGTGGATTCAGTCGAATTCGATAATGCCTACATCTCATAAAGATAGCACATAAATGAGTGAGATGATTGGCCCTACATGATGAATGGGTAGGTAAATTATCGAGATAAGGATGCACAATGTGATTGATGTCATGAAATGCATAAGACATAGCCCTTTGAAAATTTTCCCCAACGTTCTTCAATCCAAAGGGTAGTTTGCAATAAGCAAATGTTCCCCACAAACAAATGAAAGTTGTTTTAGGTTGATCAGCAGGGAGTATGTTTATTTGATTGTAACCAGAAAAACCATCCATAAAGGAGAGAATTTCACTACCGGCACAATCATCGATAATTTGATCGATATAGGGGGTTGGGTAATTGTCTTTAGGACAAGCTTGATTAATATCCCTATAGTCGATACATACTCTTATCGTTCCTTGTTTTTTGTTGACAGGAACAATATTCGATACCCAATCTGTTAAAGGAATTAGATAAATGAAACCTGCGTGAAGTAGTTTCTCAACTTCAGCTTTGATAGCAGCACCTTTTCTCAGATGTATTTGACGTAAGCGTTGTTGGAAAGGTTTAGCATCCAGGTAAGTCTTAATTTCATGAACAACAATTGATGGATCAATTCCGGGAATTTCTTCATATGAATAGGAAAACATGTCACGAAATTCTTGAAATAGATCTTTATAAGTTTGGATTTCATCGTCCATACAGGAAGCACCTATATGAATGTTTTCAATAATTCCTGGCTTAACTGAAATGTCAAGAGGAACCGTTCGAGAGATATTTTCCAAATTTAACTCACAATCAAAATGTTGCAATGGATTCTGTGGTTCTTTGACATAATCAGTAGTAAAAATAGAAGATAAATCATTTTCAAAATGATCAAGCTCAGGTAAAAATGAAGATCGGTGATGTAGATATTCCCATGTTAAATCATCAACAGACAAGAATTCACGAATCTATTCGTCAGTATGAACAAGATCAAGAAATGTTGTTGTAGCTGAGCTAGATATAGAAAGTGATTCCTCATGGATCACATTCATTGGATAAGTTTTGGTCGAAGAAGGATCGGAAAACAACTGTACAGCCTGATATGCAAGTTCAAAGCGACTCAAAGGCATCGCACCATCAAATGAATCCACCTTGGAATCGGAAGGTACAATCCAAGGATCATAAAAAGTAATAGTATTCGACGAAATCATATGAATATTTGCGATATGAGGCGATATGTTAGGAGGAGGAAAGGAAAAATTTCCCAGTAAACTGGAATCTTTAATCAAACCTACGCCGACATCCTTGTAAGGGATAGCCGTTTTATCGATGTGCTGAATACTATCTGTAGAGGCTGGATCAGATGAAAAATGAGTCAGCTAGTCGATTGTAATGATATTTCCTTTATGTTGAAACTTGATAAGCCGAAAGACCGATGAAACAATAGCAGTCATAGCATAAGACAAACTGCGACCCAGGAGAAGGTTGTAATCAAGAGCGGCATCAACCACTTCCACATCGAGATTTACGATTTTTCCTTCTACCTCTATAGGTAGATTTTGCAAAATACTGAAAGGATGGAACCCTCGGCCATCAAAATCCTTGAGAATCATCACAGATCGATTGAGTGTGGAAGAACCAAGTGATTTCCAACACTGGATCAACATAATACACGTAGAAGCCCCTTCATCAATCACAGTCTGAAAGACTAGTCTGTTTTTTACTAATACTAGAATCTGGAAAGCCATTTGATGGGATAGGCAGGGTGTACTATTCTCTAAATCGAAGATTATTAGGTTGGAATCCTGAATATCGACAGCTCCTATGGCAAAAAATACTAATTTACGCTGTGCTGGGCACGATTTCAGCACTTCCAAAGCCGACATTACTGAAGGGGAAATATCTAAGTCCTCAACAATGTTGTAATTTTGAGCAGCTCTCGCATGTGGATTTAAAGCTGATTTACGAAGTACACCTTTAGTAGGTGGTTTGATTACTAAGTCTGAGTTTGGTTTCTCGATCTGTAGCAGATCAGAAATGGGAGGAGGTGTAGTTGGTGTGTTTGAATTAGAAGATTATGCTTCTTTACCACCAACATGATTTTTACTACCATAATCCTGCGATCGCGTCGCAATCCTAACATGAGACATCATCATAATGGGCTCTTCTGAGGCGTTCGAGGTAGAAAAAATCATCTTACTATCTTGAGTAGTAAAAGGATCCTTCAAGATAGCAGGCGTTTAAGAACCTTTAACGAATTTTGAAACCTCTACTCGATGTGGGCATTCTTTGGTAAAATGATCCTCGTCGAAAATGAAACAAGGATAGCGAGGTTTGCGTTTTTCGTCAGTAGATTCATTTTTATCTGTTTTATCTTTTGAATTTTGTTTGTTTTTATTCTTTCCTTTCTTTTTACCACCACATTTATATTTGGTCGTAGTTGACTCTACGACATGGATGTCAGTAGAAACTTCAGCGGAAGAATCTCCTTTCGGGGAATCAGGTAGAGTTATTATAGGAGAAGAATTCTTTGAAGGTTTCTTCCTTCTTTCAATACTAACTGAACCAATCATATCATCAATAGCATGAGACCTTGAAGGAGCTGGAGTTATTTGACCGTGTTTTGGAAGATCAGGGATTTTTTCATGTAAAGTACCTGACTGCGTATAAATGAGGTCAAGGTACTGAGCATAAGCAATGACTTGCTCTTCAATAAAAAATCCTCGCTTAGCTACATCTTCAGTGATTTTGGGAAATAATGATTTAATAAACCATTCCGCCAAAATTTGATCTGGAATTAAAACTTTCTCTAAACTCCTTCTACGTCGCCATTGGTGAATATGATCAGAAATATACATGGACGTGGATTGTTTTAGTGAAGTCAATAGTTCCGTGCCATTTTCGTATCTGACAGGAAATTGAAAATGAGTTAATAAAGCAGTCGCTAATTAATTTAAATTATTAAAAGAGCCTCATGGTAACTCAATGTACCATTTGGCAACAAGACCAATAAGAGTTTGTTGAAAAAGGCGTAAGCGAATTGAATCATGAATTAACGAATTAGATGCACACCAAAGGTGATAAGTCATAACGTGATTTGACAGATCCTCTCCTGAATTACCCTTGAATTTTGGTATATCACTGGGCAACTTATTAGGCATTGGCTGCCAATATGGAAGATAGTAAATCAGATCATTTGTAAGGCGTGACAAGTTAGGTAAATCCAAAGTTGCAATAAATGGTAACTGACAGTTAGGGTCACGAAAACCTTGAAATGAGACCAGTTCTAGGAGGAGGATATCCAGGATAACCTGGAATCGGATTTGCATTAGGAATGGTATAACCTCCCAGAAAACGAGGATTAACCAGACCAAACTGGGGTTGTTGAGGTTGTTGATAAGTATAGCCAGGATACGGTTGATACTGATAAACTAGGTTTTGTCCAACAGGACCAAATTGATACTATCCCTGGTATGGTTGATATGTGAATTGTGGTTGACTTGTGGCAATTGTGGCAATCATACTTGTACTAGCTTGTCCTACAGGCATCTGGACCGAAGTCTGAACTGAAGGTCCTGACTAGGGCACAGGGACTTGAGGAATTTGCACAGTAGCAGGGATAGAATAAAATGGAGATACATATACTCTAGAAACAGGTGTTATAGGTTGAACAGATGTTGTAGTAGTTGCAGGAGTTTGAGGCGGAGTCTAAGGTGTACTAGGCCCAGGCTGTTGAAAAGAACCAGGTGCAAGGATTTGAATAGTAGGCTGGACAGGTTGCTGGGTTGGACCAGAAACCAAAGGCTATCTAGGTTGATTAGGTAACTACACATTAGGTTGCATATTCTGTTGAATTTTGGATGGATCCCACACCATGTTCATTCTGGGGTATTTTCCCGTAGAAGGTTGTGCATATGAAGGACCATAGCCTGGTTGAACGTAGGGTTGATAATTAAGTGGTAAATTTCCAACTCCTTGTACAAATGATTGATCAAAAGGCGGTTGAAAACCTTGAGTTGGGTACTAACCTTGAGGTTGATAACCCTGAGGCATGTACTAAATATGGGATAACTTGATAAGGACCCTAAGGAATATACTGAGTCTGGGGTTGACCTTGGGGTATGTACTGTCCTGAAGGTTGATAAATTTGAGGTACGTACTGTCCTTGAGGTTGTTCTCCAAAATAATATTGTCCTACAATTTGTGCTGGGAAGAAATTACCTTGAGGTTGCCCCCCAGGCGGTAATTGACTGCCTTGAGGTTACCCCCCAGGTGGTAACTGACTACCTTGAGGTTGCCCCCCAGGTAGTAACTGACTTCCCTGAGGTTGCCCCCCAGGCGGTAACTGACCACCTTGAGGTTGAGGATTTGGAATATTACCAGACATCATAAAGATTTGCTCTGCATTCGACATTTCAGTTTTAATTCCATTAATACCAGATGATAACACTTGTTTAATTGGTCGAGGAGTTGCTCCTGAGAAAGTACCAGAAAGAGCCTGGAACCCCGAATGAACAAAAGGACTACTGTGTAAAAATGTTTCCGGTGTTTGGGAAAACATAGATGACTCTCTTGACATGATCGATGAAGGATAATAACCTCTGGGCATAGGATGAAAAGGAATTCGAGGTGGTGAAAAAGAAAGACCTGGTTTTTCTAAAAAAAAATTCAAAGATAAATATCAAGCGTCACTCCTAATAGGACTGTAGAAAATGGATTCACGCTCCCTAAGATTCAAATACTCTGGGGATTCAGGAAGAGTTACTTCTTCGTCTGGACTGACAAGTTCTTCAATAGAAATGAGGCCAGTAGGAAGATCTTCAGTAACAATATTTCTTACCCTAGGTGAACCAGGATCACTAGAAGTTGGAGTAATAAATCCTGAGGATGGTTCCAAAATAGTAGGTTCAGTGTTAGGTTCAGAAATTTCAGGTTCTTCAGCTAGTTCACTAGAAGGAGAAATACTACCAGTAACTTTGGAAACTGAAATCGGCTCTTGAATATTTTCTATTGTTGGTATTTGATGATCAAGATGAAAAACTATAGATGAACTTCTAGCTTCTGTTGATCTAATTCTACTACCACTAGATGGTACTAGAGCATGCATCCCTTCAAGTTATCTTGATGTATACTTAGGGGGCTTTCCCTAAAGTCTCCAGTATTGTCTCGGTAATTCTGCCACGATTGAATATCAATTAATCACACGCAAACAAAGAAAATTTCAATAAAAACACCTAAAGTCTCTAAAGGAACAAACAACTGAATCACACGCCTAAAAAATCTAAGAGTTCAAACCACACACAAACAGTAACTTCCCATACTAAAAACAATAGTTGGTGATGAAATTCAACTTAGTAGAATTTTAATACAGAAAGGGCAGTTGGAACAGTTACCCCGAAAACCTGCTTAATGAAACAGACTGGCACAAGTTTCTTCACAAAACCATCTCAAGTGAAGAGAACCCCCCAGAGAGTCCAAGTGATTCTAGTCGACATCTACTCCAGGTACAATGAGATCTTTCCTTCACCGTCACATTAGGAAATAATCTTAAGTTTATGGACACTAATGTTACCAACAACAACAAATACAACTGGGGGAACTGTCTACGATCTGATTCTATGCACAAGGGTAGAGTAACAAAGCTCAATCCCCTTGAAGGGTCCTCAACATGGTCAATCCGAGGTTTACCAACAAGTGAC
This sequence comes from Pinus albicaulis, assembly GCA_034641835.2. Lineage (NCBI taxonomy): Eukaryota > Viridiplantae > Streptophyta > Pinopsida > Pinales > Pinaceae > Pinus > Pinus albicaulis. The sequence continues at coordinate 119,813,340 of CM076571.1, read as the reverse complement.
CCCAGGGTCCTCGAAAATGGTTAATCCGAGGTTTACCGTTTGTAATGGGCGTAGATTCTTCTATCTTTCCCAATGAAACAAAATTGATTGTCTCAAAGGTTCGAACATGATCTCATGATTAACTCCTTTAAGAGAAGCTTCCCAGAATGTACTAATTACAATTGGATTTATTTCCTACCGCAAGATTTATCTACTTGTTTGTTTTTACTATCTTGGAGAGTTAATTACTCCCTACTCCAAGATACTAGCCTAAGATATATTTGTGATAAGAGCCCTAGAAATAGAAAAAATTACTAGATCAACTTTAATTAAGCGTTGTTTTTATGGGTTGTTCTTTAAGTCAATAGGTATGGAAATGAAACTTTGATGGTGTGAAGACTCGACTCCAAACACACTAAAAAATGCACCTAAAATGATAAGCAATTTGTTTTTCTTTCAATGAAGTCTAACTAAAAGAAAGAGTTCGAGAAATGCAATTTCTTAAGAGACAATTCTTTCTTTTAACATAAAGAATAAATGAAAAGAAAATCTTTTTGTTTTTTCAATAAGAACTCGAAACGAGACAAACAATCAATTCTCACAAAAAATCCCTTTCACTTTCAAGACTCAAAACTACAAAAACAACTTTCCTTCAAAAGAGATCTACAAGTTCTATAAAAGCATTCAAAACTATGAAAAACCAATTTTGAAATCTAAAAATTTTGAAAATCTAATTGAATAAAAGCTTCAATTTTTTTTTGTTGAGAATGTTTTGCTTAGTTGTTCAGTAAACTAAGGATTCATTTGCACAGAATAGAAAACAAATCAAAAAACATCTAGATATGTTTTCTTTTGTAAAAATGAAATTTAGAACTTATAACAAAGTTTGTTCAAATATTTGCAAAGAGAAAACTAGATCTATTTCTCAAAAAGGATGGATTTCCCAACCAAGTCAGACTCATCAAGAAGACAAAAAGACACCAGTGTGATCTAGGGTATTTCAAGCTTCTGATCTTTGAGTCACTACAAAGACAAAGTGAAAACCACTCCAAGTATGTAAAACTTCTAGAAAATCACCCAAAACAAAAATACCATTGGAACTTACTCATAAGAAGTTTTTGGCACAAAAAATACAGATATGGGTAGACACTAAGAGAGATAAATCAAACTTAAACTTTATCTGGAAGAAAAAATCTGGAAATTTTAAAAATTTTAACAGGGTCCGCAAGCCCCAGAAGCAACAAGTGCGGTCCCACACTGGTTACTTAAGGAAAGTGTGAACATGCCCGAACTGTGTATGAAGATAAAATGCGGTCCCTAGAAAAATTCAAGAAAAACACAAAATACTTCAAAAATTTTCAAAGAAAAGTAAACCTAAGCTACTCAAGCTAGTATACATCCATCAAAAACTAGAAAAAATCATTTTCTCAAGTCGAAACAAAGGAAAACCAAAAATCCAAACTTCTTTCCCCAACGGAGTCGCCAATTTGTTGGTCAGATAAATCGATCTTGCGGACAAGACCGATCTCCCTAGTATCATAAGATAGTCTAGCAACAAACAGACAATTAAATCTATCTTTCTCTAGATATATAATGATTTATAAGTAAACGCTACAAAGGTGTTACGATCCTACCTCGATCCAACACTTGTTCACTGTAGTCTTCCTCCAGTCGCCCGAAAGAGTTATCTTGAAGACCTGCAATCACAAACAAGCAAACATTAATAGCACCTAAATAACATATATTTATCAATCATATCTATTATGGTGATCAAGGAATCCATAAAATAAACAATCAAATGACAGTTTATTGAGAAAAACAAACTTATTTGTATTAACTTTGAAATAGTAGAAGAACCTTACAACCTTTTTTAGCCTTGATGTTGAACAGGTACTTCCAAGGTCCGAAGCAGGAATTTCATCTACTTTGATAGGACTTGTACTCTTCTAACTGAGATACATACAGGTATGTGATCTTTCCTCATAAAATCTCAGTTAAAGGAGTCTGAATTCCAACAGCACTTTACCTCAAACAACACTAAAGCTTGAACTCCCTTTGAGGCTGCCCAATGCCTCTTTTTATAGTGCAAAAGAGGAGATTATGGTTCCAATTATGAAGGGATAGAATCCTCCTTCAAAGGGATAAGCTCCTCACATCAATGGGTTAGCTTCTTAAGGCATTGGATACATGAACCTAAAAGGAACGGATTTGCCACTGCAATATTCCTTCCAGAAGCTTCTAGAAATGACTGAAAGTGAGCTTTTTGAGTTTACTTGTGCCCTTTTAATATTTTACAGGGGTCTGCACTCTTAACACAAACGAAGTGCAGTCAGGTTCACAAGAGACATGACCATTAGGTGCGGGACCGCAGGTAAGACAAAGAGAAAGTGCGATACCAGAGTTTTAGAGACTTTCAGAGCTTTTCTCTTATTTCTAAGGCTTGACATGAGGAACTGGTGTTTTAGACTTACAAAGGAGGAATTTATGAGTGATAATGAGCTCATACATATAGAAAAATATCAAAGTGACAATTTTCAGTGCAACACACCTGAAAACTTTGCATATCCAATAGCCAAGTTAGATGTTCCCTTTGATACCCCTGATTCATCTACAAACTTGTTACCATTTCCACTTGACTCCATTGCCCAATGACTTAGAGATTTCCCCTTTCCTATCTATTTTGGCTAGAACATTATGTCCCATCAAACAATCAAACAAATAGAAGCTTAATAACTAGCCTGAAATCAACCTTTTACAAGCAATCAAGCTATATCCATACAAAACATATTGAGAGATCCCTCTCTAAGACTAGGAGGGCTAGATCCTAGAGCTCTAAAGACTGGTTTTTATGTTTCCTTGTCATTTAGTATGACAATCTGCTAAATCACATGATCCCAACAGGTAGTGCTTGCGACAAGGTAAGGGACAAAATGTTCAAGAGTTCACACTAGAATTCAGAAAGAAAGCATTAGTACTTGGTATTTCTTTGGACACAAAAGAAACTTTGTTGAAATATATTGGCAGTTTGCATTCATATTTGCAGCATACATTATTAATGTTCAATCCTAATGATTTTTATGAAGTTTGTGTTCAAGCTATTCATGTCGAATCAGGTGGTAGACCTTTCAAGTTTACACCAAAGACAACCAAGCAGATGGAAACCGAAGACAACAAAAAAAAGGGCAATTCAAAGGGAAAGAAGACTGCCACAGCTCAGAAATAAGATGAAATACCTACTTTTACACATTGCTAAACGATTGGCCATGATGAAGCTAGGTGTTGGAAACTTCATCCGGAACTGAAGCCGAAAAAGTTCCAAACGAAGAAGGGTGAAAAGAACGCTGAAACAACAATCCAACAAGGCTTGGACTTGGGATCAGACTCAGGTGATGAAGGAAAAATCACTGCTATGGTTACAATAGGTAAAATTTCTGAAGCTAGTACTTTTTCTTCTTCAAATATCACACAATTGAATGAAGGAAAATGAATCGAGTTATTTCATATAAGGGTAACTTCAAATCATACTAAGATAGATACATTGTTCGATATGGGATCAAAAGAAAATTTGATTTCTAAGTCATTAGTTAAACAATTGGGTTTGAAAACACATAATCAACCAAAACCATATCCTTTAAGCTGGTTAAAGGAACAAAGTCAAATTCATGTTACCAAATAGTGTCGGTTAAAATTTGCAATCACAGCTAACTATATCGATGAAGTGGAGCTAGATGTGATACCGTTGGACATATGTGGAATTGTCTTAGGAAGCCCTTATCTCTATGGCCGTGTTGCAGTATTTTATAGGAAGGAACATATGTATCATCTCATGAAATATGGGATTAAGTACATCGTTCGGGCACATAAAACTCAAAATCACTTGAATTTAATCAATGCTAATCAGATGAAGTGCTTAATTAGTTCAAGTAAGAGATACATACTCATGTCGATAAAAGAGCAACATAAGGATCTTAATCATACTTTTTTAGGTTGTGAAATTCAATATGAAGGTAATTTGGTTAAAAAGGTAGATTCATTTCAAGATCTAGTTAAAGAACCAAAACATCTACTTCATAAAAGGGAAATATCACATGAGATGCAGTTGATGTCTAATGCCTCTAATAATGGAATGTGTCACAAGTCAATTATAGAGTGTAAAGAAATAAAGCAAAAAATTCCAGGGAAGGTTGGAAAAGAATTAATGCGACCTAGTTCATCTCCATACAGTTCACCCATAATTTTGGCTCATAAGAAAAATGGGACATGGGGAATGTGTGTCGATTTTAAAGTTTTTGATTCATTTAAGAAGAAAAATTTCACAATATTGATAGATCATCAACAAACATATGAAGTTAAAGCAGATGCTAAAGGTTATACACTGGAAACAGTGATTCACATAGATTATCAGCTGCTTCAATACTTTCAGTCATATACTAAGTTGCAACAATATCACTACATTTGGATGGGATTTCTTTAGAAAATTCACTTAGAAATTAAGGACAAGAAAGGTGTAACAAGTAAAGTAGTTGATATGATTTCTAAACTATCTTTGAATGCTTCAGTAGTGCTACATAAAAGTTCATTGGTTCATGAAAGTTATGCAGAACAGTATAGTAGTGATGATGATTTCGAAGATCATTATGAATCATTAACTCATGATGCTCAGATAGAAGATACCATTTATCATATTTATGATAGGTTGTTATATCATCTGGGTAAGTTATGTGTACCGTAGACAGAAAAAGTGCAGGCTATTAGGGAATTTCATCCTTCTCGGATTGTAGGATATTTTGACATAAGCAAGACTATAGCACAAATTCAAAGATATTTTTACTGGCCTCATATGTATGAAATAATTGTGAAGTACATAAAGGGATGTGTAATGTGTTTGAAAAGCAAGCCCTGCAATCAAAAGATTGGTTTGCACATGCCACTTCTAGTTCCTTTGCAACCATGGGGCAACATGGATTTGGTTCAAGGACAGATAGAAATGGTGAAGAGGACCAGGATACATATTATTCGAGGTAACTACAGTAAACATCCTAGGATGTGGGATGAATTTTTAACTTATGTGCATCAAGCTTACAATCAAGCCTTACATTTTTCTGTGCCACGACAAGCATTGAGTCAAGTCAGGTACAAATTGTGCCATGATAAGCATCAGTATCAGGTCGACGATCAAGTATGGTTGTATATCATCAAATTCAAGATGAGAGTGAGGGAGATGTATTCTCACTTATTGTGTGCTTAAAATCAAGCTTTTGTGGTCCAAAAGCTTTCAAGTGGAGAGGATTGATCCAGGAGGATTTTGATCAGTATAGATCGACAGAGTTCCAAGTACAAGCGACGTCCAGTTCAGTCTTCAATCTGCCAGTTTTGTCAGTGTCACTCGAAGAAAATGTCCTCAAGTTTATCATGGTTTAGTGTCAGGTTCATGGCATGGTTGTAATGTGATTCGAATTTGGGTTAAAATTGGTCAAAAAAGGTGAAATACCTTACAATGTAAAGGTCTATGGTTAAAAGCTAACCTAGATCTAAAACCCTAATACCTAATCGTAAAACCCTATACACATGATCTAAGTCCTAAACATACAAACCTCATTCTAAAAGGAAGTCCTACAGATAAAATATTATTCCTAGCACAAAGGTTCCTAGGTGCAAAACCTAAGGAAAATCATAAAAATCCCACTCTCGGACTTTGGAATAAAACAAAAGTTTAAAACTTTTTACAGCTAAACCGTGTGGCCTTTAAACTGTGTCAGAGTTGCAAACCGCTGACATGTGAACAATTTATATAACTGCAACGGAGAATGTTAAAAGGTTATGATATGTGGTTGATAGCTGTTGACCGCCAGATGTTAATACCCATGACAGATATGCCATATGACGTCTGTTTCCCGAACCGTCGGGGTTAAGACCAAGACCGTCGGAGGAAACCATAACCGTTGGTGTTAAATCTTGTCTGCCCATGCCGATAACGTGCCGGAGATATATTCTTCTGTCTGGTTAGCAAGCCGCCCAACTAATGATTTTATCCTATGGTTTATATTTTGGTTTTCAAATTTATTTTAGCACCCAAGGTCTATCACTTAATCCCTAGGTTTTAGCTAAATGAGGGGATTTGATACCATTCACATGCTTTGCTCAGCTAGGTTCCAATTTTGGCCATCCATAGTTCGAGAGAAATATTATTTAAGCCATGAAAAACTCATTCAAAGGGATATAGAGTGTTTTTGAAGTTCATTTTCAATAGGACATAAGTAGATTTGTTTGCAACATTGCTTAGCCGTCAGGTGTCAGAATTGAGCGCAGAAATAGGCATCGAAAAGGCAAGAGAGAGTACTCTCTATTTACAGAGTTCAGAAGTGCTTGCGATAATAGTCATTCTATTTAATCTCTATGTAAATAAATTCCTTGAGATCAATCCTAATAAAAAGGGACGCCTACTTGAAAGTAGACCCGGAGATGTAGTCCACCAGGGACGAACTCTGTAATCCACTGTTTGCATCTTCTTCTCTCTATTTATTTCTATTATTTAATCATTTCTTTTCTACTGGTTTATGTCTAAATAAATTCCTTGAGATCAATCCTAATAAAAAGGGACGCCTACTTGAAAGCAGACCCGGAGATGTAGTCCACCAGGGACGAACTCTGTAATCCACTGTTTGCATCTTCTTCTCTCTATTTATTGCTATTATTTAATCATTTCTTTTCTACTGGTTTATGTCATCTTTCATTAAATATTAATTCAGTTAAAAATCAATCTAAAGGACACACTAATTAAACTGCCTAAGAACTTTATTCGTTCTCATTCAGATCACATTCAATAATGTCAGATTCCTAAAATTCTGTCAAAAAATCCAAGGATTTCATGCTCAAATATCAAAGGATTTTGAAGTAAATTTCAGAGGCATAGCTTCGAAGGTAGGGGTTTTGAATTTTACATTGTCACTTGAGACCATTTATCGAGCCCCAAAGATACCAAGAGAGGGTCAAGAGTGGTTCGAAGCCACTAAATTCAAGATGCAAAGTTGTGATGAGTTTTTAAAACCAAAAAATATTGGAGTTGACATGGTGTTAGGTCCCCGTAGTTTGCAAATTGGTGAGAAAAAATGAACAGGGGTAACATCAAATCAATCTTTGGAGTCCTAGGACCTAGCCTTCCTGGACTTAGAGAGGGCTCTCTCTATGTTTGCTTCTAAAGGTTTTAACTTGTTTGATTTTATGGTTTATATTTTTAGGCTAGTTATGGGGTTTAGGGTTTTCTTATTTTGTTTGTTTGGATGGATAGGTTGTTAAGAACACATTAGGTATAGTAAGAGAGAAATCAATCCATTGGACTATGGGGTCTAAAAAGGCATTGAAAAGTGAAAATTGATTCAAGGATAGTTCATAGTGCAAGTTGGCAAGGCCAAATGGATCTTAGTAGTTCTAGGGATAGTGAAATAACATGGAGTTGTGTAAATAGTGAGTTAAGTGGCAATCAAGGATCCTTTAACAAACTAATAAAATGAGGAAAAGCTTTTAAGATGATAGCATAACAAATTTGAAGAGAAGTAAAGGATTCTTCAATATCAACTAGGCTAAGAAGTTCTTAAAAAACAGCAGATAAGTGAGCTAAGAGAGCAGTGAAGGATTCTTTAAAACTTGCTTGCAAACAGATAGAAATTTAACATAAAATTTTAGTAATACTGAAGAGCATTCAAGGATTCTTTAGCAAAACTATGAGGAAGAAAACATAGAAATCAGAGGATGTAGACAAAGCAAGGTGCCCAAGGCATATCCTACTCTAAAATTTCTATCGCATGATCAATTAAACATATTGAGAAACTGAAGAAAAAAAATACAAAGATGAAAAATATCACCATGTCACCAAGCTTAATGAATCCTAAGATTGAGTGTGATGCACAGAAGCACAATCCAAAACCATCACAAGGTACCAAAGCCAATTTCACAAATAAACATAGAGTCTATTTCATATTATGTTCAAAAACAACCAAAAAAATAAACTAATACCTCCATGCTCTATTTAACCAACAAATGAGGAGGTGGAAACCATAAGAGGCTTCTAGAAACCATAAATACACCATAAAATGTCATTTATGTCCAAAGAGGCCATGCAAGGCCCAAGGCACATAATAACTATTGAAATAAATGAAAGATAACCTAAATATAACTAAATCAACTTTGAAATGATTTTTCCCAAAAAATCTCGAAAATATCCTTCAGTGTGTTTTGTTGAATTTTTTGCAAGGGGACAGCTTCATTGGTCTGCAAGCGCTGTGCCTGCACAGGAAAACTGGGTCCACTTGCAGCCAAGTTTTGATGGACTTCCCAATGTCGGAAATGGCTCCGTGATGGCTCGTTGGAAAGCCTGGTGAGTGTAATTTCCAAAAATACATTTTGGTTTATGATTTGGATTAATTAACTATCTCAAAAGTTAAATCTCGCAAGTCTGCTCTAGGCACAGCACCAGTCCTAAAAATGAGGCAGAAAGGTGAAAAATGAGGTGTTTTTTATCCTTTTGAGGGACCAAAAATGCTCCAAATACTCTAACATTTGGTGAGCATGTTGTACTTGAGCTAAGGATTCCAAAAATATAAATTTTTCCACTTGAGGATGCTTGATGTGAAAGCGTAGCGCCAGGGGTTCTGTGCCTTCAGGCCTTAAAATTAGCGAAAAACCAAAAATTCTCAAAAAATTCCCAAAATTGGTAGATATATTTGTTATGGGGTTTGGGAGGCCTATAGAGAAGCGTCAGCCAAGATTCCAAGGTTTTCTTGGTTTTTTGCCTCCATGAGTGATTTTATTTCGGCAAGGGCTCCTTTGAGCTTGGCCCTTGCAATTTGATTTTGCAATGCATAGTGCTTGGTCATCTTCTTTTGGAGGTCAAGGTCCCTCTTTTCCTTCTTCAACTGCTTGTTTTCATTATTATAATAGTCAATGTTATACATGTCCATGCCAAGGCATCTTTCTAGATCCCTAATTTCTGCATCTTTGCTTTGGAGCAGTATGCTAGTGGCCCTCTCCTTATCTTCATTTTCACTGTCAAGGTCAAGGATGTAAAATATTTGTTTAAGCTCATGCTTAGCTTTCTTACCTTTCTTCACCTTTTGTTTTCCTTTATCTAGCTGTTTGGTAGAAGTAGAAGGCATGGCCCCTTGCCTTTTAGAGGCAACAAACCCATGCCTTTCTCCTCTTTCATATGTCAATGGAAGAGGTTTGGTTGTGATCATCTTGGTGTCTTCATCATGGCTGCCATCATTTGTTTCCATGTCTTTCTCTTCATTACCTTAACTATTTCTTACCTCATTACCTTCAACATCGGCCTCATTGTTGGCCTCTTCACTAATTTTTTCACTTTCATTTTTCTCCTTATTGTAGCTGCTTGCCTGACCATTTCTGTGATCTTCATTTCCACTATCAGCCTCTTCATTTTCTTCACTGTTTTCATGATTGTCATGATTGTTGTTATGAATACCATGACTGTCTTCTTCCTCAGTGAAGCTTGTTTCATTATTTTCTATGCTGTCTTCAGCCTTTTCATTTTCTTCATTGTTATCATCTTAATTTTCCTCCATGTTTTCTGTTTCATTTCTTACCTCTCCCTCTTCATATTCAACATCATCATTATCATCTATTTCTTTGTCACTTTCTTGTTCACTTCCACTCCATTCTTGATCTGATGCATTGGGAGAGGGTGAGGAAGGGAGGTTTTATTGAGGAGAGGATACTTGTGTAGATGATGAGGCATGATCAATAAGAGGTGATGGAGGAGTAGAGGGAGGAGGATGAGATGATGAGGGTAAATTTGGCTGATGATGGGGCTATGGGTTTGTGAATAATTTATGAGAAATTAAAAACTCCCATGGTATGCCTTTTTTCTCCAACTAATGTAGCACAATCATATTGATCAAGGAGTGATGGAACAAAATTTTCATTTTCTGGGAATAGTTTTTCCTTCGGACAACAAAAGACATCTTTTCAATACTCCTATAGAGGTAGTAGGGTAAGTGAAGCATCTTGACCCTAGTGAAGTGCATGATAAATCTGATATGATAGGAGTAGAGTCTAGAGTACCTTCCCTCATAGGTAAAATATTTCATGATGACCCTCATCAAGGGTGCATACCTCTCCAGAAAGTGTGAAAAATGGAAAATAGATTTGCAGCCTTCTTTGTACCTAGGTTTGAGAAATGGCTCATAGCAGCTCATGTCCAACTTTGCTCTTTTGAACCATTTTTCACCAACATTGGGTACACCTGTAGCATTGGCAATGGTATCTAAAGAGATTTCAAAGGTCACGCCTACAAGGCTCGATTTTTTTATGTAGGTTAAGAATGAATAACCTTGTGAGATTTGGGTGATTTTGTACTTGTTGGACTTTTTCACAAAACTGAAAACACCCTACATTTTGGAAATAGGTGATAATCATGGGAGAGGAATTAAGCTCCACAGTGTCTCCATGTTCAAATATATTGACCTTACCACCTTTGTGCTTCTGCCTCATAGGAACTTTGCCTCCTTCACTGATAACACTCCCTCTTTCTCCTGACATTTTGATTTCTGTTGCCTTTAAACAAATCCTAGCTCTGTTTGTGAAACTTGATATGAGGACTGATTTGGGATGATGGTGAAAGGAAGCCTTTGCAAGTGAGTGATAGGGAGGTGTAAGTGTATGACTGAGCTCTTTAAGCCTTGATGAATGGTTAACTCCAACTTACTGTAATTACCCTACTTCACACCCTTCTTGACTGATAAATTCTTGCTTGGAGGTTTAAAATAGAGTTTTTGTCATGAAGACTTAGGGTTTCTAGTCATTAGGGTTTGGTCAATTCCTTTAATCATCAAATCATGAAATTCACTAGAGGATAAGGAAAAACATCCACCTACCAAATTTCAATGTCTTTTCTGGTCCTTGGATGCAGCTTGGAGGAGTATTTTTATCATTTTTTGGCAATTTGAAGGTGGAGGAAGGACTTATGGTGAAGGCGCAGTGCCTGTACGCACATCCGAGTTCCTTCTACCCAATGCGTAGCACCTTCATGCATTCCTGGGTGTCGAGCCTCCTGGGCACAACACCTGAATGTGTTTTCTGCCTGTCGAGCCTCCTGGGTGTAGCGCTTGAATGCGTTTAGGGCCTGTCGGGCTCCTGGGCACATCGCTTGAACGTCTTTTTCTACCTGTCGGGCCTGTCCTGGGTGAACGGGTAACGCCTGCATGAACGCGCAGCATGGTTCCCTAAACACGTAGTGCAGTGTAAATTTACACTAGAAAATCTACCGAATACATAGCGGCAGGCACTAAACGCATAGCACTTGCACGAACGTGCAGCGCTGGGCAAACTCACTCAAATTTTCACTGAAAAATTAGATTTTTCTCCTTGAAGGTTTTTGATTCTTTTACAAGTGAATAATGAGCCAAGTGACAAACAAAATGACCCTTTATAGCCTTAGGAAAATAAATTAACCTTTGTAGACCTCTTTCTAATGTTTTTAGTCCCTTTGTCACTTTTACTAATATTCTATTTGACTTTTTGCAGTAGGTGGCTTCAAAAATATTCAAATGGTATTTTCTCTTATAACCATTTTCTTGTTGCTTTGTAGATCACTGATATGGTGAGATTGAATTTCCTATGGCCTATTTATGCCTTTAACTCTTTGTTCTGCAGATTTTTTTTCAGTCACATGATTAACTGTGTTTTGGTTTATTCATGTCTTTCAATCACTCCCAGTCCATAAGTGTCATGAAAACCTTGAAGTGATCCTCTGCCCTCCGATCTTTGGAACATGTTAAATTTACTTTGACAACCTTAGGCACTTGCATAGTGGTAGTACCTTGAAAGACTCTATGTTCTTACCTTAGAGATCAAATTACCTTGTGCTTTATGGGTGACTAAAAAAAACTTGTTTCATCCTCCTCATTGATCCTTAGGCATGATAAATCTAGCTTTGACAAGCATAATAGTCTTCAAAATCATGTATGCTATCTCATCTTTTCACCACTTTTGATTTGCAGGTGCCATTGCATACAGAATTATCCCTTTCTGATATTCTTGAATTTTGACATATCTAGTCACATAGAAGCAACCTTATAATCAGTTTGGCTTTCCTTCTTGGAGCTCAACCCTATGTTTTTATTTCTTTGATCATTGAGTGTAAATTACTGAGAATGAGAGCTTGGACTTATTTTTAATGATACCTTTACATTTTATTTATTTTGAAACAATGAGGATTCTCACCTTGTAAAACTATGGATGTCACTTACACTAGTCCCTTCAAAGCTTCCTTCGGCTGTCATCATAGAGGCCTAACATCTTCACTTTACCTCCTTTGCCTATATTTCCAAAACCTTAGTTTTCTTTAAGCATAAGTGCTTTCCTATCTTCTTGCCATGAGTTGTCTTGATCTAGGATCAGACCTCCTACCTCATCAAATTTCTGCTGATGGAACTCTTTAACACTCCTGCAAAAGTGTCAAAGTCTTAGCATTCACAAACTTGAATTTTGACAAGCTAGTCTTCTTTGGGGACTTCTAGATCTTATTTGAATAACCATGTCTCTATATTCCAATACTTTCTGAGTCAGCCTTTTGCACAAGGAAAGAAATATTTGGAACACTAATGATGACCTTATAACCTATGAAACCCTAATTGAGCTAGTGAGAGAAGTATTTGACCTGGCCTTTGACTGAAATTGGTTTTAGAGTTTTAAAGTGAAAAAACAGAGTTTTGACAAACTCATATATTGAAGATCCAAAATCCAATGTACTTGATTTATCTAAAGAGCCTAAAGAGATAGTTTTGAGACCATCAATGGTTGAGGCACCTAGTGAATATGAGAAGGAGCAGGTTGTTTGGAAATCCTAGATGGAAAGTGGAGGGGTTAGGTAAAGGAAAAACAGAGTGTTGAGCTTATGGATGGGAAAATAGGATAAAGATGAGTGGCACGAGCCTATGAGGGGTCTTTTAGGAGTGGTAATTTAACCATGGAATGAAAAAGTAGTAAAATAGTGAAAATTTTGTTCTAAGGATAATGAAGGCAGTGAGATTTCTAAAACTCACAATATTCATGAATCTTGTTTTTAGAAATCTAGGACAAATATTCAGTCATCCACAGATAGTAAAAATTACTGATGAATAACACATGGAATCTGGGATTCCAAGGAGTTATTTGAAGGAAAATTATTCCAAACTGTTGTTTGTGATCCAAGATTACTTTCCTTGTGAGGGGGGATTTCATATGGTTTACCTGTACCATTTCAGGCTTCTATTACACTTCACTGGTAAGCAGTCTCTTGACCTTCCCTTATTATTGTTTAGGAGCTTAGGGAAAATGTATAACAAGGTTCAAGATATGGCTGAAGGTAGTGAGACATCAATCTTCCACCATGGTTTGATTAAACTCCTCGTTTTGGAGGAATTGAAGAAATTAGATAGAGATTGGGCTACTTTCCTTTTCCTTAGAATTTATGAAGTCGATTCAGGGACACCTAAGAAAATCCCAAAGCCAAAAGGTACTCCATCAAATAAAAATGATAAATCTCCAGCGAGGAGAGAAGGTGTAAATGACAAAGAGATAGAGCCTATCCTAGAGCCAATGGATGATGAAATAGAACCTATACAAGAGGAAAAAACCCCACAACCTTCACCTACAAGTAACAAACAAAATATCAGTAAGCATGGTCTCACAAGGATAACTAGAAGTAAAACAATTGGAAAGGGAAACCTTGAAGACATCCTTCAATCTATGGATATTGAGGAGACTCCAGTAGTCAGAGCTGAATACATTGAAGGCGACAAGAAGAAAAAGAAAGGTAAGGATGTTAAAAAGCTTTATTTTGCAAGAGAAGATGTAGGTTTCTTATTTTAGCCAACGAAACCATTTATTAGGCTCCAACTTGAAAAGGGTGTCATGGAAAATAGGAAGATAGAGAATACTGACAAAGACAAGCAACCTATCACATAAAATACTATTGACTTGTCTCTAGCAGTAGAGGAGGTCTTTGTGCAAAGGAAATGAAAAGAGAAGATGGTGGAAAAAACTGAAGTACATGTACTAAAGGAGCAATTAAGAGAGGCCAGAGAAGAGGTCATTGAGACCAAGTTAGAGTTACATGAAGCCAAAGTAGATAGAAATTTGATAGATGATTTCAAAGAATAAGTAAATGACCAGTGGAATAAATATGATGAATCACTAACCAATGCTAAGAAGTTTCTAAAAAGGACACTTCCTTTGAGAAGGGTAATGAAACACACCAGAAAAAGGAACTTATGGTTACAATATGAAAGGAAGAAGCTTAAAAGCCAGGTCAAATAATGAGAGGATCAAATGGAGATGATACATTTAGAACTGAATAAAAGAGGAATTAAAATCATAGTGATAAATCAACTTGAGGAGGTTTAGCCTCCTATTGCTAAAGATGAAGTTCCCAAAGCTTGAATATTTGACCTAAAACATTTTTGACAATTTTGCAGCATTCAAGAATTAGCATTTCCAGATTGAAAAGTGAAAATTTGAAGAAAAGGGATAATTTTTGGTTTTTATGCCAATTAGGAAATTTCGTAGCGAACCCCAAGCTTGAAGCCTGCATTCACTCCCAAATCCCTGTAGGTGAATTTTTGTCAAAAATCATAGTTTTGGGCGAAATAAAAGATGGAGGAAATTTGTATTTAGCTCATTTTTTCTAACCAACACATCCAAATTAGAGAAGAAGGCTAAATATTGGCATAGATAGGTGAAGTGGAGTTGCTACAAATCAGGCTATGAAATTGCATGTTTTACTCTATTTCTACATCGAGCAATATTTGGTAGCTTTTTGGTATTTTGAAGGTTCATTGAAGTTCAACCAGCCACGTGGAGGGTTTAAAAAGTATTAGAGGAGCACTCTAGCAGAAATTTTCTCCTCGACAAAGTTGTCTTTTGCTCCAGCTCAACATAAAGATAGTGATCAAATATCATGGTATATTTTCCTTAAAAGTAGGGTGATTGGTTTCTAAATCTAGTGGGGGTATTTATGTCTTGATTATGGTTAGTTCCACTCGAGCACTTGGCTATTATTGATGCAATTATCCAGTTCTACAGTTAGTGAATGTAATAAATAAGAGGCAGTGTCGTAATAGGATTCTAAGTCTAAAGTCATTAGGTGTCTATTTTATTTCCAGGTATCTAGTTTATTGTTAAGTGAGGTGTCAAAAAAATGGTTTGATGATATAGCCATGTGGGAAGATCCAATTTAAGTTACTAAAGCCTATTAATAGGCAGAAATTCGAAGAATACAGGGTTGGATAATGTTATTCTACACTACCACTTTGTAAAGTTTTGATGATCAGTAATATACAGTGACTGTGTTTTTCTTCTTCACCTGAGATTCTTTTGGTGTTTCGATGATCTTTTGTCCTATGTATCTTAGTATTTTTCTTTAAATGTCTTTATGTTTAATTACTCCGAATTCATGTTCTTCATGCTCTGACTTCCTTTGAACATTAAGCTATTGTATATTTCTCTGTGTGTTGTCACATCATTGAAACATCTACATGCCTCAACTTCCACGAGGAGAACCATTGTCATTGAATTTCCTAACATTGACTCCATAAGCCCAAAGGTAGTAAACCCTTTACAATTTTCAGTTGAAAACAAATACATTGAAGAAAATAATCACAAAGTTATCCATTTGATTGAATCATAATTCAACAAATCATAGTTACATTAAGAGACCCCTCTTAGGCTAAAGAGGCTAATTTTTAGTCAAAAGTTGGTTTGAAAGAGTTACTCTAGGTTTTCTGGTGGAGCAGCCCATCTGTACCAACTTAGGGATAAAACCTGGTTTGGTGACCAGTAATGAAAATTTAAATACTATTGGTTTCCTATGATCATGGTAAGTTGGCTCATGATGAGACCCCTTATCTTCCAAGTTTTAAAATATTTTTGAATTACACTCTAAAAATGCAACATTGGTGGATGGGGATGTAATATTTATCCTTAATAGTTTTGGATGACAATCAAAGTCAAAAGATGTTAAAAATTAAAAATAACATTTACTTTTGAAAATATAGTTTTCATGACTTATCAAAGTGTAATCAGATATTTCAGTATTTCAAGTGATGAAATATTCATAAAATACTGGGTATAAAGGTTTTCAGAGATTCATGATGAATCAACATCATAATTCAATGTTATAATTCCCTTATAATAAATTCTTCTTTAATTGATTAAACTTCATGTTATTGATGAGAGATGCCAATATGAAGTCACTAAGAGTATTACTCAAAAAATTATTAAACTAAAAACACTGATATGTACATATGATTATTCACATATTTACAGTAGGAAAAAAATTTCAAGAAAAATATTTTTTCAAGAACTAGCCCATTAACAAGAAAAGTATCACTTTTTCCTTATAAAACTTGCAAAATAAAGGTCAATGAGACTAGCTTCCCAACTATCTGAAATGGGTTGAGCCATATTATTTGAAACTTTGAGTGTTTTCCTTTTTCTTCGTGGGCTTTATCTGATTTTAGAACTAGATCTCCAATTTCAAAAATTTTAATTTTTACTGAACTTGCATCAAACCAATATTTGACCACTTTTTGATGTTGGATATGAGTTTTTTTGGATTTATCTCTCTCTTCTCATAGCCTTAAAATTTGGGACATTCTTAGCTGTAAAGTAAAGCAAGGTTTTTCTTGTATGGATTGAACGAAGGAAAATGAGGGGAAAGCTAAATTAGGAGGTAAAATTGCTTCTTTCCCATAAAATAGTTGGTGAGGGGAAGTTCCTAATGAAGTCTTATGCCTAATTTTGTCAGCCCATTGTTAGGTACCTATATTACTAGTGTAATCCAGTATTTTTGTTAGTGTAGCCCCCTTATTGTTATCGTTGTACCCCTGTAACCCCAATATTGTTATTATTTCTCCCTTACATTATTATTGTTAGGTCGGCTAGGCTTATACTGTGACCCCATGGACTCATATATATAGAAGGAGGTTTTGTCATTTGTATTATCCAAGAATTTTTCATTTATGTAATGTAAAATATGTTTCCCCCTCAAAGTGGCTTATTTCTAAGGCGTTCATCTCTCTTTCCTTCTATTTTTGGAGTTGGTTTCATAACATTTAGTATCAAAGCTTTGGATTCTTGGGTTTCGCTTCTCCAAAAAGTTCATCGTGGAATTTTCGATATAATTTTTTTTCTATGAAGATTCAGAAGCTGAAATTTTTAGCATGCAAAGAAAAAATCACGAGGAAATTTTTGTAGAAATTTCAGATCCTGGTTCGCAATATTTGCGGAGATATGATCTGTGGAAGTTAGGGGTTTTTTAGTCTCCTGAATCTAATATAAAAATGGTAATTGGATTGGAATTCTGTAAAAAGTGGCCTCAAGTACATAGACTATAGTTTCCTGTGTATCAATTTCAAATCTGAAGGAAGAAACAATGACATGTGGCACATCGTACAAGTTCCCTCTACTAAACGAGTCCATAATTAAGTCATTGTGGGAGATTGGGCATAACTTTGCCTTGAAGAGTCCAATTAAGCTCAGACCTATGGCATTCGAAAGAAGATTGAGTGGGCTACTAGAGGACCTAATTTCAAATATTTAAGATCCTAAATCACATAGATAATTCAGTTTCAATATCAAGTTCTTCAAAAGCAAGAAAAATGTGTGTATTTTTTCCGAATTGCATAGTCTTGTTTGAAGAATAAGTTTGAATTTATTGCAAGGGAATACTATAGAATATATATCATTATTTGGATCTAAAATCCCCCCTAAGAAGAATTCAACACCCACTAAGCCTTCAAAATTATCTACTATGACTCATGAAGACAAATAAATGCAACATCACATATCAAAATTACAAGAGCAAGTGCACCAAATTTTTCTCTTGCAAAGAGAAACATAAAATGAAATGAAAGTTTTTAAGAAAGGTGTGGAAGTTAAGATGGATGGTTTGAAGAAAGGCGTGGAAGCTAAAATGGATGGTTTGAATAATGGCATGGAAGCTAAGATGGATGGCATGGAAGCTGGCATGGAAGCTAAGATGGATGACATGGAAGCTAAGATCGATGAAAAAATGAAAGACAACATGGAAGGTTTGATGACAAGGTTGATACCAGAAATGATTCCTAATGGCAGAAATACAATAGAGAAAACTCATGATGAGAACAAAATAATTGTTAATTGTGGTTTCATAAACTCCAATGTTGGATTGAAGACCCACCATATTCCAAAGAACGATATGAGGAAGTTTGATGGAAAGGATCCTGTAACATGGATACTACAGATGGAGCAATATTTTTATCTCAATAATGTGAAAAAGGCACAAAAGGTACGCATTGCAACTTTATATTCATAACAAAATACATTTTTATGGTATCGATGGCTTTGCTCCTGTAAAACAATTTTCACTTGGTCAATTTTTATGGAGGAAATGATAGCACATTATGAGGATACAAAGAGCAACACCTTTTTTAGCCAATTGATAAATCTCAAACAAAAGGATTCAGTGGTGGAACACAATGAGGACTTCCAAAAATTGAATATAAGGGTAATTGATATTCCAGAGGAGCAAAATATTGATGCCTTCATAGGGAATTTAAAGGATAACATCCAACATGAGGTTCGCGTTTGGGAACCTGATTCATTGGAGAAGGCATTCGGGTTGGAAAGAAAAAGTGAATGTAAAATTACGGAAACAAGGAAGCCTAACACTCACATCTATAAAGATGGAAGTGTCTCTACTCCTAGACTTCCACAACCTACAAGGTTGACACCGCAAAAATTGGAAGAAAATAGAGAAAAAGGGCTTTGCCACAGTTGTGATAGCAAATAAACTAAAGGTCATAAGTGTGTTGAGAAGAAATTATTTTACATAGATCATGAAGAGGAGGAATAAAATGAACAAGAAACTTCAAAAGAAGAGGATATATGCCAGGAACCAACCCTAGAAGAAGAATAAATGAGTCTGACCATATCGTGTAATGCATTGGAAGGAATTACCACTCCTCAAACTCTTACGATAGAAGGGCATATCAAGAAGAAAAACGTAATAGTGTTGATTGATTTGGGTAGTACCCATAATTTTATTCATTGTAAGGTAGCCAAGGAATTTAGTTGTTTCCTATGTCCAGCACCAGAATGTCATGTGATGGTTGCAAATAGAGGAACTATAAATTGTTGTGGAAAATGCCATAATATCAAGCTAACCATGGGAGAATATTTATTGAATAGTGCAATGCTTTCCATTCCAATGGGAGGTGTTGATGTTGTACTAGGAGTACAATGGTTACAATATTTGGGGACGGTAGCTTTTAGTTTTCAAGAACTTTTCTTGATTTTTTTTTTGGAAGGAGAGGAATTCAAATTACGGAGTATCGCAGGAAATATGAGAAGGATAATAAGCTCTAATGTCATGACAAAGCTTATGAATAAAGAACAACGAAGCATAATTGCACAATTATGATCACTAGAAGTTACAACATCAAAATCATCTATTTCTTCAGATCTCCAAAAAGTATTGGAAAATCATTCCAAGGTGTTTGAAACTCCTAAAGGAATCCCACCTATTCATGATCATGGTCATGGTATTCATTTGATTCCAGGAAGTGTTCCTCCAAACATCGGGCCTTATATATATCCTTATGTCCAAAACAACGAAATTGAATTTATGATTACAGAAATGTTAGAGGCTAGTATAATTCAACCTGGTCAAAGTTCTTTCTTTGCTCTAGTAGTATTGGTGCACAAGAAGGATGGATCATGGCGCATGTGTTCGGATTATAGGGAGCTCAATAAGCTCACTATTAAAGATAAATTCCCATTCCCGTGATTGATGAATTATTGGATGAATTACATGGAGCAATGTATTTTACCAAGTTGGATCTTCGTTCATGATATCATCAGATTAAAATGAAGACTGAAGATATTCCAAGAAAAAAATTTCAAACTCATGAGGGTCATTATGAATTTTTGGTCATGCCTTTTTCCCTTACCAATGAACCTTATACATTTCAAGGGTTGATGAATTCCATTTTCAAACCCTTCCTTAGAAAATTTTTGCTAGTATTTTTTGATGATATAATAATCTACAACATCTCTTGGAAGGATCATGTTCAACATGTTGATAGGGTGCTCAAACTATTGGAGGAGAAACAATTATATGCAAAAACATCCAAATGTTTCTTTGGAGTGCAAGATGTGGAATATCTAGGTCATATTGTATCTCACGAGGGTGTTAAGGTAGACCATAACACAATTAAATCCATTAAGGAATGGAAAGTCTCCATAATCATAAAGAAGTTGCGAGGATTTCTCGGGTTAACAGGGTATTATTGCAAGTTTGTTAATAATTATGGGAGAATAGCAGCACCTCTAACAACATTATTGAAGAAAGATTCATTTTCATGGACTTCTGAAGAAACTAAGGCCTTTGAACATCTTAAAGAGGAAATGTGCCTAGCACCTACCTTAGCTACACAAGACTTCACAAAAACCTTTGTTGTGGAATGTGATGTCTCAGGAAATGAAATTGGTGTTGTTTTAATGCAAGAAGGAAGACCCATTGCTTTTGAAAGTCGTCCAATCAAAGGAAAGTATTTACAAAAAGCTATTTATGAGAAGGAAATGTTAGCAATACTACATGCACTAAAGAAATGGCGACCTTACCTAATGCGAAGACACTTCAAGGTCAAAACTGATCATAGTCTTAAACACTTTTTGGAACAAATACTATCTTCAGAAGAGCAGTAGAAATGGGTCACAAAGATGTTGGGTTATGAATTTGAAATCATATACAAAAAAGGGAAGCTAAATGTTGTTGCAGATGCACTCTCAAAAATAATGAAGAGGCGAAAGCATTGCTTTGTTCCATTTCTATTATCCAACCAAATTGGATAACCAAAGCAAGGGATGAATGGAAGAAGGACGAAGAAGTGTGGAAACTCATTCAAAAATTGCAGCAATATCCTAGTACATCTGATACATTTAGTTGGAAAAATTATTCCTTATGGTACATATATCACATATATATTTTTAATAATTCCCAAATAAAATAAAAGATTTTTTAGAATTGCATACTTCACCTTTAGGAGGATACTTTGGATTTTTAAAAACTTACCACAGGGTGAAGAAATATTTTTTTTTGGGATGGCCTTAAATCTGATATTCAAAAGTTTATGGTGGAATTTTTAGTTTGACAGAAAAATAAAGTTGAGACAATTAAGAACCTGGGTCTTCTACATCCTTTATCCATTTCAAGTCAATGTTGTGAGGACATTTCAATGGATTTTATCACATGTTTACCTAATTCCAAAGGAAAGAGTGTCATCATGGTGATAGTTGATAGACTTACCGAGTATGCACACTTTTGTGCATTATCTCATCCATTTAAAGAGGGTAGAGTTGCTACTACATTTATGGAAACAATTCAAAAGATACTTGGATACCCAAAGATTATTGTAAGCGACATAGATCCCATTTTTACTGAAAATTTTTGGACAGAATTATTTTCTTGTTTGGGTACTCAACTATTTCACAGCTCATCTTATCATCCTCAATCTAATGGTCAAACTAAGTTAGTGAATAAATGTTTGGAAGGATGTCTTCATTTTTTTGTATCTGATAAAAAAACACAATGGGTCAAGTGGCTACCTCTTGCTGAATGGTGGTATAACACTTCCTTCCATATTGCAGCAAAAATGACCCCATTTATGGCACTTTATCTATATCATCCATCGTCCATCACATCATATTTAAGAGAAAATTATAAGGTTCAAGCAGTAGAATATTACATATAGCATCAACAATAAGTTCTCCAACTCTTAAAAGATAACCTAAATTTGGCACAAAATCGAATGAAACAACTGGCGGATCAACATCATAGCGAGAGAAGTTTTTATGTAAGAGACTGGGTATTTTTACGATTACAACCATACCAAAAATGTCCCTCAAGCAAGCTAAGAAGGATAATTAATTATCGCCAAAGTACTATGTCTCTTACAAGGTGTTGCAAAATATTGGTACTATGACATACAAATTGGAGCTTCCCGCTTCTTCGCGAGTGCATCCAGTTTTCCATGTTTCATGCTTAAAGAAGGTTATAGGTGAAAAAATTCTAGTTCAAAAAATATTGCTAGAAATTGACGAGGAAGAAAAAATCATATTGGAACCTAAAGCAGTCACGGAAACAAGAACTCGATAGCTACGAAATCGATCAATTTCAGAGTATCTCATCAAGTGGAAGAACTTACCCACTGAAGATTCTACATGGGAGGATGATACTTTTATATAGAAGCACCCAGAGCTACTCAAGCATTGAGGAAAACATTTTTTTGAAGGAGAGGGGCATGTTAGGTCCTTATATTACTCATGTAGTCCCTTATTGCTGTTAGTGTAGCTCCCTTATTCTTATTGTTTTACCCCTATAACCCCTGTATTATTATTATTTTTCCCTTACATTATTATTGTTAGGTCGACCAGGATTATATTGTGACCCCATGGACTCCTATATATAGAAGGAGGTTTTTTCATTTGTATCATCCAAGAATTGTTCTTTTATGTAATGAAAGGAGGTTTCCCCCTCGAAGTGGCTTATTTCTAAGGCGTTGATCTCTCTTTTCTTCTATTTTTGGAGTTGGTTTCATAACACCCATAGAGAATAAATTAAATATTTGTGTTAATTATTTTGTTTGTCATTAATGGTTCTCTTCATTATTCATAAGAGATTATTATTGGTATATTCTACCAATACATTCCCTTGTGGATAATAATTAACATAATATTTGAGTTTAAAACCTCTCTTAAGGGAAAATTTAGTAATAGTATTTCCTGAAAAATAAGAAGTTTTATAAAAAATGATAGCATTAGGTAAGACAAATCTAGTAATTATATATTGATCAATGAAGTCCATAACATTTTCAGAGTTAGCTATCTTCAAAAGAACAACTTCCACCCTCCTAGTAAAGTAGTCTAGAGTAGTTAATATGTAGATGTGTTGTTTGGAAGAGTTTGGAACAATCTCACCTATAACATCCAAACCCCATTGGTCAAATTTTTGTTCAATGTTTACTGGTTGTAAGGGTAAGGCTTGACTCTTCTCTCATCCTGAAGCTGTTTGGAAGACTTTTCACTTTCTTACATAATCATGATTATCTTTAAACTAATCATGCTAGTAATATCCAACCTGAAGTATTTTTTCAGTGGTAGTATCCCCACTGTAATTTCCACCAACTGGCCCATCATGCATTTCCTACAAGACCCATTCATCTCCACATTTATCAAGACATCTTAGTAAAACAAAGTCATAATTTATTCTAAATAAGACATTATCAATAAGCTGATACTGATTAACCTTGAGTGTCAAAGCTCTTTTCCTTTTGTAATTGTTTTTACTGGAGCATGACCATTTTTTAAATAATATATTAAATCGTTATATTGAGATTGAGTTTTAATAGGACATACCTCAGAAATTATGTCAAAAACTCCAGTTATTAACTTGTAAAAACCTTGACCTTTGACTATTTTAGCTAGATTTATTTCCAAATCATATTCTTGTAAAGTAGTAACCCAATTGGCTCTTTTCTCACCTAATTCTTTCTGAATGAGTAATTACCTAATAGCTTGGAAAGGAACAATTACTTTTGTATGTGGCTGTAGGAGAAAAGGCCTAAAATTCTTTATTGACTTAAAAATTGAAAAAACTTGTTTTTCTACATCAGATTAGTTTAACTCAACCCCTTTAAAATTAGAACTAAATAAGGATATATGGGCTTAAATTTGTTATTCCTTTGTTTGAGTCAAAATTGTTGCATAAGAATTTTCAAAAGAAAAGGTATATAAACTATTTTTCTTAGAAAAATCAGGTATTGATAAAGATGGAGCATCTACAATTGCTTATTTTATTGATTCAAAATACTTTTTCTCAACCTACCCACATTTATATATTGCTTTCTTATTTATCATAGCTTGCAAAGGTAAAACAAATTGTGAAAAATCATGAACAAATATTTTGACAACATTTATCTCACCAAAAAACGATTGCATGGACTTTTGTTGTTAGGTAAGGGGATTTCTGGTATTGCTTTGATTCTTTCAAGATCAATAAAAATTCATTCTTTAGAAAAAAAAACCTAGTAGCTTACCCTCACTAAGAGAAACAAATTATTCTTAGGTTTCAAAGAGATTCTGAACTTTCTACATAAAATATTTGTTTTAGATCATGAAGATGATTAGACTTCTTTTTTGAATAAATTGTAATGTCATCTAAGTACACTACAACATATTTATTGATCAAACCTTTGAAAGAAATATCCATTACTCTCTGAAATGCAGGGAAAATTTTAAGGATGGAACTTTATCTTAAAATTTAGTAACTTTGGTGAATCTTACTAATCCCTAATATCTACATTTTAAAATGTTTGATGATAATTTTGTAAAAATGTTTAGAGTTTTTATTATTTTATATTATACAATATATAATATTCACGATTTTTAAGGTAAAATATTTTTATACTATAAAATTTGGGCGAATGCATTTTTATAAAAATAGAAATTGACGAATCTTTTTTTTAGAAAAAGCATGGAATATTAGCCCACCTGTGAATATTAGCCCTTAAAATTTTCCCTGCTGAAATGTATCTCCTGCATTTATTAATCCCAAATCATCTTATTGTATGCATATGCTCCCCATTTGGTCCCGAATGTAGTTTTCAATCTATATTCACGATGCACTGGGATTTGGTTATAGCCTAAAAAACCATCTAAAAATGACATTAGTTTTTAACCTGCAACATATTGTAAAATTTGTTCCGTTGAAGGAAAAGAGAAGTTATCCTTTTCACATTATTTATTTAAATTCCTAAAATCTATGCAAATTCTAATGTCTCCATTTTTGTTTCTAACTGGCACACGATTAGAAACCCACTTGGAATGTATTACTGGAAATATGATTTTGACTTTGAGCAACTTATTTAACTCAGTCTTAATTTTGGATTCTAAGTTGGGGTGAATCTTGCTGAGTTTTTATTGGATTGGTTTAACATTTGGCAACATAGGTATGGTAGGTTGAATGATATATGTATCATAAGTTTTAAGATCATCATAACTCCAAGAAAATACATCCTTGTATGTTTTTAAGAAGTGGATGAAAGAATATCTTTCATCTGGTGTAAGAGAAAGGCCTAAATTAATGTTTTGGGGTTTGTAATCAGATCCTAGGTTAACCAATTCAAATATTAATGTAGAGATTTTGATTTTTCAATTAGTTACCTTTTTGAACCTATATTTCAAATCATATAAGTCTTCCATTTTTACAACAGGTTTAGGACAATTGTTCTCTTTAGGAGACTTATTTTTCTACCTATCATGTCCATCCTCATCAATGATTTGATCAGAATAAGATGCTTCAGAGGTTAAAAAACTTAGGATATCATTTTCATGATTAAAATCTCGCCAGTTGTTTATAGCATCTGGAATGGAGGGGAGGAAATTCAACTCAATAGAAAATCTATCGAGACTAAAATATTCACGTGGAATGAGATTGGAGGCAACATTATCAAGGATATCAACACTATAATTTTGTAATTTTGGGATCACAGATATGTTGAATGCAGTGAAATGACAAGCTAAGTCTTGGATCAAAGATTGATAACTTTTAAGGTGATTAGAAACACAATGAATGTTGTTTCCAACTTGTTTGACTAAAATTTTGGAATCACTGAAAAATTTAAGGTATTTGACATCAACACTAATGGCCTTTAGCAAGCCTTGTACCAATGCCTCATATTAAAAAATGTTATTTGTACAATCAAATTCCAATAGGGATGCAAGAATATTTTTTTTCACATTCGGGGTTTACTATAATGCAATGAGCTCCTGCACCATCACTAGATTTTGATCGATCAAAATAAAGAGTCCAAAATAAATTATCACACTTATTTACAGGGTTTTATAAAACATTGATACATCTAGTTTAATTTGTTTGAGAAAAAAAATCAATTTGAGAAGAAACAAAATCAATAGTAAAGGGAGATTTATGTGCTATAAAGTTAACAAAGAAATATTTAAGTGAATAATTTCCAAGGATGTTATTTGTGAATATACCTAGTTCATTTTCTTCTTCGAAGCCAATCACTGAACATTTCATGTGTTTCTCCCTATAAACACAAATTTGATTGGGTTTTCCATTGGAGGGAAGTGACATGTGTGACCAATTAGTTGCAAAGCAAGCATGTAGCTTTTGAGACCAGTATCTGCTTAATATAAGACCATAAAATTAAGGAATTTATACAATTAATATATCTATTATTTCACAAACCTTCAAATTGGAAGATAATATAATTAAAATAGAATTCATTTCTCCCAATTTTTTTTACTTGTGTGCAATCTAGTTGAACAATAGGAACAAGAGACTTCTGAGGTGAAATGTTTAATTTAAGGAAAATTGCATAAGGCATGATATTAGATGATGCATTAGAATCCACTAAACAGTTGTGGACATTCTTGTTGAAAATTTCAAAAGTCAATAAAGGTGTGTGAGAATTGGATCTATCTCCAATTATAATAGCATGAGAAGGGCCAATATAATCTAAGGAGTCATTTGGAGGTTTTCCTTTCGATTTTGAGGATTTTGACGTGACAGAAGGAGGTAATGGAGATGCAGGGACTGCATTTAGCCCTTTGATCAAAAAATTCTATTGTTGTTTCAACTTTTTGACCCCATATAGGGAATGTTGGCCTTGACCTTTTTCATGTCTTCCAAAATATTATACTCTATAGTATCAGATACTACCAAAGTTTTAGATGAAGAAGGATATTTAGAATTAGTTGGAACAGAGTAAGAAGGTGTAGGAACAAACTTTGTAACAATACCTTTTTCTTTAGTAGGAGTAGGGGACTTCAATTTTTCATTTGATGGAGATGTATCAGAAGGTCCCTTACTTCTAGTACTTATTGGTAGGGCTTCCTCTTCCTCTTCATTTTCTGAAGTGGTGAGAATGAAGTCCCATAAACCATGCACATCAACTATTTCATCTTATTGTGATTCTTAGGCAATTAAAATCGTTTCTTCTTCATCAACATCCTGGTCAGATTTTTTGTTTGATATAATGGAAGGAGGTTGTGACTGAGATGGATGATTTAATTTGAAAGGATAAAAGGAATTTTTAGAAGGGTCAACAACTTGTTTCTTAATTTTTACCATTTGATTGGACATTGTTTTTAGAACCTCTTGTAATCCTTCCAAATCGAAAGGGTGTTTAGGAGCTTCCTTCTTGGATTCATCTCTAAAAGTAACCTTATTGGTTTGATTTCTTTCATCGGTAACAACTTTCTTATCAAGAGCCAAAAATACCTTTTATACTAAGATATATTTTTTTCATGTTATCAAGAAATGTTGTTTTATTATATCTATCTACAAACATAGCAATATTTGAAGGAATAACACTAATGTAGCATGCAATTTGCGCATCAACACCATGTCTGGAAGTTTCTAGAATTTTTTTTAAGAACTTGTTAAATATTGAGTTTAACTCTTTTATTTTCTCATTTGAATTGATATTAATATTTGAAAAATCATTAATTAAGGTTGCAGTTGTTCGATCATCTCAAAATTTCATTAAAAATTTCTCCTCAAATATATCCCAAATAGTAATTGTTCCAACAGGTAATCAAAAATACCAAGACCCTGCTGATCCTTCAAATGTGTAAGGAAAAAGTCTGACAACACAATATTCTTCTGTAACTCCATTCAAATTTATGGCTAACATGAAATTATGAAGATATTCCTCTGCAAAGAGGCCATCATTAGGATTAAATTTGGGTAACCATCTCTCTATATGTTTAGGAATAAGATGTAATGGTGCTTCCATTTGAACTGCCCCTGGATTGTTCCACGGTCGATTAATCATTCTTTGAGGAGTAGGTACAGTAGGTGAAGTAGTTAAAGTAGGGGTTGTAGAAGGGTTTTATCATTGAAGATGGTGCCCCTCTAGTACTGGTTGTTTGTAAAGGAGAATATTGAGTGGAAATGAGAGAAAGAGGATGATAAGAATAAGGTAGAAGAATTTGAGAAGACGTGGTTGAGAGAAGGAGTTTTAGGTGGATAATTTGAAGTGATCTCTCTAGCTAAAGGTTCTACTTCTGAAGTGTCTTTTCTTCTACGATGAGTGGGTAAAGGAAACTCAAAGGGTTGGATTCCAGGCTTCTCAATTTGGAATCTAGTCAAAACACCTGAAGAGGGAAAAAATGAGGAAATACTTCCTTCATAAATATCAGATTGGAAAACATTTTCTCCATATATGGAAATTCCTTCCAATCTCTGAATCAAAGTTTTCAACTCAGGTGTCTCTGAAATTGTATTTGTCTGAGTGGAAGTGTGTCCTTTTTTATTTAGAACTGAGCTAGGAGTTTGAGTGGTTGAGTGAACAACTTTGTATCTAGAGTTTGGATATTTAGAATGTAATCTTGAAGTTGGTGGGGATTTTGAGGTAGAATGACTCTCTAAATGGCCTTTAGATTCCAAAGAACTTATTTTTCATTCATAGTTTGGAGAACCTCCTTCTGGCGCCAAAAATGTTGATGGCTCGAATCGTCTGCCTCAACATTGGGGAAAACCAACCGATCGGGACATTAGAGCAGATCATTTTCCATTTGGATTGGTGGCTTTGACTGGGATAATCTGACCAATTTCCCATTTAAAAAAAATTATAAAATGATATGATGGATGTGTAATGGTTTTAATGTAACTGAGACTCGAAATATAATGAATACTTACAACTAATTTATACCCCAGGAAATATTATAAATTCATATGTGATATAAAAATATTTCATAAAAAAAATGACAATATAGATCATCAAACAAATATAAATTTAAAGTAGAGAATGATAACTAAATTTAATTAAATAGTTAATTAAATTTTGATGATAAAAATGATCACATATATATATGATTTCATTATTTATACATATTCCATATGATTTCAATCACACATATCCATAGTGAAACATGTATGACTACTTTTAAAACATATATGATAAATCAAATCAAATAACAATTTAACTCTTAATCAAAGGAAAAACATAGATAATAGTACCCAATATATTGTAACTCTAATCATGAGCAAACAATAGTGGTTGAGCCTTATATTAAGATAACTTATGTTACCATGGTACAAATAAAAATATTTCTCTCCAGAATTCACAACCTCTTCTCCATTATAATGAAGGGGATTTATAGTTTTTGAATTACATACAAATATAGAAAAGTAGAATAAAAGTGAAGCAATTTTAACAAACGACACTTAAAATAAAATAATAAGACAATTTTAGACATGCCTCATAACCACTTGGCTAAGACTATGATGAAGACTTCCCTCTTATACGTCGCCTCAACTCACAAATATCTTTCATAGGATTCAATTCAAGTGGAGACTGCAACTTTATCTGCATTTGAACAGTAAATATAGCATCCCTGAGTGTTGGAAGCATGTTATTAGTTGTGTTATATAAGAATCTCAATATTAACCATTAATTATGAGGTTTAAATAAGAAATGCCAATGGAATTCTAAGTCAATATTTAATAACTTTTCAATGTTCTTAGCCGTCTTATTTGAAAATTCCTGCCATGTTTTAGTCAACAATTTGATATTTGGCAGTGTTCCTTCAGGACAATCGGGAATAAGATTTTCCTACAATAAACTATCACTAATAGATTCAATGTGGTCATTGGATATGTACCTTGCATTGAAAATCATTGTTTCAGAATGTTTGAGGTTAATTTCCCATTATCAAAAGGCTATTGATGATCTCAAAATGGGTAGATAAATTGAAATTCTTATGCACAAGCACCTCCCACTAAGTTAAACAAATAAGATCTAGCTTATGCATGACTGTGCGAAAATTTTATACTTGAAATAAGGTGTATGTTGTTTTTACTGTATAAGTGCTTTAAGAAAATTTATATTTTCTTATATTAAGCATGTGAAATAACCATATAATTCAACAAATAATCATCAACACATAACATAAAATTTAATATAGGAGTTCACCTGAATATCGTGGGCTACGTCTCCTTGAGCCTTTGTCAAATTGACTTGGCTCTTTGGGATTATGATGAAAAATTTCTCTTACAAGTAAAATTTTAACTCCAATGGTTATTTGGGTTGTACCATTAGGTTTATAATATCATCATACCCATGTCATGGTTGTCATCACTCTGAAGAAAGATCTAGGCTTCCCTTAGACTTGATCTCTACTGTCGATGCCTTAAGCTTCCCTGAGCTTCACTGTGGCACTAAATCCTTAAGAAATCCTTTTCTATCCTTGAAACCTCACCTAATATATCCAACATACATCAGACCTCCAAAATAGACTGATCATTTTCTCCAAATGAGCTTTGGCTCCACAAACCAGGCCTCCATCAACTGATGTCCCTGGGCTTCCTAAAACTTCCATGTGCTTTCTGGACCTTTAGAAGTCTCCAAATGACTCTAGAAATCCCTTAAATGGATTCATAATTTTTGAAATAGTTATAATAGACCATTCATTTGAATAAATTGGCCTTTGGCTACTCTGGTTACGACTCAAACATTTGGTGGCACACCCTGGCTCTAGGGTCACTGAAAATTTATCTGAAGCATTTCAGCCTTCAGACATCCTCAAAATCTTCTAAAACTCCCTTCAATGGATTCAGAAGGTTCAAAATAGTTATAATAGACTACTGGTTTGTTGAGAATGGATACTGGCTACTCTAGACAAGCCTCATTCTCTTGTTGGCACTTGGTGGCCCTTGTGGCTCGTCAAACTTCTCTGAAGCTAAGCCTCACTCAAAAGTCCTCTGATGGTTCTTCATCCCTAACCAATGAGTCTGGAATGTCCAAGATAGTAAAATTGACTATTCACCCTCTCAGAATGGTCGAATATAGGTCAAGATAGAGCCTAAATTTTTTTGTCTAGAAATTCCTAAATCAGCTCCACCAAAAATGGAGCAACTCCACTTAGATCCAGTTCGAACTGGCTTATCTGCAAAAAATGGCACGCTGCCATCTTATCTGCTAGGATTGACCATTGAAAATTAAATCTGCAATTATTTGGGCACATTTCACCAAAAAATATGTGGTTAGTTAACCGTAACCATCGAGGCTTTTAAAACTTTCCGTGGAGAGTTAGTCATCAGGGATGGCATTAACCACCATATGGCATGTGACTATCGCGATGTTTACGGAGATGGTTTGAGTTTAGGCACTTGCTCCTAGGCTAAGGACACATGGGGAGGGGTTGGCCCCTCCACTCCCCCAATGCAGATTTGAACAAACTTTAAATTTAACTGGTCGACTATAGTAGTTAAGAACTACTAGCAGTGGAGATGGTTATGTCTTCTGCGTGCCCCAGCGATGGTGACATGATCGATTCCTGCAGAGTCCCAATTACAGTTTACTCGAATTTTCAAATCATGATAGCTTCTTCATACGCTGTTGATTTTTCAAACCTTTCATGGCACTGGAATCAGGAAGATGAGATCTATCTGGTCACTCATGTTTGACACACTTTCGAACACTTAGAAATTTGAGCTATCACTTAGGTCCTTGATCCAAATTTGATCACACCTCCCCATTGGGAATCTTTTGGACCCCAAATGATTGATTACCTGATCTATTCAATAGATGAGAGTACAAAACCCTCATGTTTCCAGCATTCATACACTTTTCCTTGCTTGGCTTAGTGTCTTTGAACCGAACTCTAAGGTAGTCAACACTTCCCCTCTTGGATGCTCTTTTCCTCCTATCAAGAATTGTCTCCCTTGAACTCAGCCAGAAATTTCTGGCGAGAAATTTATAGAAGGTAGCTGAACATCATGTCCTTGATCATCGATCCAAGGTGGCTCAAATAAAGGAAATTTTTCAACAAAAATGCATACATAACTAAAATTTGCATATGTACAAATGAATGTATGTCTTACTAAATTAAGAAGTCAAACCACTTCTTACTAATCCACTTCCATGGCGATTTTTTCTGCTGAAAATATTCTTCATGTGAAACATCTGTTCTCACATCAATGATGGAATATTTGGTTCCGATGTTGCCAGCCTTTTTATCCTCTTGCTTCATGTGCTTGGGATGGTTAGTTGGATGCAATGTCCAACATTGGGCAACAACATGTCCCTTCTTCTAGCAATGTGTGCAAGTCTTTTGCACCTTTTGTTCAAGTTGCCTTCGCTTCAATTGTTTTGTGTATCCCTTCAATCTCTTCTAGCATATTTAAGCATCATGGTTACACATACCACAATAGGAACAACAACTCTTGATTCCATTCATGCATGAATATTTGCCATGCTTAATAGAAACATAATCAGCTTGACTATGGGAAGAATTATACCTCAAATGCAACTTTTCATGTCCATCTTTTTTACCTTCATGAGGAGATGAACTTGTAGAGGTTGCAGCTTTCCTTTGAAGACTAACATCAGTGTTCATGTCTTGATAGCTGTCCGAACTCTCATGCTCGCCATAAGCTACATGTCTACAAACATCTTGCTGCAACATAGGATTCAAACAATGGCAATCAACTTGAAAATAAACTTGACATGTTTGTGGTTTATAACTTGCGACAAAAGTTCTTTTTGAAGTTGTCTCAAATGCCTTCTTGGCTGTATATTTTTCGCCATAAGATTGAACATAGCTTAGACCAAATTTCTTAGGTGTTTCCTCAACCAAAATAGGTTCAACAATGCCTTGTGAATGTTTGCATAAACCCTTGCCTTCATAGCTCATTTTTAACATCAACTTGGACCCTATACCTCTAGTGTGCTTTTCAAATGAACCTACACATCTTTCTGAAGAGGAAATTGAAGACAAATTTGAGTGATTTACCTCTGCTTCGTGCATGTTCTTGGTTAAGGCCTCTTGGGCATGATGGAGCTGCATCTCCATCTCATGAATTATTAGAATAAGTCCTTCTCTTGCTTCATAGCAGCCAATTTCTCATGAAGTCTGGTTCTTTCTCTTCTGTCTTCATACAAAATTTGCACCATGTCCTTCAAGATGTAGAAGTCTCGCTTCATTTCTTCATCAAAGAATCATGTGAAGGAGGAGGATTTTGAAACCTCACTTGAAGAAGATGTAATAATTATCTTAATGAACTAAATAAATTCAACAAAAATTCACAAACATTTCAAAACAATTTGACAAATCGTCTGAACAAAATGGCTTTAGAGTCAAGCTCTTCTTCAACCACCCTTTTGCAAACAATCCACTTGTGCTTCAATGGTTACCTTGAGGTCCTTTGGCTAAGGAGAATGCCTTCAACCTTATTCCTTCTTGTCCTCTTCTGTACTTAGCTAACAATATCTCTCCCTTCACCTATAAAAAACTTCAAACTTGTAAGCAACAATCAATTTGCAAACAGTTAAATTCTTTGCATTGTTTAACACCTTTCAAGTCAAACAAGCAATCTAGAAACCATGTGCTCTTGTCAAGCAAGAAACCTAGTGCTCTGATACCAACTTGATCTGAAAATGGGTAGATAACTTGAAATTCTTATGCACAAGCACCTCCCACTCAATTAAACAAATAAGATCTAGCTTATACATGACTGTGCAGAAATTTTATACTTGAAAATAGGTGTATGTTTTTTTTTACTTTTTAAGTGCTTTAATAACATTTTTTTTTCCTGATATTAAGCATGTGAAATAACCATATAATGCAGCAAATAAGCATCAACACATAACAACAAATTTAATAAAGGATTTCACTCGAATATCGTGGGCTACGTCTCCTTGAGCCTTTGTCAAATTGATTTGGCTCTTTGGGATTATGATGAAAAAATTATTTTACAAGTAAATAATTAACTCCAATGGTTATTTGGGCTATACCATTGGGTTTATAATATCATCTTACCCCTGTCATGGTTGTCATCACTCTAAGGAAAGATCTAGGCTTCCCTTAGACTTGATCTCTGTTGTCAGTGCCTTAAGCTTCCCTGAGCTTCAATGTGGCACTAAATCCTTAATGAATCCATTTTTTTCATTGAAACCTATCCAAATATCTCCATAATACATCATACCTCCAAAATAGATTGATCATTTTCTCTAAATGAGCTTTGGCTCCCCAAACTAAGCCTCCATCCACTGATGGCCTTGGGCTGCCTAAAACTTCCCTGTGGGTTATCGACCTTAACAGGTCTCCCAATTACTCCAAACTTCCCTTAAATGGATTCATAATGTCTTAAATAGTCATAATATACTATTCATTTTCATAAATTGATCTCCGGCCGCTCCGGTTACGCCTCCAACACCTGGTGGCACCCCTTGGCTCTAAGGCCACTAAAAAATTCTCTGAAGCATATCAGCCTTTATAAGTCCTCAAAAGCTTCTTAAAATACCTTCAATGGATTCATAAGGTTAAAAATAGTTAGAATAGGCTACTGGTTTGCTGAGAATGGATACTGGTTACTCTGGATAGGCCTCATTCTCCTGCTGGCACCTAGTGGACCCTGGAACGTCTCTGAAGCTAAACCTCACTCCGAAGTCCTTTGATGGATCTAAAAAACTCACCAATGAGTTTGTAATGTCCAATAAAATTGAAATTGACTATTCACCCTCTCAGAATGGTCAAATCTAGCTCGAGATAGAGCCGAAACAAATTTTGTCCACTAACCCCTAAATCAGCTCCACCAAAAATGGAGCAACTACACTTAGCTCCAGTTAGAACTGGCTTATCTGCAAAAAATGGCATGTTTCCATATTATCTGCCAGGATTGGCCGTTGGTAATTAAATATGTAGTTATTTGGGCACATGTGACCACAAAATCCGTGGTTAGTTCACCATAACCGTCGGGGCTTTTAAAACTTCCACAAAGAGTTAGCCATTGGGGATGGAATTAACCACCATAAGGCATGTGACCGCTGCGATATTTGTAGAGATGGTTCGAGTTTAGGTGCTTGGTCCTGGGCTAAGGACACATGGGGAGGGGCTTTTCCCTCCACTCCCCCAACGCAGATTTGAACAAACTTTAAATTTAACTGGTCGACTATAGTAGTTAAGAACTACCGATAGCAGAGATGGTTATGTCTTGTGCATGCCCAAGTGGTGGTCACCTGATTGATTCCTGTGGAGTCCCAAACAAAATTCTATTACACGGTAAAAGGGCCATGTGGTGGCCTTAGGGCCGGCCACGTAACGCCTTATCATTGGCCCATCAAAACCCTTCGACGTATAATAAACTGCCACTTGTCATGATCTGACTGGCCTGGAAGGAATATTCAGGGGAATATTTTGAGGAATATTCCAAGAATATTCCAAGAATATTCTATGGAATATTCTTTTTTTTTTTGAATTTTCAAAACCCAGTCAAACCTGGTCAAAGGTCGAAAATTGCAGTTTACTAGAATTTTCAAATTGTGATAACTTCTTCATATGGTGTGGGTTTTTTGAACCGTTCATGGCGTTAGAATCAGGAAACCGAGATCTATCTGGTTGCTCAGGTTTGATAAAATTTCAAACACTTTGAAATTTGAGCGATCACTTAGGTCCTTGATCCAAATCTGATCAATTCATTAGGGGAATTTCGAGGTCTAAAATGGGCCTCCTAAGAGAAATGTACAACCAAAATAAAATTTATAAGAACCAATAGGATTCAAGATGGTGATGTTAACCATGGGGGATGATTCACCATTTTTTAAGTCAAAGGGTAAAAATATTTAAAAATAATGAAATAATTAAACTACTTTTTCAACTCATATTTGCAACTTATCTGCCAACATTTTACTCAAATTTCGAGTCGGAGTACTCATTGGATGAAAATTTTAATTCTTCATCCAAGGAGTACCCATGTTGCATACATTTTATGAATCCTGCTACACGAAAAATGAAAAATACATCAAAAAACATGATTGTAATCATGTTTTTCATGTATTTCTCATTTTTCGTGTAGCAAGATCCATCAAAAGTATGTATTATGGGTACTACTTGGATGAGGAATTAAATTTTTCATCCAACGAGTACTCTCACTCGAAATTTGAATAGAAACTTTGGGAGATAAGTTGAAATACAAGTTGAAAAAGAAGTTTTTTCCTTTTTCCCTCTAAAATTTGATGATGTAATCAAACCTTATTTTATTATTTCCACTATTACTTTATAATTTCCTTAGGAGGCCCATTTTAGACCTCAAAATTCCCCTAATGTCTTTATGTGATTCTGCTATCCTTGGGAGATAGGTTCATTTCCCTTCAATGTTGTCTTTCCATGTTATGTGGCCTGTAATTTTCTCTTCAATATATTTAAAGTATGTCCTCGGATCGGACAAATGATCTATTAATGCATTGGTTTTTTGACATAAATCATGAATAATTGAGAAATGATCACAGAAGGTGACATGTTGAGCAAGGAGAGAATTTAATTTTCGAGCTTCCCTTAACTCATCCAATTCAAGATTAACTTTCAGAGGTTCAATCCTTTGTTGTAATTACTCAATTTGAGCATCATGGATTCTCAAACCAGAGTCATGTTTAAGTTTAAGGGCATCAAAATTATTCTGAAGCTCTGCAAGTTGTTCTTGCCACTATTGAGAAAAAAATTTCATTTCATTGTCAATACCATGTTCCAACTGCATAATCTTGTCATCTTTCTCCTTCATAAGTTGTCATACTTTGGTGGATTTCTCTATGGTGGCAGTAGCATATGCTCATGAAAACTGTGAGAGTCTTTTGAAATCCTCTATAGGGGTGGACTGTTTACCTTTCCATACTACATCGAAAGAAGTGTCTCTCGGGAGTAAGGCCTAGGATAGGTCAATATTTCTTCCTTTTCTCTGTATCTTGACCACACCTTTATGTTGAGGGATATGTAATATTTCAATGGGATCAATCTCTTCAAACCTTAAAATGACCTAGAAGTCGAGAATGCTGGTATAATTTCTATATCATCAGTCTCAAAAGGCTTGTCCGAAGCCCAAATTGTAAGCACAATATTCTCTACAGTTTGAGAACTATTTAAGCCTTTTTTCTTGTAATGGAGTCTAGAGATCCCAAGGCTTTGTTTCATCGGTAACTTGATTGAACTACTCCCAAATTTTTTTAAGCTTATTATCAAGGAAAATTTCTTCAGCTTAAGAAGAGGAGGAAGTGTTTGACCCTCTAGTCTGAGTTATATCAGTATTCGATGTTTCACTAATAATTATAACATCCTCTTGCTCTGTGATTTTTTGAGGTAGTTTCAATAAATCTATAGGAAAACTCAAAATCCTTTTCTCCCTATACTTTTTGAATTGAGATATCTATTTTGGAGTTAACTCTACTGCTTCTTTCAAAAATAGTTAAGAGGAAGATGCATCTCGGAATAAGTCATGAAACTTATCAGGATCATGAGAAAAATGTGATAATTGACTATCCTTTAACCTTTTTGGAAATTTTATTGGTATCATAATGCGTGATAGGAATAGTTGGAAAGTTTAAACACATAATATTATCAATTTCAAGATGATCATGTTTTTAATTTTCCATGGAATATACACGACATTGAATAGGAAAAGTAGGTCATATTTTCTTTTTGACATCTTTCAAGACCTTTGAAATATCATGACCTACTGTCTGATATGCTATCTCTCGAGAAACCAGTTTGTTAGGAACATAAATAGAAAAAACATGGGGTTTTGCAAGACTGTTAAAGATGAAGATATAAGTGAAATTTTCTTCAGTGAACCATTTTCCAATTGATAATAGGTCATTTTTAGCTTCTAAAGAAACCTTAGGAGCTTTCTTGTCAAAGACACTTTGATGAATTGGAAACGTTAGTCCATGAAAACTTCAATATAAATGAGGTTGATATTTAGAGTCCCAACGAATATCATGATAAATATGGATAGGGGTTGGGTCATTTATATTCCATTCCCATCCCATGGAGGTGAAATTAGAGGTAAAACACAGTGCATCCATTATATAAACACTCATATAAAAAGGAGGAAGTACGTTATGTGAAAAAATATGTTTGTTCCTATAAGCTAAGATTTGAGAGGCTATTCTCTCAGACAATATATTTCCCCAATCCATAATATAGCCAATATAGGCAGCGTTAATGAGTGGTGCCCATTGGTAGGAGAATTTTTGTGTGGTAGGGTAAGCATAAATTCTACGTAACATAGAGGCTATTTGACAATATGGACCTGCAAGGGAAGAAACATAATACATACCCTTATATTCTCGCTTATGCGTATTGGAATCTCTTCTTGAGTCTTTGATGGCCTCTGATGGATGATCCTGTGCTTCTGTGAACTTCTCTACAAATTCTTTGTTATATTTTTGTTGAGGTTGTGGCAACTGATACATTATGCTCAAATCCTTATCGGTGAATGAACTGATGATTGTGTCCCTCTGTGTGAGGAAATTCCTTTCGGCGATGTTCAAATTATCAATAACCCATCTGATCATGTCTGTATAGGGGAGGATTTTGGGCCGTGTTGCAATCCTATGTAGAAATGAATTGGAAACATCATTATACATAGAATGAGATACTAGGGTAGAATCATCAATTGTGATTGTTATCTTTATTATCCTAGGTCCTTCATATTTAGAAAGCTTATA
This sequence comes from Pinus albicaulis, assembly GCA_034641835.2. Taxonomy (NCBI): domain Eukaryota; kingdom Viridiplantae; phylum Streptophyta; class Pinopsida; order Pinales; family Pinaceae; genus Pinus; species Pinus albicaulis. The sequence goes on along the minus strand of CM076571.1, from coordinate 119,774,797 downwards.
GATATTTTCTGAAGAGTATCTCCTCGTATTTGGAGCACAAACTATATCAGAAAATAGTGCATGAATTTAAATTTTTTTTGTTGGAGGGAAAACTAGTTTCTGTTGAACCACAGGTTTATTTCTTACTTTAGATTCCTTGGACATATCTAGTGAATTTCGCTTATGGACTGGCTTGTAATGAAAAAATAATAATGAGAGAAAATTCCTTACTAGAAATTTCTTAGCGCAAATAACTACATTCCATAATGATTTATGTCTTTAAGGAAAATCATGATGGTATCAAGTTGTAATGATTAAGTTGTTTAGAAATTCAAAAAACCATAAATTTGTTACCTTTTGGGAATTAAATGATAAAAGTTCATTCACATGGGCCCTTTACCTGTGAGCATATCAGAAGAATTTTATAGGAGAAATCTCGTGGTCACACTTAAAAAATTATGATATTCAAGACTTCCAATATTTATTTTCCAAAGATATAATGGTTATGAGAGTTATAGGGAAAATATATCAAAGGTTTCATATCGGGGAATGATATATCAGGGATTTTAAGGAGTACCATCAATACAAAATGTTTTGATGTGAATAGAGCGTGGAATATCAGAGATATCAAATTATCGAAGGTGAGGATTATTACAGGATCAAAATATCAGATGTGAGTAGTATCAGAGATAAGGAGTATCAGAGCTATCGGTTATTGAAGCATCGACATATTAGAGTTTCTATGACAGGGCTAGTTAAGAACTTATGCTATTTTGGAGTTCTGATATTCCACGTGGAAGTATGGTGGGACCAGCTGTTTTTTAAAATATTAAACATGAAACACCTTTATTGATTTATACTTGGATATTAGGAAAGTTTGATCACGGAAATGATTTTTACCATAAATTTCTTAGGAGGAGTGCTACGATATTAAAGAGTTATGGTAGAATTCTTCCGATAATGTAAATTTTTAAATAATAAAGTCCTATCAAGTTTTATGAAGGATGAATACTATGGTATTAATCTCTGATACGAAAGTTCCGATAAGGAGATCATCATGTGAAAATGTATTTTATTAAAAAAATTAAAAAAAAAAATCCTTATTTTATCAAAATCAAAGAATTTTATTAGGATTCAAAAGGGTCCCCATTATTTATTAGTTAGCTAAGATAAAATAAATGGGGGGTTTTTGAGTACTACAACGGGACTAAAACAAGCTCCCAGAGCTTGGTTCAAGAGGTTGGATAAATACCTTCCACAACAACATTTTAAAAAGGGTATTGTTTAGAGAAATTTGTACATAAAGACTAAAGGTCTCCATCTAGTGATTGTAATAGTATATGTGGATGACATAATCCTTGACAGCGACATGGAACAGTTGGGGCATAAATTTGTAGAATTTATGCAGACATGGTTTGAAATTTCCATGATTGGAGAGTTGTCCTTTTTCCTGGGACTGCAAATCTCTTAGTCTTAGAAAGGAGTGCTCATCTCCCAATCCAAATATCTCAAGAAACTATGAAGAAGTTTGGGTTGGAAGATTGCAAACCAATGATCACACACATGGTTATAAGTTGCAAATTGTGCAAATAAGATGAGACACCTTTGGTAAATCATACTAAATAAAAATCCATGATAGGAAGCTTGTTGTATCATACAAAATCAAGGCCAGACATCATGGAACTTGTAGGACTTGTGGCCATATTTTAGGCTTTCCCTCGTGAAATTAATGTTATTTTTGTCAAATGGATCTTCAAATATATTCAAGGAGCAATATAGTATGGGTTGTGGTATGCTAAAAGCAAAGAATTTAATTTGAAGGCCTACAATAATGTTGATTGGTTTGGTAGTCTTGATGACAGAAAAATCACTTTAGGTGCACCTCTCTTCTTTTGGAAATGCTTGGTGTCATGGATTAGCAAGAAACAAGCTTCCATTTATTTATCGATCGCTAAAGTAGAATATATTGTTGTTGCCACCTGTTGTACACAAATTCTATGGTTGAAGTAAAATTTGAGAGATATTAAGGTAGATTTTACTGATCCCATTCCAATTATGTGTGATAATACAAGTTCCATCACTATCTCTAAAAATCAAGCAATGCATTCAAAGACTAAGCATATTCCTATCAAGTTTCATTTCTTAATGGAACATGTTGCAGCCAATGTTGTTTGAATAAGCCAGTAAAGATCAACTTGTAGATATATTTACTAAGCCATTGGAAAGAGAACCATTTGAATATATCAAGGAACATATAGGATTCATGACTCCTCCTTTCAAATGACTCCACTCTAGTTTGTATGATGGAAGCTACTCAACATGTAGGATTGGTATATGAGTATGTTTCATTGGTTTTGGGGGAGTATTCAAGAACTATTCTTTGTCATTGATGCCAAAAGGGGAGAAAATTACTGGGAATCATTATAGGGGAACAATGAAAAAGACCATTTTTAGCCTCAAGGGGAGCTAATAGTGTTGCTATCAATGCCAAAGGGGGAGATTGTTAGACAATTGAATAGTGAGTGCATTAACATAGATGAAAAATAGAGGAAAATGGTTATCAATGATAGCTACATGCTTCTGGTAGAGAATTTCCATAGTAGGAAGCTTATTGAAAAGTTATAAAAGATGAGTGTATTGGAATTTGATGTCAACCAAAGGAAAATGGTGATCAATGATAGATGAAGCCATTTGGTAAAGAATCACCATAGTAGCAAGCTTATTGAAAAGCCATGAAAGATGACTTTAAGTGTCCAGGAGGAATCCAATGAGAGTTGCATGTTTCTAGTAGAGAATCACCAGAGTAGCATGCTTATTGAAAAGCCATAAAAAGATAACTATGGTGAATTTTGGGTTCAGGTCCTTGGCATCATCCTTTAGGCTTGGAGCCATATTTGATATTGAAAAAGGCTCAAATAGTCGATCAAATTGCCTACAATATAAAGTGCTGAGAATAAGCTCTCCAACGGTACCTAGAAACAGGGAAATTGTCATTGGAATCGAGAGATATTGTTTGTCAAAGTAAGGGGATTGCAGGCCTCTAAGGAGACCAGATACCAGAGTATTTGAGGATTGGAAAGAAGGAAGCATCAGAGCTTTTGCATGTCAGAATATCGGAGTATCAAAATTTCAGAGGGTATGAATATTTGAAGCCTCAACATGTTAAGATATCGAGGCATCAACGTATCAGCTTATCGACAGTGAACATATTGGAACCTATGAATCGCGTAAGTCTGGTGACAAGAAATTAGGTAGAAGATCTGAGGTTTCCATAAGACAAGGAATGCAAAGGAATTCTAATAAAAACCAAGGAATGTGAGGACTTTTTCTCTCTCCCCTAGATGGACATGTGCTAGTTGCCAATTGGTCCTCAAGAGATAAAGTGGCAAGTGACGTCAACATGACATGGTAGGACCCGTGGACACGTGGTAGCTGGATATCACATTTTCAGGAGACCAAATAGGGAAAATATGGATGACACATGTCATCACCAAGGAAGCGCCATGTGGAAGAATTACATGGGAATGATGTCATATCAGAAGATGGGATATCCAAGTGTGAAGATATCGCAACTCCAATGGAAATGGAACTCCAATGAATAGGGGTTTCTATATGATATTTCACATGATCAGGAGGAGATGAAAGGACCCAAGAGCAGGCTAAAGGCACATCAGGGTTGTGTGATATCGTAACATTTGTTTTATGTGAGTTAAGATATGGTGAGCTTCCGATGAAATAATATTGGGAATTGAAATAATGAATGTGTCAGGAGCTAGGTTTTAAATGAAAAACAATGGAGTTGGTATTTTCCTCGAGGAAGAACTGAGACAAGGAAACAAGGACACTGGGAAGTGCAGGAGGCAAAGGGAATATATCAGACTTGGATAGGGCTCCAACAGTGTATAATATATATATTTCTCTTTCTCTCACTCCCTTAGGCCATTCCGTTGAGGGGCTTTTATACTCCCTCAAATTAGTTTTTTTCAGTTGGGAACAGTTAGGCCATGAGTTGGGGTAATTAAGTTACAGGAAGAACCGTAAACCCCGCCTCTAAAATAAGGAATTTATATATTTTTTAATGTTTAAAAAGGCATACGTTGTTCTCTATGTATGGACTCGCATGTATACATGGAAAATTCTGGGAAGAGTCATGTATGGGTTTTAAGAAATTGTTTTTTGAGAAATATGTTCAAGTCTGAAGGGAAGGGTTTCCCAAGGCCAATGTATAAATCATCAAGTATATGTTGGTGATAAATGATGCTATAACACATGAATAAAGTCTTTAAGAAAATCATGATGCATTAAAGGCACTCTGATAGGAAGAGAAGTAGGAGAAGCAACGATTGTAGCTTCAGCTACAAACCGTGACAAAGGCCTTGGAGGAAGTGAAGCACAACAAATGCTTAGAAAAGCCTTCTTCACCTGTTTGAAAATAAAAAACTGAGGTAAGCAATGTTGATTTCTCTTTAGTTTCATCTTCACATGCTATTATTTTTGTTGGAAATGTGGAGATCCCCATTACAGGAACCGGCATGAGACTCCTTACCAGGATGGGGTACAAAGGAGGAGGACTTGGCATTCATGGCCAAGGCATAACTCAACCATTGGAGGTTGTGCAGAAGCCTCGCTATGCAAGTTTGGGATACAATTATGGAGAATGTTCGAAGGTGTCAGAAGCCTCCACGACATTGTGGAAACTGTCAAGGAGAGAGAATGATGGGAACACTTCCCCATCATCTTATGGCAGCACATATTGCAGAAAGAAAGTTGAGGCAAGCTCTCATCGCCATAAGGACATCAAAGGAAAACAAACATTTTTTAACTCACCAAGGAAGAGGATTGATGGGAACACTCTACCATCATCCCATGGAAGCACATGTTGTAGTAGAAGAGCTGAGACAAGCTCTCATCACCATGATCGCACCATAGACCACCATGGAAGGTATAACAAGTCTTGATATTTGCAAGTTCATTTTGATTACAAGAATGTTTCTAATCATGAACGTAAATCATGGCATAGAAAAAAATGTCATTTTTGTGGTTTACATTGTTAGTGTCAGTCTAGTCATACTGCCATCATTGATCAAAACTGCTCTTTTTCATTTGTATATTAGGTGTCTCATACCGAATAAATTTCACCATTCCGCTAGGTCATGGATTCATTGATGGTAGTAATTTTTATCAATTTTCCCTCATGAGGTACTTGCTGATTTTCCCTTTCTATAGTCTTTAGTCATTAGTCACTTTTACTCTCAAAATCATATCAGTAGGTCATAGGATGGGTCTCATTAGTTTCTAGGGTCTCACCATGGTCAAATTAATGAGTCAAATGTCAATAATATCAGTAAGGTCATGAGGAAGTTAATAAACTCAAAGTCGCAATTCTGAAGCTGTTATCTCCACAAGATCATCACCCTACCTTTAATAGAAGTTTTACATAGCATGTTCAACACCAGATCATCTTCAAAGTAGATCTATCAGAAAGAGCCCGGAAAGAGATTTCCAACGGTATACTACATTCTCAAAACTGACTTCTGGATTGAATTTTATGCTTAAGTGAAGTAAAAGCCCTTATACCCCCTATTTCCCCATTTCTCCTTTTAAAATTTGTGTTATTAAAGTTTAATATTCCTTTATAAATCCCTTTTGCCCCCCTCTTCCGATTATAAAATTGCATTATAAATTACTTTTTAAAAATATATATGTGATTTTATTATTAAACCACTTCCCCTCCATGACCCATTGGAATTTATAATAAAAAGTTCCATATTATAAAGCCCCCGCCCCTTTAACCACTTCGCCTTTTTCCTTCCCCATCAATCATATAATAAAAATTTATAATATAAATTTTTCAAATCGCAATTGCAAAAGTTTTCAAATCGCAATTGCAACTTTTATATGGTACGTTCCGATCGGTCCATTGCAAAACTTGCAATGTGATTGATCGCGTCGACCTCTGATCGCAAGTCTCCTCCCCGATCACCCGATCGCACCATCCCTTGATCCATCAATCATAACTTTCTTCCAATCGGCCCTTCGCATCCCATCTTCCGATCCTCCAATCGCATCACAAATGTTATATATGCGACCCGATCGTACCCCCGATTTAATCCCTCCAATGCGATTGACCGCGCCTCTCCCATCCGATCCCCGATTGCGATTAACCCTTGGGACCCACCATACGATACTCCATCCATTTATAATATAAACGGTTCTCCCCTTTGTAAACTCAGAATTTGTATTAATTTCATTTTTATAAAGGTTTTCCCCATTCCCCTTTCCCAATCGCATCGGAACTTCTATATATGTCATTCCGCTCCACTCCCGAGCCCGATTTGCGATTGTGATTATACCTCGGTCCCACCACTAAAATCCTCCGCCATTCATCATAAAACCCATTTCTCCTTTGCAAAGGTGAAAATTACGCCGCTTTGTTTATTGCAAAGGCTTTCTCCCCATCGCATCGCAATATTTGTAATGTACTATCCCGCTCTACCGCCGATTTCGATTGCGATTTCCATGTGGGTCCCACCTCCATCTCCCTTCCTTTTCCCATTTAAAAATAACTTTTCCCTTCACGAATGCATAAATTCAATTCAATTTATTTCAAAGGAATATTATTAGAAATGTCAATTTTATTCAAACAACAAATGGAAAGCAAAAAACAGTCAAAGGGCCGAGAGGTTATTTAAAACAAATTGGTTACAGCAAGCAGCAAAATGGGCAATCTGTTCACCAGATTACCTATTTTCGTTCATACAGCCTAACAGCAAATATTCAAAGCAGTCAAATGTAATGCTTTCCCTTATTTTTAGGGGAAGATTGTTGTATTTCTTTACTATGATTGTATTTCAGTTCTTCAGCTGTTAGAACAACTCCCACTTCTGTGGATTTGTGTTCCCACATTTCATATTATTTATTGTATTGTAAATCATTTGTAAATCAGTTTTTGAGTAGTCTGAGAAAGTAGGGGAATAGTGTGGAAGAACATCTCTGCGCTACATTGTACAGTTTGACAGGAATTAATAAGAGATGCAGCTCTAATTTGTGGGATCCATGTGGTATGAGATTTAGCATTTGTTTTTCTCCTTTGTTTCATATGTGAATTGTTATGTGTTCCATTCATCCATAAAAATTTCCTTTGAATGCTTTCAAGATAGAAAGGTAGAATCCATTTTATATGCTCTGCCTTGGGAAATCATTCATACTCTATGTATTTTTCTTCTGTTTGAAAAGGATCCATTTGTTGTGCCCTTTTCAGCTCCTCACCTGTCTTTCCATCCCATCCTTATTAAATTTTAATTGTTAAGTTTCCTGCCTATCTTGCCCCATGAAATACCCTATGTTTTGATTTAATTCCCAGTTTCAACTGTCCCTTTATATCCCATACATCCCTGAAATTCATTCATTCATTTTATTACAATCTTTATCCTCATCATTTTATCTAGCCTAATATCTATCCATTTATTGTGTTCCATTGAATATTTTGTTATGAAGAGAGCCCTCTCCTGTCCTTATAGGGCTAGCTACAAGGCTAAGCGTGGTTTAGTTTGTTACCTTGTTTTTCCTTTGCAGCCTGGGGTCCAATTCAGGTGCTAACATTCTCTAGTGACCATACTGGGGACAAAAATAGTTTTTCGTTTGCTTTATAAACTACAGATGGAGCCTGAAGTTAGCTAGGTAGCCTTCAAAACGCTCTTGATGTGCATTAGCGAAAGTAGATAAATGCTGCTTCAGTCAATCTCCGATCGATTTTATGAAATGAACATCTAGTTTCCTTAGTAAAATGTAATCAAATTCAGATCTGATTGTTGATGGTGGACAACGATCAGACATAGGAAGGCTGAAATCATTCACCTGGCGACTCCAACTCAATGTAAAGACTCCACTGGAGGACCAAATATTAAATGGAAGGATCTTACACAAAGTTCAGGTATCCAAAATGGAATGGTATTCAGGATCTAATCTGCTTTCTTGTAAATTACTTCTTTTCTATTCTTGAAACTATCCTGAAAGTTTTTCAGAATTTGTTGTATGATAAAGGTGATCAAAATCTTCACTCAACCTATTCAAAAAGTGTAAATACTGAGTTTTCCTTTGATCCCGGCCTTCATACTTTTCCCAAATCATATGATGACTATCTTCAAAATGATCAGTCTAAGGAGACCAAAACTGATCACGTAGCTCTTGTATATACTCCTAGACCTTCTATAGCCCCGGATAGGTATAAACCTCTTGTTTTACCTTCTGTACTCCATGCTTTCCCTGCAAATTATTACCTATATTTGCCGAGATTTGATGGTGAATGTAACAATGTCAACGCTGAGCAACATGTGCAAAATGTTGAGACTTTCGTAGACCTTTTTGAAGTTGATGAAGAAGATGTTAGTATTAGGATTTTTGCTCTTTCTTTATAAGGCAAAGTCAAGAGTTGGTTCAAAACCCTGCCTGATGCGAGCATCTCAGAATTCCAGCAGTTCGTAAAAGTCTTCCTCGACAGATGGGTGGTCAGACAGAACCCTTTCCTTATTTTAGATGAGTATGCCCAATTGAAAAGACAGTTAGGGGAGACAGTGCAACAGTTTTCCGCCAGATTCAATCGAGTCTATTATTCAATACCTACAAATATAAGACCCCCTCCTGGCTCGGCCCTTTTACATTACCCGAGTGCTTTTGATCCTGAAATGGATTTTCAGCTGAGAGAAAGAAACTTAGCAACACTTGAATAGATACAGAACAGTGCAGTAGATGTAGAAGCTAATCTGTTGATCAGAAGAGCAAAGCTAAAGAAAGAAGAACAGAAGAATGCTGCAGAGCACCTGACACCTTCAGAGGTAAATCTTGACCTTTTGGTAAACGCAGTGGAAAATATGGTGCGGAAAATCACTGCCAGGAATGAAATGGATGTTCAAGAAAAAGTGGCTGATCCAAAACATTTTCTTTCTTATCCCAATTATCATCCATCTAACAATGAATGTGTTATAGAACATCTTGGAGATGAGAAATCTCTTGATATGACTTGTATGCTTGATGATATGTTTTATGTTGATGATTTGCCAAAATTCGATCAATACGATGATGATGATTTTTTCCAAACACAAGCTAGTCTTGCAGCACAATCAACTTCTGATTTGTGGGAGGAAGTTCCGTTTCAATAGCTTGAAAACATTAATCATCCGATGCATATCATCCAGGATAGTGATGAGGAAAGTCTGGAAAATTGGGAAGTAAGTGAAAGATCTTTGCCTCTTTGTTTCGCTTCAATTCAGTTCATCAAAGATAACTTTCATGCAAATAGAAATCAACAATCTCTCAGTTTTAATGTTGAGGTTGAGACAGATAGTGAAATTCTTGAGCAAGTTGTTTATGAGAAATCTTCCCTTGAAATGACTGATGAAATCATCTGCGATATAAAATCCTCCCTAGCTCCAGATTTGCAGCCACCAAACGCAATTGAAGGTCAGATTACAGATAGACGTTTGGAAGCCGAAACATATGATTTAATGATGCAAGAAGATTCAGTACCTTTATGTTTCGAAACATTTCAGTTCATAAAGCAGAATCTACGTGATATCTCTAAAGAAAAAGATGAACATCCTGTAGAATGTCATACAGTTTCAATAGATATGTCGCAGCAGCCTTTTCGAGTTTTCTATGACCCTATTGCTCATGTGTTGAATGATATTTGCTGTAAAATTCCCTCTCCATTGGCTAACCGTGTGCCAGAAAAGAATGTTAACAATAATCTTATTCGACAACCAAATTCATTGTATTGTTCAACAGATGTTTCATTACAAAGCCCATATCAAAGTTTACAGTCATATGAAGAGACTAATGAAGAATACTTTTGTTTTATTTGGGATCATCAGCAGAGATTGGTTATTCACGAATTTCAGGATCCTTTTGATAGCTTGCTGCAATCATCAGAGAAAGACAATGCAGATGTGAGGAAAATTTTAAGATCAAGGTGTGGAGATTACCTGGACCAGAGAAATGATGTATTGAGGGAAATAAATAGCTATTCTTATGGAGATCCTTTCACAGTATTCTTGAAGTCATCCATTCAATTCATGCTTTGCAAGTTTATCAGCATTCAACTTGATTCCAAGTTTCCTTGGGAGTTGCCTTTCAGTTCTTCCCTTTTCCTGCGTATCAGAAAGCACTTGGAGAGAAATCAAATAGCAGCCAAGATGCTTACATGGTTGCATTGGTTGTTCCATTTCACTTGATTAAGTGGTGGATGCAACAATTAGAGTAGGTTTGATGAATAAACTCAATTATGAGCATTTTTCTAGTTTGTCAGTTGTGTTTTAGTCATATCTTAAGTCAGTTTGGTTTTATTATGGTTTTTCAGTCTTAGTCTTCAGTCAGAGTTAGTATGCATTGTATCCTGTTTCAATATTTTTGACTCCATGCCCAATGGATAAGGCTACTTGGTCTATGGTGTTCTTGGCACCTCCAAGGAGCTACCATCCCCATTGGAGCCAATGTTAGTGTCAATCTAGTCATACTGCCATCAGTGATCAAAACTGCTCTTTTGCATTTGCATATTAGGGGTCTCATACCGAATAAATTTCACCATTCCGCTAGGTCATGGATTCATTGATGGTAGTAATTTTTATCAGTTTTCCCTCATGAGGTACTTGTTGATTTTCCCTTTCTATGGTCTTTAGTCATTAGTCACTTTTACTCTAAAAATCATATCAGTAGGCCATATGATGGGTCTCATTAGTTTCTAGGGTCTCACCATGGTCAAATTAATGAGTCAAATGTCAATAATATCAGCAAGGTCATGAGGAAGTTAATAAACTCAAAGTCACAATTCAGAAGCTGTTATCTCCACAAGATCATCACCCTACCTTTAAGAGAAGTTTTCCATAGCATGTTCAGTACCAGATCATCTTCAAAGTAGATCCATTAGAAAGATCCCGGAAAGAGCTTTCCAACGGTATACTACATTCTCAAAACTGACTTCTGGATTGAATTTTATGCTTAAGTGAAGTAAAAGCCCTTATACCCCCTATTTCTCCATTTTTCCCTTTAAACTTTGTGCTATTAAAGTTTAATATTCCCTTATAAATCCCTTCCCCCCCCCCCCCCCTTCTGATTATAAAATCGCATTATAAATTACTTTTTAAAAATATATATGCGATTTTATTATTAAACCACTTCCCCTCCATGACCCATTGGACTTTATAATAAAAAGTTCCATATTATAAAGCCCCCGCCCCTTTAACCACTTCCCCTTTTTCCTTCCCCGCCAATCATATAATAAAACTTTATAATATAAAGTTTTTAAATCGCAATCGCAAAATTTTTCAAATCGCAATCGCAACTTTTATATGGTATGTTCCGATCAGTCCATCGAAAAACTTGCGATGCGATTGATCGCGTCGACCTCCGATCGCAAGTCTCCTCCTCGATCACCCGATCGCACCATCCCCCGATCCATCAATCGCAACTTTCCTCCAATCGTTCCTTCGCATCCCATCTTCCGATCCTCCGATCGCATCGCAAATGTTATATATGCGACCCGATCGCACCCCCGATTTAATCCCTCCAATGTGATTGACCGCGCCTCTCCCCTCCGATCCCCGATTGCGATTAACCCTTGGGACCCACCGTATGATACTCCGTCCGTTTATAATATAAAGGGCTCTCCCCTTTGTAAACTCAGAATTTGTATTAATTTCATTTTTATAAAGGTTTTCCCCATTCCCCTTTCCCAATCGCATCGGAACTTCTATATATGTCATTCCACTCCACTCCCGAGCTCGATTTGCGATTGCGATTATACCCCGGTCCCACCATTATAATCCTCTGCCATTCATCATAAAACCCATTTCTCCTTTGTAAAGGTAAAAATTCTGCCGCTTTGTTTATTACAAAGGCTTTCTCCCCATCGCATCGCAATATTTGTAATGTACTATCCCGCTCTACCCCCGATTCCGATTGCGATTTCCATGTGGGTCCCGCCGCCATCTCCCTTCCTTTTCCCATTTAAAAATAAATTTTCCCTTCACGAATGCATAAATTCAATTAAATTTATTTCAAAGGCATATTATTAGAAATGTCAGTTTTATTCAAACAAAAAATGGAAAGCAAAAAACAGTCAAAGGGCTGAGAGGTTATTTAAAACAAATTGGTTACAGCAAGCAGCAAAATGGGCAATCTGTTCACCAGATTACCTATTTTCGTTCATACAGCCTAACAACAAATATTCAAAGCAGTCAAATGTAATTATGTCCCTTATTTTCAGGGGCAGATTGTTGTATTTATTTACTATGATTGTATTTCAATTCTTCAGCTGTTAGAACAGCTCCCACTTATGTGGATCTGTGTTCCCACATTTCAGCTTATTTATTGTATTGTAAATCATTTGTAAAGCAGTTTTTGAGTAGTCTGAGAAAGTAGGGGAATAGTGTGGAAGAACATCTCTGCGCGACATTGTACAGTTTGACAGGAATTAATAACAGATGCAACTCTTATTTGTGGGATCCATGTGGTATGAGATTTAGCATTTGTTTTTCTCCTTTTTTTCATATGTGAATTGTTATGTGTTCCATTCATCCATAAACATTTCCTTTGAATTCTTTCAAGATAGAAAGGTAGAATCCATTTTATATGCTCCGCCTTGGGAAATCATTCATACTCTGTGTATTTTTCTTCTATTTGAAAAGGATCCATTTGTTGTGCCCTTTTCAGCTCCTCACCTGTCTTTCCATCCCATCCTTATTAAATTTTAATTGCTAAGTTTCCTGCCTATCGTGCCCCATGAAATACCATGTGTCCTGATTTAATTCCCAATTTCAACTGTCCCTTTATATCCCATACATCCCTGAAATTCATTCATTCATACATTTTATTAAACCTTTTTCTTGTCATTTTATCTGGCCTAATATCAGTTCATTATTGCTTTATCGAATATCTATTCTACGGAGAGAGCCCTCTCCTATACTTGTAAGGCTAGCTACAAGGCTAAGCGTGGTTTAGTTGTTACCCTGATTTTCCTTTTTTAGCCTGAAGTTCAGATTTGGTGCTAACACGAGGAAACCAGTCTTGAAAGTTTACAGAATTCAAAAATATTACAGAGGTCCAGCACAGTAATATAATCTAAAAGCGGCCCACTTAAGTGGGCTGCGAAGCAAGAAAAACAAATTAACCAAACTACTCCTCCGGTGGTTCCTCGACGATTCGGCACCATCCTTCGGAAGGTCCAGGATCACCAGGTGCTATCTCCACATTCATGCCACCACTCCCCTCCTGAAGACCCGAATGCTAGCCAGCTTTTTCTAAGCTCAGACCCGCCGAACGGGTGCATTGTTCTTCCATTTGGGCCTCCTCACGAAAAACCACAGTAATTGAAGCTGTGATTCGTGGGCGGTTCAAAGAGAAATTAAAGGAAAAAAGCGCAGTGCGCGTCATGGGAGAAGGTGAAGCGGTGGGGAAATGAGGAGCAGGGGAGCCCATACGGTGGCCAGATTCTAGAACCCGACCCCACCCACTTCTAGTATCTGGATAGCGACCTGCGTGATAATCACTTGACTGGGAAGACGACTTGGTTGAGGGGCTGGAGGGAGCGCTCAGGGATTGACCTCTAATGCTCCCCCTACAGCAACGCATCCTTTAACGCAGGCGAGGCATGGGTGCAGTCTCAGTAGTGGGCACCAGACAAGACGGAGAAGCAGAATTCAAAGAAACAGAGGAAGACAGACATAGGCCAGACCGAGAGAAATGCAGATATGCACCAAGGTCTAAGTAGCAGTTCAGCTGGCCTCTTCTCCTTCTCGTCACAGTGAGCAGGCAGTGTAACCCAGCAACCGGCTCATCTAAAAAACCATAGTGAAACGCCATTTTATCGACCCGACTGCAATGCAATCGAAGAACGCCCGTCATAATTAATCTCTTATTAATGAGAGCGGAAAGCCGGATCATATTGGAGCATGTGGAATCGCTAACAGGAGTGGAGGTCCGATCTTGAACAATGTTAAAACTTAATGCAATTTGATGTGAAAACCTTGGAACTTAAATATCGGCTAATTGAACAGCGTTAAAACTTAATGCGATTGATATGAAATCGCCATATCCATGTCCCATCGCCTTAAACGCCATCAAATGCACCCGCATCCGAGAACCAGGGAAAGTTTTGATTGAGTACATGTGTCAGAAATTGATTGCAGCGGATCTTTGTTTGGGCCACTCACACAGTGGAAATCTAGACCCAAAAAATATTAGGGCGAATTTGATAAGAAATTCGTGTCACAACTATCCCTCCGTACGCCAGCCCAACTTCGGACCCGAAAAATATTAGGGCGGAATTCATTTGGTTTTCACATCACAAAATTGGTCGACATCAGCAAGCTATTTTGGAACGCAAATTTGGTTTGAATTATGGTTTATCGCCGTTTGAAGTCCGGCGGGCTCGACTTAAGAACAATTTTGTTTGATCCCATCTTATAAAATTTGTGTTGGTTTTCTTTGATAATACACATATTTATAATAAATCATGGGAATACCACACTAACATGTGGAAAAGTTATATAAATTATTGAGAACAATCATTTTTATGTAAAAATATCCAAATGTGCTTTTGGGAAATAAGAATTCGAGTATTTGGTTCATATTGTTTTAAAGGAAGGAGTGAAGTTGGAGCCTCAAAAGATGAAATCTATTACAAAATGACCTATTCCTAAGAAAATAAAGGTTCTTAGAATATTTTTTATACTTACATGATATTATTGATAATTTGTTAAGAATTATGCATGCATTTCAAGTCCACTCACATATCTCTTGAAGAAAATATCATTTATATGGAATGATGAGGCTACTTTGACATTCTCTCTTTTAATGGATGCCATGTCTTCTACACCAACATCGGTTGCACCTACTTTTGGTAAAACATTCATAGTAGAGTGTGAGGCACTAGGACAAGGAATTTACGTAACATTAACACAATAAGGGATATCATTGGCTTTTAAAAGTAAGGAATTCAAAGAAAATATTTGGTGAAATCTACGTATGAAAAATAAATGGAAGCAATATTACATGCAATAAAAAATGGGGATAGTATATCATTGGGAGTTACTTTAAAGTCAAGATATACCATGATAGCATAAAGTATTTTTTGAAGCTATGATTTTCATTAGAAGATTAACAAAAATGAGGAGAAAAAATGCAAAGTTTTAATTTTGAGATAATCTGCAAAAAGGGTGAGGAAAATTTAGTACATGATGCTCTTTCTAAAATAGAAGAGGCCTCAAATTTATATCCAATTACATTTTCTATTCCTAGGTGGCTAGAAGAAGCTTGCCATAATGGAAAAATGACAATAGTACTAAACAAAAACTAAAACTTATAAAGGATGGGATGAACTCTATGGAGCATTGGGAGTGAAAGAGAGATATACTTTGGTGCAAATGTGGAATATTTTTATGCACGCAAGCATATTTGAATAAACAAATATTAAGGGAGTCCCATGTCTCTCTGATGGTAGGACGCAAGGTTCCTTAAAACATCTCAAAGGATCAAAAAATATATTTTTGGAAGGAATGAAGAAAGATATTCAAAATTTTGTAAGAGAAGGTCAGGTTTGCATAATAAATAAAGGAGAGATAGTAAAATCTCTAGGGTTACTTCAACCTTTCCACATACATATTCAAAGACTAGAAGATATATCAATAGACTTTATTACAGGGTTACTGAAATATAAAGGTAAGTATTACATTTTTGTGGTCATTTATATAGACAAATTTTGTAGATTTTTTTTGCAGAGCTCAAAGTACATAAACAACAAGCCAAGTGGCAGAAGTGTCCGTGAAAGAAATTCATAGTCTTCATGGTTTTCCTAAAGTAATAGTAACAAGAAACTTTTGGAAATAATTATTTAATATGAGTGGAGAAACACTAGCCGCCATGAGTTCTACATATCAAACACAATCAAATGGTCAAACAAAAATAGTTAACAAATGTTTTTAAGGTTATCTACAATGTTACTCTTTAGAAAAGCAATCTTAATGGATGAAGTGGGTTTGTCAAGGAAGAATGGTAATATGATACTATCTATCACACATCTACTAAAATTTCCCCATTTAAGGCCCTTTATGGATATCCAACTCCTAGTATCTCATACTTTTTGCAAGATAAGTCCAAAGTATAGGAAACAGAGTCACATATGGAAAATAATAAAGAAACTTTGAAAATTATTATGGAAAACCTTCAAATGACATGAAACATGATAAAACAATAAGGGGAACAGTGTTCTATTTATTTCGGTTGAACTAGTTGAGATTAGTTAACTAGCTAATCAATTAGATATGAGTGGAGTAAATTAAATAATATTTAATTTACTAAATATTAACTCATTAGTCAACTCAAGAACACTTCAGTTCACTACAGTGCATGATCAGTTCAGTGAAGACCAGTGAAAGAGATAGATGAAAGGGTGAGTAAAGCTATCAGTTGTAACTATACTGTTGCTATTTGCAACACATAGATAGGTGGAGTAAGCTATGAGTATTGCAAAGTTTAGGCTGGTGGTTTATCTATATAAGGAGGCCATCACCTAGCATTCAAATATGCAATCAAGGTTGGCTATCAAGTGGCTAAGGATTGGAGCAAGTGATTTGCTAGATCTAGCTTGATAGTGTGTAGCATGGGAGGTAGTGCATGAGAGCTTGTGAAGAGTTTTTGTACTATGATTGTTACATGATTTCTCCATTATAATATACACAATAGCTGCGGGGTTTTCAGCTATAGGCTTTCCCCATACATACTGAGTTAATGTGTGATTGATTTGATGTGTGATTGCTTCTATATTATTTCCGCATGTGACAATTAATTGTAGAAGAAGGTTATGTGTTATGCATGCAATTCGAAATATGATGTATGATCGGGTTAATCTTCATTGAATAAGTGATTTATTCAGCTAATTTCTACATGGTATCGGAGCGAAGTTAATTGTCGAAGTCTATTACGGTGATTGCAAACTTATTTCCTCGGACAGAGTCTGCATGCGGGCCAGGTAGCCTCAGGAATATTCATCCTTCTTTGTAAGGTGAAAGATCTGGTGAATGCCCTTTGCAGTCAATCTCTGATTTGGAAATAATTTGTTTTCAAGTATAGATCGGAAGCGATAGAGCTTGGAGTTTGGAATTCGAATTTTACAGAAGGTTGATTTTCTTGGTGCCGGTGTTGAAAGATGTCTTCTTTCAATGGATTGCGACTCGAATATGCTCTTGAAGGCAGTTCGAACTATGTTGCATGGAAGGATCGAATGGAGGCAGTGTTAGAAGATAATGGTCTGAAGGAGTTCGTGGATACGGATGTCCCAAAGCCCACTGATGCAGCTTTGGTCGATGCATGGCAAAAGAAGATCGCGAAATGTCGAAGGATCCTGTTGGAGGGCGTCAAGGATCATATTGTATCCAGCCTGCATGGAAAGGCTACTCCATATTTAATGTGAAAAGCTTTGACGGATCTATTCCAGAGTAAGAGTGACCAAAGGAAGCTGGCGCTCAAAGATAAGCTCAGGAACATCAAGATGGAGAAGGGCGACAGCATCGACAAATACCTCACGAAGTTCACTCAGTGCAGAGATGAGCTGGGAAGTGTGGGGGTGGTTGTCAAAGTTTCACTGATTGCATGCTTAGTTTCAAGTATGCTGGGATCGGTGTGGTTCTTGGACAGCGGTGCGTCATTTCATATGACGGGAGATCGGGATTTGTTCTCAGATCTGGAGGACAAAGATTTGAGTGTGCACATCGAGATGGGCGATGATGGTAGATACAGTGCGACTGGTATCGGTACCATATCCTTTCAGAGGGAGTCTGGTAAACCCTTTGTATTGAGGGATGTCATGCATGTACTTGGATTGAAGAAGAACTTGATCTCTATGGCGATGTTGGAATATAAGGGGTATGATGTGGTCTTCAGCGAAGGAAAAGCCTTCCTGCGCAGTAAGACTACTGGTGAGACCTGGAAGATAGGGGTTCGAACTCAGAACCTTTATCAGTTGCAGGTAGATGACTGTGTAGCTATGGCATGCAAGGCGGGAGAAGTGGTGAGCCGGGATGATGAGGGCGAACTGTGGCACAGGAGATTGGGCCATCTTCACCATGGAGCTTTGAAGATTCTGCAGCAGATTTCTACTGGACTTCCTAAGGGCACCCTTGCGCAGTCAGATCAGTGCAAGGGGTGTACTTTAGAGAAGTATGTGAAAGCCACCTTTCACGAGAAGGATAGTCGCGCCACGACGATCCTTGAGAGAGTTCACACAGACGTGTGTGGTCCTTTCTCAGTTGCTTCGACAACAAAGCACGGGTATTATGTGATCTTTGTTGATGATTTCTCTCGAAAGTGCTGGATCTTCTTCATGCAGAAGAAGAGCGATACATTCGCGAAGTTCTGTGAGTTTAAAGCACTGGTCGAGAAGGAGTCGGGGAAGAAGGTGATTGCTCTAAGGAGTGATAACGGTGGTGAATTCATCTCGGCTGAATTCCAGGAGTTCTGCAGCGCAGAAGGGATTCGGAGAGAGCTCATCGCACCCCATAACCCACAGCAGAACGGGGTGGCTGAGCGGAAGAACAGAACGATCGTGGGTGCTGCACGGGCGATGTTGCATGATCAGGGCCTACCCCTTCACTTGTGGGGTGAGGCATGCAATACAGCAGTGTATGTGCAGAACCGTTGTCCTCACAAGGTTCTTGGCATGAGTACACCAGAGGAGGCTTATTCTGGCAAGAGGCCTGATGTTTCCCATTTGCGGATTTTCGGATCTCCTGTCTACATGCATGTGACGAAGGATGCAAGAAGGAAGCTGGATCCAACTGCTGAAGTTGGAATATTTGTGGGGTACACTGATACACCTCATAACTGTCGAGTGTATGTGCCAGACAGTCGCAAGACTGTTGTGCGACGGGATATAAAATTTCAGGAGGAGAAAGCCATGCAGTGTTCGCTTGAGAGGGAGCTACACTTGCATGCAGATGAGGAGCTGTTAGTTCCTAAGGAGGAGCTTCCGGATGTGGATCAGCCCCAGGAGGAGGTTGAAGTGGAAAAGACCACCAGACCTGTGACCATGAGGAAGGCTTGTTTGCTGCGCTGCCTCTGAGCTGAAACGACGGCTCGAGATGCGAGAGGTTGTGGACCGGAGTTTCGGCTTATGAGCAGAGAGCCACGAGCCATAGGATCAGTGCCACTGGGTCAACTTAGGCTCTTATGAGTCAATGTGTTTGTGAACCATCCTCTTTGTTTGTGGAGGAACAGCATGGGTTGATGCCATGATCGGAGAATATGATTCGATCATCGGGAACAGTGCATGGGAGATTGTCCCAAGACCGGTTGGGAAATCAGTTGTAGGTTCGCGATGGATCTACAAAGTGAAGCAGGCGGCTGACGGGAGTGTGGAGAAGTACAAGGCGAGATTTGTCGCCCGTGGCTTCTCACAGATCAAGGGGATTGACTATGAGGAGACTTTTGCACCTGTCGCAAGGTACTCTTCCATACGGACGATCCTTGCTCTCTCAGCGCAGATGGGGTGGCACATTCATCGGATGGATGTGAAGACTGCGTTCCTCAATGGAGTTATTGAGGAGGAGGTGTACATAGAGCAGCCTGAAGGTTTTGAGATCTTCAGCAGTGAGTCGCATGTGTGCCGACTCAAGAGAGCACTGTACGGGCTGAAGCAAGCACCTCGTGCTTGGTACACTCGGATAGACAGCTACTTCACAGGGCTTGGATTCTCCAAGAGTGAGGCGGATCCAAACCTGTACCAGATTGTGGTGGAGGGGAAGCTGTTGATCATCATACTGTATGTAGATGATCTGATTTTGACTGGCGACGAGCAGTTGATACTTTCATGCAAAGAGGATCTTGCACGAGAGTTTGAGATGAAGGACCTGGGCATCCTTCATTATTTCCTGGGATTGGAGATTTGGCAGCGCAGTGGAGGACTGTTTGTTTCTCAGAGCAAGTATGCCCGGGAGATTCTGGAGAGGTTCAACATGCAAGGCTGCAAGCCTGTTGATACCCCTCTTCCTGGAGGATGGAGGAAGGGAGATGCTACTTCGGAGGAGGTAGTGGATGCCACTGTCTATCGACGGTTGGTGGGGTCGTTGATGTATCTGGTCAATACTCGACCCGATATATGCTATGCAGTTAACCAGCTTTCGCAAGCTATGGTTAAGCCTACCAAGCTCTTTTTGGAAGGCGGGCAAGCATGTATTGCGCTATATCAGAGGCACATCGGGATATGGTCTATGTAGATGAGGCAGGATGGAGTGAAACTTTCACAGTTAACTTGATGCCTGCGAACAGGCGAGGTCCAACGGGCCCAGGAAGAGCATGTGGAGAGTTTTGACATTGGAGTCGGCGCTATTTGGATAAGGAAGATCCTCGCAGGTTTGTTCAGGTTGCATTTGGAGCCTACAGTGATCTACTGTGATAACCAGAGCTGCATCAAGCTCTCGGCTAATCCAGTTTTTCATGATAGGTCCAAACATATCGACATCAGGTACCATCACATCAGAGATTGTGTTCAGCGGAGGATCACGATGCTTTCATATGTTCCCACGGAGGATCAGGATGCCGACATCCTGACGAAGGCGCTCACCAGGAGCAAGTTCGAATTCCACAGAGGCAGGATAGGGGTTGCAGATAATCCATATCTTGCCGAGAGGGAGTGTTGAGAATGCAGCAAGATGATGGAGCTTAGTGAAATGAAGTCGCCTTCACTAAGTGGGCCCGCAGGCAAATTCTGGCGCAAAGTCTATTTTTAGACTATGTCTATTTTTAGACATACGGAGCATAATTTGGGAATTCTACTTAGAGATTCTTGAAGTATGCGACATGTCGGTAAAAATAGATGAGACCCTATTTTTTAGGACCCAGGCTATTTTTAGACTGATCTCCTAAAAATATGGAAGTCAAATATTATTTACCCTTAATAATATTTCGACTATAAACAGCAGTTTACTCTCTTGGCGCACTTCAGTTTGAGTCATGGAAGTGGCTCATGCAACTGACACAAGGAATCACGTGGTTCCTAGGGTTTGATGGCATCTTGCATGGTTGGCTTCAGTTAGACTTCAGTGGCAGAAGTTTTGGAGGAGTTAACGGGACAAATAGTGGAGTTGTGTTCTATTTATTTCAGTTGAACTAGTCGAGATTAGTTAACTAGCTAATCAATTAGATATGAGTGGAGTAAATTAAATAATATTTAATTTACTAAATATTAACTCATTAGTCAACTCAAGAACACTTCAGTTCACTACAGTGCATGATCAGTTCAGTGAAGACCAGTGAAAGAGATAGATGAAAGGGTGAGTAAAGCTATCAGTTGTGACTATACTGTTGCTATTTGCAACACATAGATAGGTGGAGTAAACCTATGAGGATTGCGCAGTTCAGGCTGGTGGTTTATCTATATAAAGAGGCCATCCCATAGCTTTGAAATATGCAATAGAGGCTGGCTATCAAGTGGCTAAGGATTGGAGCAAGTGATTTGCTAGATCTAGCTTGATAGTGTGTAGCATGGGAGGTAGTGCATGAGAGCTTGTGAAGAGTTTTTGTACTATGATTGTTACATGATTTCTCCATTATAATATACACAATAGCTGGGGGGTTTTCAGCTATAGGCTTTCCCCATACATACTGAGTTAATGTGTGATTGATTTGATGTGCGATTGCTTCTATATATTTTCCGCATGTGACAATTAATTGTAGAAGAAGGTTATGTGTTATGCATGCAATTCGAAATTGATGTATGATCGGGTTAATCTTCATTGAATAAGTGATTTATTCAGCTAATTTCTACAGAAACATGATAAAACAACATTGAAGTGAAAGATAATTTGAGGAGGGTAATTGGGTATTTTTTAGATTATAGCATTATAAGCAATCTTCATTCAAGAAAAAGAAGAATAAAGAATTAGCTCAAAAATGTTATGGCCCTAAATAATTATTCATAAGATTGCACAAGTGGTATAGAAGTTATACTTTCCTTCTTCTTGCATTCATAAGGTTTTTCATGTATCTTGCCTAAAAAAGGTTTTGGGAAAAAATATGCCAATGTAAATAGAACTTCCAAAATTAGATGAAGAATGAAAGTTGATTCTTAAACCACAAAAAGTTATAGATAAACATTCTGTATCTCTTTGACATATAACCATTATGAAGTACCTAATCAAGTGGAAGAATATTCCTCTAGAAGAAGGTACATGGTAAAATGATCAATTCGTGATGAAATACCCACGGCTACAGGGTTCGTTTGAATTTTTGACAAAGGTTTTGTTATATGTTTTATATAACGCGCGACGGAATAGTTTTATTGTTTGTTAAGGTCCCACACATTGATCAAATTTGAAGGGCAGGTCCGAATTTCAATTAGAAGGGCATATATCTATGTCGCCCTTCCATAATGAAAAGCTTTAAAAAAAAACTTTTCAATTGACCACAATAAATTATTTTTACATTTCATTTTCAGAAAGACAAAACCATCAATCTTTATATTAATAAAAGACTGTTACATATACAAAAATGAAGAAGGATCCATCTTTCATTGCTTAAATATCTCATTGGCAATGTCAACATAAGTCTTGAAGACACTATTATAAGAATTTGGATACATACCACCGGGATATAGGAGATTCTTATGTGTCAGATTGTGTAATGCAATTTTGACTTTGTCTCACAAGGAGCAACAACATGGAGGTCTGGATTTTTCTTATATAACTTTATTATTATTATTTGAAACGTTGTTTATAGATATGAAGAAAACAATGAAATTATGAGCATGGTGGAAAATTAGTCAAGCTCATGATGCCAAACCATGATGATGTAAGTTTGGAATTTAACATTTTTACATGTTAAAGACAAATAGTCAAGATCACTGACAACTTAGTATGCCATAATTAATAATCATTCCCTGTTCACTTTTGTTAATAGGTTTATGTCACACGATGATCTCTCTTCTCTAGCATTTACTTGTATTGAAGATCGATATTCTAGGAATAAGGAGTTATTTTCTCCAAAAATAACCCTAGCCCAAGATTGACAATGCATCAAGGATATCTTTCTATGCTTCATAAGTACATATGTTCTACTTCTAAATCATCTCTTGGAAGTGGTTGTTTTGCTGGAAATTATTCACCAGTTGGTTTCATACCAAAGTCTTTTTCTCATTTTCAGCATCCAATACATGAAAAAGATAATGGTTTAAAACAACATAAATATTTGAAATTTTGCAAGAACTGTCTGGCACACTTTGAATATGAATTTTGAAGTCAAGTGCATGACGCTGTATAGGATCAAGTGTCATTTTGAATACCAAATGTTTCACAAGAAACTTCTCAACATGCTACCCTGCAGTAAGGATTAAATGACAATATTGCATCAACTATTTCCATAATAAAAGTGCACCTCGGCAATAAGACTAGACAACTACAAATGTTGTAGATCTAACAAGACCACACAATCAAATGTATTCCACAAGGCCAATACTATATGAAAAATGAAAAGGAGTTTGCAACCAAAAATACCTTAGGCAACTAATTCAATTAGATACACCAAACCATCAGTAGAAAGGAAAAATAACCTACTCAAAAGGCAAGCGTTTACCTCCTTTGACAAAATTTTGAGTTCCGAAACAAGGGCCTTTCTTGTCTTGTCAATGCCCCTAGTAATTTGAACGGGGTTTGCACCTGCTGCAACAACCTAAACAAAAAGGTTTCATTTCAAATTATTTTCCACAAATTTAAGATACAACCATTGTCAGTTTTGTATTTCCTAACAAGCTCATAAATTTTGACAAAAGAACCAAAATTTTTTAATACTTGATAGCAATTTTTTCACTCAAAAACTATCTTAGACTCAATAAACCCAACCCAAAACTAAAAAACCAAACACCATAAGACCCTACAAAAATGAATAGATGATCTTAATCCAGTACCATCGACAAAAAGCTACCTTTACACCCTCACTTATTAAACCTTGTGCTGTTGAATTTTAACTTCAACTGCTGCAGCAGAAGGACGGATGCAGCAGCAACATTTTTTTTTGGAGGTTGCTTGCATGCCATCCAGAAATTTAATTCATCATTTAAAATTCCTGCAAGTTTTTTTTGTAGACGGCCGCAGCCATATTTCTGTACAGGATTGTATTTAAACACAACAACCAACATTAATGCAATTCACCAACCAGAAATTAAAAAAACAGAAATTTACCCCCCAGTTTTGCAAATTCAAAAGGAGGACACGTGGAGCATTAATATTGGATCGCATGAAATTGAAGGGAATCTGAAAGCCTGAAAAATGGACCCGAAAATTTTATAAGGCACATTGGATTGAGAACTCGCGTTACAAATTAGGCAGACGTCAGCATCCCATTTTGGAACACGAATTTGGTTTGAAATTCAATCTATTCAGACTTTTGAAGTCCGACGGAAAGGGTTCTTTAATGTTTTGATAGTTTAATTTTATGTATGCTTTATTATATACATATGTTTTAAACATATGTTATATATATATCATATGCAAAATGAAAGGTGGGCCATAGAATTTAGTTTTAATTTTATTTTTTTTAAAAGAGGGTTTATTATAATATGTTTTATATGTTACGGCATATAAAAATAAAAAGGACAAATTGGTAGTTTTTTTTATAGACAGTACGTAAATTTTTTATTACACAACAGTGTGTAAAAAGTGAAAGACTGAGTGTAACTTTTTAAGTGTGTATGCACAACAATGCGAAAGTGAAAAACACAGCAGAGTGTTTTAGAGACAGAGTATGTTTGTTTTGAACAGACAGTGAGTTGGTTTTATGCATTGCGTTTTGTAGCAGTCATAATTTTGTAATCCTTCTCAGTGAGGAAGAAGTGTAATAGTTTTTTTTTGAGTTATTGAAGGGAATAGAAGTTTGTTTTCAAAGTATTGAAACTCTGTCTCCTGTCAAAGAAATTTTTATTTTCTCTGTGTTAGAGGAAGGGAGATTTATTCTCCATTCATTGTTATGGAATTTTTCAATATTCCAACATGTGCAAGAACAACAGATGTTGTGGTTCCATCCCAGCTAAATCATTTGTCTTTGCCACAGCTTGCCTTACCAACTTGGCCCCAATATTTTCAACTGGGTCCTCTAATTCAACCAATAAAAAGGTCAAAACCATATCATTGAGATACTTTTCATTACGCTGTCAATAACAATAAAATTTGACTCAGCCATAAACCTTTCCTTTTATTGTTGTGAAAAGATTTATGCATTACTCTAATGTGGCTAGTCCATAGGCCAAGTAGACCATTGGGTAAAAAATATGTTTCCTTTCACCTTTGAGTTTTCAAATTATGCCTACCAAATCTAAGACATTTAAGAGGGGGAACTAATACAACGTTAGAAAGAAAACCAGAGCACACATCTACAAATTACCTCCTTAGCTACTGTCACACCATCATTAACTATTTTCGGAGAACCATGCTTGCTCTCCAAGACAACATTTTGCCCCTCGCCCCAAGGGTGACTCCAACAAGATCAACAAGTTTGTTCACACCGCCTACAAGACAAATTGACAATGCTTTCAGTAAGTGTGCAATTGAATGCCAGACCATATGCCAAAACAACCCTCCATGAAAAATTAAATAACACATTAAAATCGAATATAAGTGGACAAGGAAAGATCCACCGCAGTGAATTTTCACGTGCAGGTGACCTTCCTTTAAACATAATTTTTTCTCTGACCTGCAAATTTTTTGTCATTGAGCCATCCTTGTTGAAGTACAACTCCTTTTCCATAGCTCTTGTATTAACTACCTTCTCTCTGTCGCGTAATCTCAGAGTCCCTCTTCTGCTTGAGTGATTAAAGGAAATGGGTGAAAAAACTGAAAGAGAAGACAATTGTCTGCCATAATTATCAAACATTGCACCCAACTTCTTCCCCTTTCCATTGTTACCCAATGAGGTAGATGTGGCAATTTTTTTCATATTTCCCAAAGCAGAGGCCATCTTCTCTTATCCTAAATATATAATTACAAGATCTTCATATTAGTATGAACCTTAAAAAACATGACTCCCATTGCTAAAAACCACTTTTAAGTTGTAATAGGCAAACTAAACAACTATCGCAACTTTTGGCAACTTCTGGAGCATTAAGAGAGAAACAACCAAAGAGAAATACAACCACAATCCTCATTTTAATGAGACCGACTATATATTTTCATTAAGATAATAGAAAGAAATCATGACTATATTAAGGCTAGCACAAAACAATCTTTAACCAGTGTCTCTCGCGGCCTTTAGGTTGCCATGCTAGAGGTTGCATATTTTTAATTTAAATTATTGACCTCTCGTGCCCATCTATGAATGCATCCAATGGGATATCTACATCAAATGCTCCTTTATATCCCAAAAAACAAATTCCCTACTACAAGAGCACCAGTATTGATGGATCACCCCACACCATCCCACCCACTAGAAACGGTGAAAAAGGAAACCCGAGAAAACTTCTGAAAAATCTCAAGATGACTATATGGGTGGTTCTTATGAATCAACCAACCATTCAAAACATGCTCATCAATCCAAACCATGAGTATTATGTGACGATATTCAAGCAGGCACTGAATCGGATTTCTGAAGCTATGTTAGAGAAACCCTAAACTCTCACTGAAAATAGGTGAAATGTGGCACCACTCAGAGATTGACATGTGCCAATTGGTACAAGTAGTAGACAATTGGCATGCTCAAACAACGAGGTGATGCAGGAATGACATGAGGGAGAAAATATCAGAAAAGCCCCAAATATGGAGAACTAAAGCTCATCACCAACCTGAGATTGACAACTTTACATGATGTAACCTATGAAATCGTAAATGTTGAAATCATAGTAACAATAAAGTAACCTATGTAACAATAAAGTCGGATTCATCCTTGGAGTGGTAATGGGAGAAATCATAGTGAACAACAGGAAACATGCAAAGTTGCTTACAATCAAATAGATGAAAAAACACATACAAAAAACCTAGATAATAATCATGAACAAGATTAATATTGAATTATGAACTGTAAAGGAACTTACAAAATGTGACATTACGAACTTGGTCAAGCGCACAAGAAAAAATATCCTGGACATGACCCTGGTTGACAAGTTGTATTTCTCATGATGCAAGAGGATTTGTACCTGCACTGCCAAGTCAATCAAAATCCATCATTATCTATACAATAAATACAAGTAATTGATGTAGTATTTTTACTCTAAGATGAATTCTTATGATAATGTTAGAACATATGTTGAAAATGTCAAAACATACCTGAATAAGCTCCTCTTCATTTCAAGAACAATTTATTGGAGTCGCATGAACTTGGAACAAGCCTCCCATGATCTGAAAGAGTAGCAACTAAGTCAATAGTGACTTTTTTGTTGCTACGCTGGATCGAGGGAGGTTTGCTCCAAGATTAAATCGCTCCAATAAATTATTCTCTACTAAACAGGGCCAACCACGTGAAGGTGGAAGCTCTTATGGCCCCTCCCCCTCACATCACTCTCAATTCCCCAATACCCAATCTATATTTCATTTTTTACTTTCATGAGCATAAAAAAAAATATTCAATAACTAATAAAAAAAAAATTCAACAAAAAGTACGCAAGGAAACATTGCAATTAATGCTTGACATAAAAATAGTATGATAAATGAGTTTTTTATATAACGCAAAAAACGCTCCAAGTATGGTAACGCTTGTCTTATAATAATACAATATTTTACATTATCAAATTTTCTTTTTCTTCTTCCTATTTCTAAAGCTCCTAATTACATCATCAATATCATCGTGCTCTGCTCCTGTTTTGTGCCTTTCGACCCGCACTGCTAACCTAGTTGCGTAGTCACGATGTCTGGTCTCATCCAGTGACAGGGCATCGCCTACAAAAACAGATAATATTAAATTTTAATTGTCAGTTTTTAAATATCATTGAACTAGTTCGGTAATATTAATAAAAAAAATTGCAATGAGATTATTTACCTGGTGCACCAGTTGTCGCCGCTGACCTATTTGCGTAGTCACGATGTCTGGTCTCATCCAGTGACGGGGCATCACCTACAAAAACAGATAATATTAAATTTTAATTGTCGGTTTTTAAATATCATTGAACTAGTTCGGTAATATTAATAAAAAAAATTGCAATGAGATTATTTACCTGGTGCACCAGTTGTCGCCGCTGACCTAGTTGCGTAGTCACGATGTCTGGTCTCATCCAGTGATGGGGCATTGCCTACAAAAACAGATAATATTAAATTTTAATTGTCAGTTTTTAAATATCATTGAACTAGTTCGGTAATATTAATAAAAAAAATTGCAATGAGATTATTTACCTGGTGCACTAGTTGTCGCCGCCGACCTAGTTGCGTAGTCACGATGTCTGGTCTCATCCAGTGACGGGGCATCGCCTACAAAAACAGATAATATTAAATTTTAATTGTCAGTTTTTAAATATCATTGAACTAGTTCGGTAATATTAATTAAAAAAAATTGCAATGATATTATTTACCTGGTGCATCAGTTGTCGCCGATGACCTAGTTGCGTAGTCACGATGTCTGGTCTCATCCAGTGACGGGGCATCGCCTACAAAAACAGATAATATTAAATTTAATTGTCAGTTTTTAAATATCATTGAACTAGTTCGGTAATATTAATAAAAAAAAATTGCAATGAGATTATTTACCTGGTGCACCAATTGTCGCCGCTGACCTAGTTGCGTAGTCACGATGTCTGGTCTCATCCAGTGACGGGGCATCACCTACAAAAACAGATAATATTAAATTTTAATTGTCAGTTTTTAAATATCATTGAACTAGTTCGATAATATTAATAAAAAAAATTGCAATGAGATTATTTACCTGGTGCACCAGTTGTCGCCGTTGGGACTGTTGTCCTGTCTTCCTCTCTGGTGGTAAGATCCTCAAGGGAAACATTCTATGTCATTTAAACAAAAAAAGTTATAAGGAAAACCATCAAGGTATAATTAGAAAAAAATATAAGTGGAAATTAATTATCGTCACGGCCCTCACTGATAGTAGCATTGTCGGCCTGGTCCCCACTACAATGATCAGGTTGCACGTGAGGATCATCTACATCTGGCTCTAAAACTGGGTTATTTGCCTCGTCGGTAGTGCTGCTCCCCCGATTTAAACAAAGTTGTTAGATATTTAATTTATGGATGAAAACAAACATATTGAAAGGTTAATGTTTTACCTTATCAGCATTCCTGATCTGGGACTCGCCCCAAGCTTTCGTTATGTTTCAACTACTTCGCTGATAGGTTCTTGTGAAAGTTTCTATATTTTTATCTTCTTCGTAGTTTCGTTCCAAAGTCATCACCCTACATTACGTATGATTGTGTATTTTTAATCATATTTGATAGGATTACAAAAAGTTGGAAGGCGATACAATTAATTATAAGATGTTTAGCTACTTAATTACAATTTTCAGCCTAATTCTTGGCAACTCGCTTGGCTCAGCTTCAGGATGGCCCTTTTTTCAACTCTAGCTTTGCAGTTGCCTTTGAGGTTTCAGAAACCTAGCATCAAAAGATTTCAGTTTTCCGATATGACGTAGCACACTTTTATTTTAGACATAAACAGAAAATTAAAGCTATTGAATTGTGTTATAATTTAATTATGTCCAAACCCTTGGCATTTTTCCTTCTTTCTTTTCCCTTTTCTCTTTTCCGTCATGGATGAGTGCTCTCCACTCACTCTATGGAACTGTGAGAGGACGCTCGTATCTAGGGTTAAATTTCAATTGCGTCCTATAGGTGTCCCTGGTATATTTCAAATATTTTCCGCCTACCCGAGCCACCGTTGTTCTGTCAAATGTGCCGACCCCAAAAAGGGCTTCTAGATAATCTAGAAGTTATTTTTTTAGGTTGGAATTCTAGGAATTCCACCCTATGCGTATGGTTGGGCCAAAACTTACCAATGCGTGGCTCTCCAAAAACCTGTAGAACTCATTTTTTCCTACACAGAAAAAAAGGATATTATCATTAATTTAAAAATAAAAATCATGATAAATATGTTTTAGATAGAGTACATGAAATAGTTAAAATATTAAAATTTACTTGGGAGTTGTACATGCTTTATAGGGACACCTTCATCATTCACCAACAACGTGCCATTAATGGTCCCCGTGGAGCTGACACGTGTAGCTCGAGGAAACGCAATAATGTAGTTGGTCATATCAGCCTCATCACTGCCAACATGTTCAGCGGTTGGATGGGTGTCTGCTTGGGTAGGGTGTGTTTCTTGGCTAGCACCTAAAGGAGTAGAAGGTGTATGAGACGGTTGTTAGGCAATCTCTTGCCCTTGTGTCCCACTACCACCAACAGCGGGTTCAACAAGTGTCAGATAACGCTACATACAAAAGAACTTTTTGTTAGTTTAGTCAATGTAAAAATTAAAAATCAAACTATCACAATTCATCTCATGGAGAACAAAAAAAATATCCTTTTGATTTTTTATTATTACCTGATATGTTTCTAGCTGGGTCATAAGTTGAATTATCCTCTCTTCTGTTTCAGGTGCTTGAGGCGCGTCTATCAAAGTATCAAATTCCAACCTTGCTTTTCGCGCCTTTTTTCGCAGCAAGAGCAGCGGAGATAGGGATGAAGAAATCTCTTCCTCATAGAGGGAATCATGAGGTGTACCATGGCCAGGTGTCTGCATATTTGAACAAAATTAATATTATTTCAATTATGTAAATAACTAAAATACCAAGATAGAGCAATGGTCGGCCATCCAGGCATGTTCTTTCACGTCTTCTTTCCTCGCGATCATCCCGTCTCGTGGCTGTTCCCCAGACGCTCCTGATCAGTCCGCTACATTGCAATAAAATTATAAATGTAAAAACTTGAAAACAATATCTAACTTGAAAACACAAAATGAAAAATAAAAGAATTTCTAATAAGACACCTAAATATTTAAAGTTAGAGTTTCAACTATGCCTTGCATTGAATTCACTCCGGAAACATGTCATTGCACATTAAGGCACCCAAACAAGAGACGAGTCGACAATGAAGACCTTATTGAATATATTGTTGGAGAAACTTCTAGTAAACTTGTTGTGAAGACTCGAGGACATTTTTGGAGCAACATTGTTGAAGCTGATGGTATAGCATTGTTGGAGACGATCTTGAAGGGCCTTGAAGTGGAAGCTGGAGCAACTATTGAAAAATCCTTAGAGCATTTAAGTAAGGCACTTTCTATCTTCCATCACCTTTTTCCTTTCAATATCCTTTAAATGATTTTGTTGATATTTAATGTTTGAAATCACATTATAATTGCTTGATTATATGTGTTTGGGGACTTTCCCTTTGAAATTACCCAAAAATACTCTGGCAATTTTATCTTCAAGATGCATGTCTAACCCTATTGTTCAATATTTTGATTGATAGTAGTAAACATAGAGAGTTAGGGGGCTCTTGACTTGGTTTGGTTGGGCCATTAGATCCCTAACATATACTAGGGAGAACCCCCCCTGAGTTGGAGGAGAGCTAGCCCGAAGTGAAAAGAGGTTAGTGAGGTGACAATGGGGCTATTGAATTACACATGGTATCACACTTTAGCTTTAGGAATTTATCTTGAGAAGTGAGAGATTTCGCTATATCAATTCTCAAATTGTTTAAAACACTATTGTTAAGAACTAATAAGAAGTGATGTTTAAGGGTTTTTGGGTATAAGAAACAATACCATTTAAAAACTAGGTTCTCAAATTCTGGCATTCCTTCACCTGGGCGTAGGGGCACACTAGAATAATTTCACACTAAACCATGCAAACTTAAAAGTAACTTAACAAATCCATAAAGTAATAATAATCATAATTCCTAATTTCCTATTATATGATATGATGCAAATTATTCAAACATGAAGCAATGAAGACATGCAATGTCCGAATTTCAAGATTGATGAACCAATACAAGAAGTTAGAAACTACAACATTGATTCAATACTTCGTGTCCTAACTCCAGGAAGGAATCTAGTTTGTAGTACAGAACATGCATCGTGTATTATCAATTCTTATTTGAAAACAACTAAAGGACATCTACCTCATCAATTCCTTCCCATTTTGTGTTTTTATGTTATATTCCTTATAAAAGTGTCAAATTTCTCTCAAAGTAAGAAACCACAGAATAAAATAAAAAATAGTTTAGATATGATTGAGAAATGGTCATTTATTTCTTGAAAGGATCTTCACGATTTCTTTGGTTGTTTTTTCATCTCAAGAAACATGAAATGACCTAAGAAACTATCGTGATGTAATATAAGAAACAACACGGTGCAATGGCCATTTTCAAAGCCAAATGATGTCCATTGAGGACATGGCCTTTATTTGGTTCCTGTTTCATAGGAGTTTCGGGTAGAAATGGAAGTTTGTTGTACCATTTCTAGTAGTAAAAAGGGAAAACCTTCTTTTCCATGGGAAATAATTTACCTTTCCTTTTTCAAGATAATCTAAATCACAAAAAATATGAACTATACTCGCACACATTCTGATAATGTGATAGTGGAGGGGAATACCCTACAAGTGATGCACACATGTACATTTGAACACTAATAGATTTTTGTAGTTGAAATGCAATGTTTGTTTTCATTTAAAGGTAGGGTTTTTAAAGCAGTGGAGAAATAATGGTCGCCAAATTAATAAGCGTTTCTTTGGGAAAAAATTAAATCTTGTATTGGGTGATGAAGATAATAGAGGGTATTGAATCTTGATTCTTAACATCTAGAGAGAACCCTACAGCCTAACACAATCCAATGGAATTGACCAAAAAACCCAAATAGAGTCAACCCTACTGTAGGAGGAAGGGCCTGCAGTAAGAACTTACCATTTTGCAAGAGCTGAGGGCGAATGTTGTTCTGCAAGAGCTGAGGGCGAACGCTGAGGGAGAATGTTGTTCTGCAAGAGCTGAGGGCGAATGCTGAGGGCAAAGGCTGTTCTGCAAAGAAACCCTTAGTTGGATTCTCATGTTGGTTTAATTTATATTTTAAGTTTGTTTTGCAATATTTGGGTGATAGTAACTCATGAACTAGGTTACCAATGTGTAACAATCATATTTCAAGAATAAAGTTGTGATTTTTTTATATTATTATTATTATCTATTAGCTACGAGTATTGACACCTAATGCCTGGATTTTTGACATCTTGATAGCATGGATAATTTCGAAAATGTTTCTAGTAATGTTAACATAATAACTATCATTACATGTCTTCACTTTTTTCACCATAATAGACCTGTGATATGGACTCATCACACAACTTCATATGCTATGTCCCAACAAGTTCAAACTCGTTGAACCTACCTCATAGTGTGGTTATTAAGGACAAGTTGCTTGATATATAACTCGATAGCATAGACCACGTTGCAGTTCTAAAAAGAATCCTCAAGTGTCAAAAAAACTTCACAATATGTTCTACTATAAAGCCTTTTGGGATACCTTAAATAATATATGTATCATCGATGACTTTTAAAGTATGACAAGATCCAGAGGGAAAGGAAATCAATGGAAGAGTGATCCACCAATGAGAACCTAGAATTTAGCATCAGATGAGTTAGAGTCTAGGAAAATGAAACCCCATAATTTTAATTAGTGATGAAGGACATCACGTAGGTAATTATATTTTCATGTAGAATAATCTGTTAATTCAAATTTAAACTACATAATATGAAAGGCATACCATAAATTTTTCCACGTAAGTCCAAACAACCTACAAAAATGGAAAACCTTCTTTTTCCATGGGAAATAATTTACCTTTCCTTTTTCAAGATAATCTAAATCATAAAAAATATGAACTATACTGCACACATTCTTGAATAATGTGAAAGTGGAAAAGGAATACCCTACACAAGTGATGCACACATGTACATTTGAACACTAATAGATTTTTGTAGTTGAAATGCAATGCTTGTTTTCATTTAAATGTAGGGTTTTTGAAGCAGGGAGAAATAATGGCTGCCAAATTAATAAGCGTTTCTTTGGGAAAAATTTAAATCTTGTATTGGGTGATGAAGATAATAGAGGGTATTGAATCTTGATTCTTGACATCTAGAGAGAACCATACAGCCTAACACAATCCAACAGAATTGACCAAAAAAACCCAAATAGAGTCAACCCTACTATAGGAGGAAGGGCCTGCAGTAAGAACTTACCATTTTGCAAGAGCTGAGGGCGAATGTTGTTCTGCAAGAGCTGAGGGCGAACGCTGAGGGCGAACGTTGTTCTGCAAGAGCTGAGGGCGAACGCTGAGGGCGAATGCTGAGGGCAAAGGCTGTTCTACAAGAGCCGAG
Source organism: Pinus albicaulis (assembly GCA_034641835.2). Classification (NCBI taxonomy): domain Eukaryota; kingdom Viridiplantae; phylum Streptophyta; class Pinopsida; order Pinales; family Pinaceae; genus Pinus; species Pinus albicaulis. Next base: position 119,740,499 of record CM076571.1, on the reverse strand, counting down.
GGTGAACGCAGGGCGAATGTCGTTCGGGAAGAGCCGAGGGCGAACTGGTGGCGAAATGGTGTTCGGTAAGAGCCTGTGGCGAACGTCGAGGGCGAAACGTCAGCCCGCAAGAGTCGGCGAACAACAAGCCCCAAGAGCCGAGGGCCATCGTCGAGGGCGATTATGTTCGCAAGAGCGTAGTGGCTAATGCGCGCAGTGATATCGTACGTTAATGTAGCACATGTACATTTGAACACTAATAGATTTTTTGTAGTTGAAATGCAATGCTTGTTTTCATTTAAATGTAGGGTTTTTAAAGCAGGGAGAAATAATGGCTGCCAAATTAATAAGCGTTTCTTTGGGAAAAATTTAAATCTTGTATTGGGTGATGAAGATAATAAAGGGTATTGAATCTTGATTCTTGACATCTAGAGAGAACCCTACAGCCTAACACAATCCAATGGAATTGACCAAAAAAACCCAAATAGAGTCAAACCTACTATAGGAGGAAGGGCCTGCAGTAAGAACTTACCATTTTGCAAGAGCTGAGGGCGAATGCTGTTCTGCAAGAGCTGAGGGCGAACGCTGAGGGCGAATGCTGTTCTGCAAGAGCTGAGGGCGAACGCTGAGGGCGAATGCCGAGGGCAAATGCTGTTCTGCAAGAGCAGAGAGCGAATGCGCGCGTGATATCAAACGTAGCTATTGCGACAAATACCAAACATTTTTATGTAGCGCGCATATAAGTTTCAAATTTTTATGTAGCGCCCATATAAGTTTGGTATTTTTATGTAGCGCGAAAATAATTGTCGCTATACCGACGGCGGAAAAGGCGTCGCTATTAGGACGGTGCCTCCAAACGTCGCAATGGCGACACCTAGACATTGTGTCGCAGTTGCGACGTTTAGAGTCATCTCAATAGCGACGCTTTGGGCCATGGTGTCGCAATTGCGACGTCTTCCTTTAAACGTCGTAATTGCGACACTAGTTTAAGTGTCGGTATTGCGACACTTTTCTATAGACGTCAGTATAGCGACGGTTTCGGGAGGGATGGAAAAAATTTGGGAAAATTTCCGACATTTGGTCAAAAGCGTCGGAAACAGGTGTCGGAATTTCCGCCAAATGTAGTAGTGAAAGAGTCTTTTTCTTGATCCAGTGGAAGAGGAAACAATCCTGCTTGCAAAACCACTTGTCCAGTACTCACAACCAGGTATTATTTCATGATCCTTATGCTCATTTCCTGCAAACATTTGAAGAATGATCAAAGGTTATCAAGAGAAGCTTGTTGAAGACAACAAGAAACATTTTAGAAGCTGCTACTAAAAAACTAAGAGAATGGGAGTGGCCCCGCCTATCCAGCATGCTCAAACAATTGAGCAGAAAAGACCAGTCATGGGATCATCTGATTGACTAGATGTATTGGAAAAGAGTGTTTATAAGCTAGAAATGTAAATATTTCAAGTTAGAGTAGGGTAGGTAGGAAATCTCAATAAAGCTTTGTATGTGAGCATTTAGTTAGTTGTTGAGTTTTTCTTTGAAAGGGAAGGTCTAGATATGCTCAAAACTTGAACCAACATAGAAAAGAAGAATTAGCTCTAACAAAATCACAACCAGAGCTGAAATGAAGAAGAAAAGTGACTCTAACAAGCTCAAAATCTGAGTCACAAAACGGATGAAGGATGCTGGTGATTTCTTCAAGATCTGAAGCTCTCCAATTTTGTTTTTGAGTTCTGCAAATTTCAGTCCATATGAAGCTTTTCTTCATGCTATGGATTCACAGTAGACCAGACAGTCTAATCTTGGTTTGAATGTTTTTAAAATTATGTTTTAGAATGTAGAGAAAGAAATCTGCTAGACAGTTTAATCCTAGCAGATATTAGTGTAGGTAGAGAAGCTATGAGGCCAACTGTCTAATTTGGTCTCATGGAGAAATAAGGGTAGCAGTAAAATAGGTTTATTTTCCTGTTTGTAAGAAATTGATGAGGTAAAAGGTCTACAAGTCTAAATGCACCTTGAAGAAAAAATGATAGGACAGTAGGATGGGTAGGTAGATTGTTTGGGAGAAATTTTTTTGCTGATATGATGTCTTCATGATTTGTAATATCTGGTCAAAGAAGAAAAAGGATGTGTCAAAGTACTAGGCATCTGGCCTTCTTCCAAAGCTTATCTTCTGAGATTCTTGACACCTTCAAGAAGATGCCATCCCCATGTGGAGCCACTGTTAGCCACCTATAAATTTTTGACATAGCGAACAGGTGGCTAAAAATTTTCTGAGCCTCCAAGAGAAACATTTCCCTTGAAAATATTTCATCCTTGAAGCCTCCATGTGTCCTTTTCCCTTTGAAGAATCTTCACTGTTGTTTCCATTGAAAAGCCTCACTGTTTGTGAAGAAAGCCGCTGTAAAAAAGGTCTCCATTTGCCGTATTTCAACTTCAAAAAACCTCCATTTTCACCTCATTTCTCCCTTTCAAAATCCCTCCAAAACACCCTCATTTGACTGTCTAACCCTTTGAATCCCATTTTAAAACCTTATGGCTCCCTTCATGTGGTTTAAAAAACTTTGATTTTGGCTTAAAAACCCTTTTTTACATTATAACGGGCTTAAGCCCCTTTCGGCTTAGCCCATGGCCCCTTTCTCCGCACATAACCTGGCGCCGGAACCGGGCGCTAAGCCACCAGGCGCTTATCACAATTGGGACTTTCAAACAACGCTTTTTCCTTTGTTCCTTAAAACTTTTCCGATGTGATGGTGTTATTCCTCCGCCTTACCTTTCAATCTTGACCGTTGGATCTATAGATCTAACAGTCAGATCTGCTTCTGCCTGCCATATAACCTTTCTCACTTTCATTTAACCTCGCCCCGACACCAAATCTTGACCATCTAATGCACAGATCCGACGGCCCATAGCAAATCTGATGGCCCACTTCCACCTGCGCTCCTTCCCACATCGCGCTGTGTTTTCAACCGTCAGATCTTGCTGCTCTTAATCTAACGGTCAGGAAGCATATCGTGCTGTTCAAGTGTCCAAAAGATAATGATTTGAAAGTGCGCGATATAAGTGGTTTTGGTCTGCCACGTGGTGCGTGATGAGTGGAATCGTGTGAATTTATTGAAAACAGCTTACCGCCTCCGACCCCACGCGAAAACCATTTTTTCCGCATACCACCCTTCGCATTAAGTTTTCATGTTAAATCTCCGTCGTTGATCAAACTGATCTAACGACCCGGATTTGTTTTCACCTCTTCCCTTGCTCCATTCACTTATGCCCCCAAGCATTTCCTCTGCCAATCTCCACTGTTCATCTGTTTAATCCGACTGCCCCGATATAATTCCATGCTTATCCATTATTTCTTCACTCATCCTCTAAGCAGCCCCATCACGGAACATCAGCTGTCGATCTCCATGGTCAGGTTTAATCCAATGGTCCAGAACCGTCTACGCACCAGACTTCCACCAGGCTAGTTTTCCTTCATTCTACAATGATTTCCAAACATTTTTCCCCTACTTTTTCCATCTCCATTGCTGCGCCACCATTTGCACGGGCTTACGAAGCAATCTTCGCCCACTCCCTCTAGTTTTCTTAAGATGTTTATTATGTTTTTGCAGGGGTCACAGGTCATTATTCTCACTATGTTTCGCACTCACATATAGGGTTTCTCAGAGCGCAGAACTCTATCTCCAGAGCCAGAACATAGGGAGATACATTGTTAAGAAGGTTTGAAGCATATTTTATTAGGGAATCAGGTTATTAACCCTGATTAAAACCCTCCTGCGTCTCTAAACCTGTATATGCACCAGAAACAGTCAGAAAGGAAGCAGAAAGTGTATCAGTGACAAATTAAGGGATTAAGAGCCTTTATTGAAGATTAATGATCATAATTCAATGTTTAAAGGAGATAAAGATGCAGTGAAGACCGGAAAAGAAGATCAAAGCCTAAGAAGACCTAAAACACATAATCAAGACAAATTAAAGGTGTTTTAAGGTAAAGACAAAAAATATATCAGTCCAAGAAAGCCTCCACCGCCATAGCAGAGGTCAATTGAACCCTCTCCAGCACCAAAAGCTAACCTCTCCAGCCACCAAAAGACACTTGCAGCCTCACAAAAATCAAAGAAAGCCTATTTATTGACAGAACGAAGGATATTTGCCTAAAGACAGATGAACAACTATTTCTAACTGTCAGCAGAGTTATGATAAAGATAATAAGTAGCCCAGAAGTCAATCTCTTCATCCATTAAACTTCAAAGGGTAGTAATAGAAACTATGAATTATGGGCAACCTGTAGACTTTCTATCCACCTTACTTATTTCAAGGGTAAAAAACAAACATCCAGAGTACAAATACAAACAAAGGAGGCGAAAAACATCATGTCCTTCATTTAATGGGGCCAACTATCTCTTCTAATCTTCGCTTCCTCATTCACCTATAAGTATTCATCGAAAATTCATTTGTAAATAGTTTTTGTTGGTTGGGATTCTACTAGTTGTTAGAACTGTTATTGAGGGGAAGTAAGTGAGTAGTCTGTAATATAGTAGGCTGGGAAGAGAATTCTGTATTGTAAAAGGCCATTGAGCTCAAAGTATGTGACTGGTTTTGCACATCAATTAATCAAGAAGATTCACAGGATCCTGGTCTATATTATTGGTGATGTATTCCCACTGTAATTGTTTCCTTTCATGTTTTTAAATACTGTCCATATTTCTTTGATAAAGAACAACAAGCATAGATTAGGATATACTGCTGGAAGTACCCTAAGTCTCACTATAAATCTTTATCTTTGATGTTTTCTGCTAAAGCTATGTATCTAAGAGCTAATTTATCATAGTTTAACCAATATAGTAGTTGGTTGGTCCATGCTTACTGATGTCTGAATTTGGAGTTAGTTTCTGAGATCTGTTTGAGTGAGTGTTAGAAGCATTGAAGGTTAAAATTCACTCTCTGATCTTAGGCCTTACTCTCTGTTTCATCTTAAATGTTTTCTACTACTCTGAAAGTGGTTATGAGGATTGCTGGATTGTTTCTCTTTGAGAGTATGCTAAAGCAGGTCTAGAGTTAAATGACCTTTGACCTGATCTTAAGCTACCCTTTGTGTCTTTTATGAGAGTTTCCTTTGAAGTATGTCAAAAGCAGGCCTGGAGTTAAATGACCTCTGACCTGATCTTAGACTGCACTTTGTTCTCTTCCTTTCACCCACTCTTAATGTTCAATTCCACCATCTATCTAAAAATATCCTTTAGTATATATGACTTACCCTATGAAAACCTTGGATGGTTTTTATTCAAGTAATTCCCTTTCGTGACTCCATAACCCAATGGTTCAACCTTTCTTTTGTCCTATATTACCTTGCTGAAACATACTTCTATTCAATTCCTTATTTACTTCCATAACCTTCTTAGTTAATGACCTCCAACTAAACAATCAAAATTCAAACAACTCCTGTGCTTCATATGTAGCCTAATACCTCAAATTGAGCCTTAGGATATATCATTCTTTGCATTTCTAGAGAGATCCCTCTCTGGATCCAGGAAGGCTAGATCCTAGGATCCCAAAGTGGTTTGATGTTGTTTGGTCTTTTGGTCTTGCCAATTTGGCCAAAACACTGGAACCCCAACAAAATTATCATTGGGGAAAAGGTGCAAATAACCCCTTACGAAGGACAAGTAATTGTCTGAGCCAACACGAATGATGATTTGATCCTTGGCCAACTGTTTGGACTCAATAGGTCTTTCAAACTTTTTAAAGGACTCTAGCACTCTTAAATAATTATCAATACCCATTATAGAAGTTATATTGAATCTTTTGACATTGTCCTTCATAAGTTTCATCCTTAGGTAGTTTGATGTGTGCTTCAACAACCCCCCCACCCCTCCCACCTTCTCCAAAGCATCCAATGGTAATACATGTTGTGATGTAGAAACCAATGTCTCCAAGTAAATTTCCACCTCATTTAGATACTCACTACCATTTTGTGGAACTTCATCTTTGTTCCAACTGATTTTTTCATTTAGAAATGTAAACTCATCCACCTTAGAATTGACTAGCCTTAGCATAAAAGTTGCTAGGAAATTACCTATGCTCTGCGGATAAGATGGAAATATGGAAAATATTCTTATGAAGGATTATTGTGCACTAAATTTAAGTCTACATCCTGAAATACAACACCTTGTATAACATATTAAGACCATTTGATCAGAACAAAGCATGAGGATGGCAGGGCCCTCATAAGTATAATGTCAAGGAAATAAGTCATTTAGTGTTAGTAATAGCTACACTTATGTTTGATCTTACCATAAGTGGATCTAGTGTTTTTCTTTGGTACTTTGTAAGTCAAAATAGGCTAAAATGCTGCTAAGGAAAAATGCAGTAGGTCAGTAGTATTGATATAAGTAAAGAAAACAACTAGGTTTTGTCATAACCCTTGAAGTCTAGGTACGTCATACCATAAGTAAAATAGGTGAAGTAGAAGAACATTTAGAATTCATATATATAGTACTATATTATTGTTCACAAACGAAATTGTGAACAAGACTGTCAGATAGCGTATATTTTGAAAATGTATCCTCTCTAAAGAAACTACAAGGATCTTATTGTAAAAGATATTGCAATAAATTTGATATGGAATACAACTCACTTGGAGATGTTATCATCTGGAAGAAGAAGAGCATGGCACTTCGAATCAATATTCAAAGGTGCCTTAAAGAAGGTACATATTAGATTATATATCTCAATAAGTACAGTAACTTGGAGACCCTGATTTTGACATCTAGGTTACATTGAGTCAGGATCTCATTATGTATATGAACATCTCAATACAAAAGAAACCTTATTTTAAATAAATTAGTTTTCTCACGAGGGAAGATCATAATTGAAGGCCAAATAATCCCTGGATCAGTAGCCATACAATTTTTTGCATTGTAGGACATTCAAAGGGAGCTTAGATTCAGCTATTGATGAGCCTTTCGTTTGAAACAAAAAATAAGCATCCTTGCATCCACTTAAAGGTTTGAAGAGATGGAAAATATACTGGAATTCATATGAGATTTTCTGAGGTTCTTAATAAACATTCTATCAATTTTATGCCTCAAGGCTTTGATCCAATATATGGATGAGCCCCTTACATATTGGATAAATACTTTGTGAGATACCCCTATATACACCGCGTGATCTAAGATTCCTTGAAATTTCTCATGTTGGCTCGATTGGCAGAGCACATCTAGTGCTATTCATTTTCTCTGAAACCACTATTAAAATATAGCAGAAATTTGTCCTTCAGTAAGTTATTTTTTCTCACCATCATTATTGGAGAAACATATTCTGAGAATCCATAATATGGTACAAAAAAGGACATTTTTGGGCATGTCTGTGGAGATATATCTCTTGAGGAAATTTATTTCTACTCAAAGGAAAAGGATAATGATAAGATGATTTCATGTATTTCTTGATGAACCACATTTTCAATTTACCCTCTGAATTTTGCAGCAAGATTTCTGATGATAATTTAATGAGAAAATGCATGACTAGCTTACAATCCATCTATAAAAGGAATGACATACCTCATTTGCATAAGAGGGAGTTACTTGTTCAACTCTCATGGATATTATATCAAAGAACTTCTCTATGGAAGGGTACTGTCAAAGTCATGGCATGATTATGGATTCTCTTCAACATGAAAGGAAGTCTGGTCATATGAAATTTCTTTTGCAAAACGGGTACTGGCACACCTTCATGATAGTGACAAGCTTAGGCTTAGGGTCTCCCTGAAGAAGAGGGAGTAAGGTTAGTTAAATAATTTCTGTAAACTGACAAGAAATACTATGATCACTTCTACTGGTATGCCTTGTCATAAGAAAATATTCAGTGAGTTGTGCATCCCTATCTATACATATATATGTCAACACAGATCCTAGGACAGAGATCACCCTTCCAGAAGTCATCCCTCCACCCTGAAACAATAGTATCAAGCCATCCCACTAAGATGGAGAGATGCACCATAGATTGGAAATTCATCTAGTATTTGTCTTCTATGATAAGTTTCTTCCCTTTAGCCTCGGATGGCAGGAGATGCACATATTAGGAGGTTTATGGCCCGCAGGAATGTAGTGCTTCCTCCACATCTTCAACAGACAGATCTAGTGGGCACTAAGGCAGCTACAACCAAGATGTCCAAAAGGATTTTGGAACCAAGAAAATAAAATCCTTGTCTAATAGATGCCGAGGTGCATAAAATAGATTTTAAGAACTAATAAGAGATTACAGATGATTTTAGCAAGTCTAGAAAAATAAATGATAAATCTAACTCAAAGACACTAAATAAATTACACGGAGAATATATATATATATATATATATATATATATATATATATATATATATATATATATATATATATAATCATGGGTGGGTTGACTAGCCAGTTTCTTCCAAGTCACTAGTCAAGTTTCACTCGTTGGCCAAAATGTGTCTAGAGTCTATTTCAGCCCACAAAATTCCATCTTCTCACGGTTGAATGCTATCTGTAACTCAAAAATTTTGTAATGGTTTTGTATAGTGGCTCTTCTTTGATAAGGTAATACTATAATATGTAAGAACGTTCTATTACACACTTTCAAATATAGATGGCCAAAATAGGGCTAGTAACAAGCCAACTTGATTCATTTATTGGATTGTCGGTCTCCATTGATTCTATACCACCTACCTAATGGCACTGTCTCTTTCAACACTTGATCTGAATGTAGGCCATGTTTTGGAAAATGGTTTATTTGTTTTATGCCAATGAATAAGGTACATAAAATATTCCTGTCAAGACTGTGCATGAAAGAGAAACTCTTATTAAATGAGCAAACAGAAAGTGGAATATTGCATGTGATATGGGGTAGATGTTATGTTTGCTTGAGTGGATCACTCCTTGAGTTGTTAGCTCTGTTGGATTTGGGTTGGATTTAATTTATCTTTCTAGCTTTTAAGCTTTTGGGTGGGAAGCAGGATGGACTAAATTGCTAGTGATAGGGTGGGGGTGATTTGCCTGATGCTATTTTTTTTTTTAATATATTTGTCAATTTTTTTTTGTTAAAATGATAAAAGTGGGTATTAGAATTGCTAAACTAATAATCAAATCGGACTCTAGAAGTGTAGAAATGGTGAAATTTGATGAGCATTTAGGATTTGAAATTCTTACCGCGGTGAAAACCATGAAATTTATTCTAAGTATCCTCTTACAATAAGTATCTTCCGCACCTGTGTTCAAATTGGATGGAAAAGCTATGAAGTCTTATTTATCTGTTGCACAATACACAATTCCCATATTCTTTGAATTTTCCTCTATTTTTCATATTTTAAAATATTTCCAAAATCAACTATCTAAATAAAATAAAGATGGTAATTTGAATATTCTTCTATTTCTATGCAATGGTGGAAACAAGAATAGCTAATGAGTTTCTTCATCTTCTTTATTTTCAAATTTTATCCACGAATTTGTCTCTATTTTTCAAATTTCAAAGTATTTTCTGAATCAACCATCTAAATAAAATAAATATGATAATTTTAATTTGCTTATATTTCTATCCAGTGGTGGAAATAAGGATGGCCAATTAGTTTCTTCATCTTCTTTATTTTCAAATTTTATCCATTCTATATTATATAGATTAGAACTGATTTCTTATTTCTAGTCTCTATCCCTTTAGAATTATAAAGTTTAAATAATTTCTTGTTTCAAATGGAAGAATGATCCGTAGACCTCGAATGCAGAGAGATTGGACATGTGCAAAACCCTCAATTACTAGAAGCTATCACAGGAGACTTTTTTTCATGCAGTCCAAAACGAATTCATACCATTGCGAATGATAGTACAGACCATGTACGCGCATCAACTGCAGGCAATCAGTACACCCACTCCTCAAATCACTAACCGTATACCCACTCCTTAGATCACCAGGATGCCATTAAGAAGAAATAGCACTAGGGCTCTCACACTAGAAAAAAATGTCGGCAATAATAAGAAACCATCTCCACATTATATGTCCTACCCATTAAGCAAAAGTTAAGGCACAAAGCGTGAGGACCGAGATTCTTCTATTGGATTTCTATTGAAAGAGAATTTAGTCATTAGCCAAGCATCCAATTTGAATTTTGATATCGAGGAAACAAATTCCAGAATTAGAAACCTTGAAGAAGAGATAACATGCATGAGAAAAAAAATCAATGGTAGCATGAGATAAAAAAGAAAATAGCAGTGACAGTGTGACTGTAGAAGGTGAGTTACCTGATAAATTATATGGAGAATTATGGAGAATTCTGAATGTCATCATCAACACCACTATCTGTGATGTAGATCATCAAAAAAAATCTCCTCTAATTGTCCTTAGAAGTGAGGGGGTAACAAAAGGAACTTGGGTTTTTCTTGTGAAGAAGCAAATTTGAGAGTGCGTTGGCTGGTTAAGTTTCCCTCACAATGAAATAAATAAAAAAGAAAATAAGAAACCAAAAAAATTGGAAAATGAATGAATTATGTCACACTTCATCAGAGGAGATCCAATTTAAACAAACATCTTACAAAAATATTCATAGATATTTAGTTTTCCAAAATTCAGACAATAATGAATATAAGCAACGAGACTACTATACAACCGCCCATTCCAAAATTATTTCTAGTGAATCTTACACAAAATAAACTATAATAATTTGGTTTTCTAGAAATGCGATAGCCAAGGTTTTCCATCTTGAAGAGGAAACCTATGCCCTAGTTAGTTTTGAATGTTGGGTGTGCATGGAAGTATTCAAGTGTGCGGCAAGTAGAAGGATCTAGTTGTGGAAGGAAACACTTCTTCCATGATAGCAGATCCCTTTATGAGCCCAACCTGACACGATAAGCTCTCTCTAGTGATAAGCGCAACTTGAACCTCTTCTTATATGGTAATAGATACCAAGGCTAGTGTGACCACTGGCTTTTGTCTGCTGCAGGAAAATTTTATGGAGTCCAGCCTATTGAAAACTGGATGATCTTGATGCTGCTCTCATGTTTGGAGAGCATAATGTGGCCCTTTGCATTTTCTATAAGAAGGCTTCTTTGTCCCCTACATCGATGCATGAAAAGGGAAGCAATGCCATCCATCTAGGTTAGCATGAAACAACCCTTAAAACGAATGTTTTGGGTAGGTATGATATTAATGTCTCCATGGGATTAGTGTCGGAAATAGTGATTACAAGAGCCAGAGTTTTGATATTATCGAATTTTACCTCGAAGTTAATTGACCCAATTTTTGGTAATGCCAGTAAGAATTTGAATTTGGCCATTATGAAGTTCATCTAAGTTATGCTCCATGTGCCATGATAGGGCTACATTTCTCAGCTAGATTCCAATATTTCCTATGGAAACAATTTTGGTATGTACTTGTAGTCTTTTCATTATTCATGGGCAGCTGTGGGGTAATATTTTTGTGATTTATATCCTGGTAGTATCTGAACTGTTTCCTCAGCGCTGTTATGCTTGAATTTTTTTTGTTCTTTGTATATTTCCCAACTTTAGCAACTTGTTAATGGGGTCGTTAATACATTAATTTGTTCACTAAATATTTAAGCCTTCCACTAGGCTTCTATTATCACTATCATGCACTGTTACCATAATTTCCTGTTTGAAAATGTGAAAATGTAATTTATTATGTTTTTTGGGTTTTCACCTTTTGTTGATGTTTCCAAATTTTTCCACTAGCAGGGAGCATTGACATATTGGTCAAACAAGTTTGGTGATAATAGTGTTTGATTCTCCTACTAGCGAGGAAATTTGAAAAATTGGTCAAGCAAGGGTTCCCTTGAAAGCGCGGTATGTTCACCTCTGTGAAACAACGGAGCCATCATGACCTTTGAGTTTGGAAAGACACAACATTTTCCATTACAGTGATGAACAGTATCCCGGGATGGTTTGCACTTGTGTTCATATTTACTACCTTTTTAATACATAATGTTAAGAATATACTTTGCTTCTCCTCACAGGGTTCATATTTTTTTGGTTTTGTTCTTGTTTCATCCATATTCAAGTCTCTTTTATATGAAGACTATGGCAGGATGGTGAATTCAAATTTTGGATCGATGGGTTTACTCTATTCTAGGAATTGGTAACTTTGCCAAGAAGCAGTAAAAAGCATTCTGAAAGGTTGCCCTATTCATTCAATATTAGTGGAATCTTCTAGCACCCAAATTCCAACAAAACATTCAAATACAAATCCTTTAGTTCATTCTACATTGATGGAAATGATATCTAATGAGCTCCACAAAGTAAATACCAAAGGCCGATTCAAACGTAGAAAAAGTACAGTCAAAGATTTGTCACTGAACAACTTTGATGCAGAGGACCTAGGAGCCTCTCAGGTATTTAACCTGAGATGGAGAATTTTTTATCCTGGTGAATTGCAGACACCAACAATGGAAGGGATACCTAACAATCTGGTCTCTAGCGATTTGAGCTGTGAAACTCTTGAGCATTTCTATGACCTGAGAAATCACAAAGAGGTATAAATGGAGGGAAATATGTCAAAGGCCATGGATGTAGGACCTGTAAACATAAAATGTTGTAATGAAAAAAATGATCACAAGGCCACCATGGAATTAGTTCTTAAGATCTCACACCCACAAGCACCAGATCTTGAATACATGCAACCCATCAAACATGCGAATATTACTCAATGGCTACATATGCTACAAATGTGAAATTGAGCTCAATCTAATCTCTCAAGTGTTTTCTACACATGCTGCTGAAAAATATCATACAAATTTACATTGGAATAACTGCATGGAGCATTCAGATGACCCTACTACAATGACAGATTGGTCAAGCAAGGGTTCCCCTCAAACTACGATATGTTCACCCCTGTGAAACATTGGGGCCATCATGACCTTTGAGTCTGGAAAGACACAACATGTTCCATTATAGTGATGAACAATATCCCACCTATTGATATGTGTTGGGTGCTTGACACTTCTAGTGTTCATGAAGCATGTCTGATATTTTCCTTTTTCCCTGATTCCATTGGCAGTCCAACTTAGATACTATAGTTTTTTTACTAAAAGTGCTTAATGTCATGGATACCTAAAAGCCCTTTTAATGTTTCCCTTTTGAAATTGTTCTCCTATATTGGCCAGTTGTGTTATGTTTATATTCTAATTTTCCTGATACGATAAGCTCATTTCTTAAAACAAAAAGAAATCTAATATGCATAGAAGTGTTTTTATATATGATAGAGCGTAATGATGTGGAAAATTATCCAAATTACTTTATAACTGAAATGAATTCATTGCGATCCAAGAAATTTTCCATAACATGTAAAAATTCCGCAAAAGTGACCACAAAAACAGAGAAATTCATAAATTACAGAACAAGAAGCATGGAGAGAGAAGATATCACACTTTTGAAGAGAGAGAACATACAGAGATTAAAAAACAGATGAATTCAATGGGGAAAAATCCAGTGCTCAAACCCCTGGCAACGTGGAAAAGAACAAATAAATAAGATTGCTAAAAGTAAGTGAAAATATTGAAAACATAGCTCTTTACATACCTATATGATTGTTGATAACAACAGCTTCGAACAACCCTGTAAAACTATGATCTCCCACCTTTTCCTCCACCTTCAGTGCGGGCTTGTGCTACACACTCTATTTTTCCCTCCTCTTTTTGGTTTATGTGTGATCTGAATTTTGGTTTTGTTTAGAGCATATGAAAATAATCAAAACCCTTGAAACCCTTGATTAGAGCATATGAAATGCACATATGACATGACCCTTTAGGTGTAATTAATATAAAATATATTTCTTAACCGAAAGATGTACTACATATAGGATACATAGATATTTCTTAACCCAAAGTCGAAAAAATGCTTCTTATATATAAGTTCATATTTTCATACTAAGACCAAAACTCACGGGCGCAAGAATGCTTCTCATATATAACTTTACATGTGCATAATAGTATCACCACCCACTGCTTACATTCGATGTCCATGATTCCATTTTTATTCATGAGTTTAATTGTTGCTTTTATGGTTGAAATAACATCATATATTATAAATAACATTTGCATACTAAGATCACCACCCAATGCTTACATTCCACGTCTAGGATTTCATTGTTATTCATGAGTTTAATTATTTCTTTGATGGTTGAATTAACATCATGTGTTATAAATATGTTATTGAAATGCTAAATTTCTTGGACACATTCTTAAAACTAAATACAACTCAAGACACATGTTATGTTTCAAAGTTTCATCATTTCCCCTTGGCATGTTATATTTCAAAGTTTCATCATGGACCCTTGGCATCACAATTGGATGGTTCTCATTGCTACTCTTAATGATCAAATAATACACTCTGAATATTTTTTTTTTGTCTTACATTTGGTATCATACAGTTCTATTATAATGGTTCTTGAAAGCTCAAGTGATTTCATTATCTCAAGTAATTATATTGGTAGTTCCGAGTATTGTTCTTTCTTGAGTTAATCTAAAGCTTTAAAGTGTTATACTTGCTATGGTAACCTTTTGTATCGTGGTATTTTAATTTTTGTTATTGGATTGATGCAAATTTTGACATTATAATCTTGCTAACTAGAACTATGGGAAAATTTTAGAGTGTTATCAATGATATATTTGTTAACCAAGCCACATAATTAGGAAATATGAAAATTCAAATACCAAAAACATAAGAGAAGTGAGAGAATTTAGCTATCAATAATTAAATGATTTCCTATCAAAGCACATATCAATGAAAAGAGAATCTAGTGTGCACTTCACTCTTGGTTTTTGAATGTTTATTTATTCCAAAGAACCCACCATAAAACAACCTTGGCATAGTAGGAATGTTCCACATTATACTACAATGTGAATTTTTTTTTATTTTTTATAGACTACATGTGTCAGACAAGCAAGGGAGGGACATCATGGGACAACTCCCCCTCTTCACTATTTATCTGTGTTCCTCACAAAATTACAGGAGAGCAATCGTATGTGGTGTAACGACGGTATGAGGTGTAACATTTGGCTCTAGTGTTGGTGTTCAGAGGTCGAAGGTTTCTTGGCTTGTTGCAAACTTTACCTATTACAATATAGTCTTTATAAAAATTTTACTCTCATACCATTTACATATCACAGACTTCTCTCAGAGGTATGGATCGACCTTAACAATGTCTCTGAAAAACCCAATACTCCTTAGGAGTCCCACAACTTTAGGTTCACATATGCATCAAAATGCACATGTGTAGGATTTTCGAACTTGGCCTAAAGGCATAATGACACAAAATAGAGAGAGAGAGAGAGCTCAGAATAATAACATAGAATTGAATGCACAAATGGCGATACATTTTCCTTATTTATAGGATTTCAAGAGAGCTTCAAGAATCTTCTCGAAATATGACATGTTTTCATAAATTATACAAACTATAGATCTCAAATCTAAAATTTTCTATAGATTCTCTGAAATGTGGGTCAAATCCCACCAGAAGTCTAAGAAGTGCTCTGAGTTTCATATATTCGTCCAGAAAGTTAACCTGAGATTTTACTTCGGAGGACAAACCCCTCCACTTCGTCATTTAAATTGTATTGAAAATCTAATTTCATACTTGGGATAGGAAATTTTAGTAATTTTAGGTATAATATAAGATGTTGTTTGATATTTAAGGCCTCCTAGTCATTAGGAAAGTTGACTCTCATGATTAGGATTATCTATGGCTTCTTGTGTATTTTTCAAACTCCAATACATGAAGGAAAATATGTGGAGGACATTTGGGGGAAATGTGGTTGTCCACTAAATGTAGATCATATTTGGGGATCTTTTGTTCTTTTACTTGGACGCTACTAGTTCTTAGAGGTTTTATTTGGAGTGGCTAGCAGGAAAAATCATAATATGCCCAAGAATAGTAGCGTTGGAGCACCCATGGTTTGGGAGAAAGGATAAGGGGTTCTAGGAGTTAAGGGGTTTAAGGGTTTAGGAGCAAGGGGTTAAGGGTAAAGGGTAAAGGGTTAGGGCTTGTGGGGTTTAGGGGTTAGGGTTTTGGGGTATCGGGGGTTTAAGGGTTAGAGTTTAATGTCTTAGTGGTTAAGGGATTTAGGGGTTAAATATTAACCATAAAGCGTTTACATGTAAGGGATTTAGGGGTTAAATGCCTAAGGGTTATGGTATTTAGGTGTCAGCGGGTTAACAGGCTATTAGGGGTTAATGAGTTTAGGGTTAGGGGTTATGGGTTAAGGGTCAATGTTGAAGAGGATATGGGATTAGGATTTATGGGGTTCAAGGATTCTAAGCTAGGGGTTAGGGGTTAAAGTGTTAGTGGCTTTGGGTTTAAGGGATCAAGGGGTTAATTTGTTAGGAGGTATGGGTGTAGGGGTTAAGGGATTACGGCTTTAGGGTTAAAGGGATAGGGACTTTAGTGGTTATGGGTTAAGTGTGTATGGGTTGTGATAATTTTTCCACTAATCCCCTTGTCACAACTATTGGAGGTTCCCCTATATATTTATCTCATTGCCTTCCCTATATGTCCTCTAGCCCATATGCCATAAGGCCCTAAGGCTCCTTCTCATTCTCTAATGTTAGGATTATATATCTGAGTAAGCAATGCTCGAACCTCTAACTTCTACCCATCAATTGTAACCTTATTTCCCCTTGCCCCATTCAATACACCAAAATACCCCCCTAAGCCAAAATTCATGAGAATTGAACATTTGGAGGCAATCATTTAACAACAGCTTCACAACTAATCCATTTATAATGGTGTATTGGAGCTATTATATTTCATTTCATTGAGCTACAATGATAGGTGAGAGCTATGCATAACACACTAAAGTTGTATGAATAGGCTATTAGCCTATTCGTTATAGAATTTGACTATTTTTATTTGTAACTAAGTAAAATGGAAAATATGTGGAGACAATCTCCATTTTTCTTCTTTCAGCAGGCCATGTAAAATAAGTGAAGAAAATAGTCTCAACCCCTTGGAGAAGGAAAGTTTAGAACAATAAATAGCCTGAACAAAAAAATAATCCAATGAGTTAAGCTTAAAGGGGTCTCCCTTTATAAACAAGCATCCATAAGCTTGTTAGAGTTAATACGAATCTTTACTAGAAGTTGAGTAGTCTTCACATCACCAACCACATCCAATGGAAAGGTACCAACCCCTACAATAAAAATTATGTCTCCAAATAACGTGTAGTTAATACCAATAGTTAATATGTATCACCTTCATTAGATATCATGTTGCTAAGAATGAAGTGTTTGGACTGGAGTTAAAGTTGCTATTTTAGTTTGTTGTGTTTTTTTGTCTCTTAGAATACAAATCTTTCTGGTCTATTGTGCTAAGGCAGTTTGGATTTCAAATATTTAAGGAATATGTGAGATAATATAAGACCATATTGTAATCTTTGAAATAACATGATGAACTATTTAGCACAATTTATGGTGTTGGATTGATTGAGATGTTTATTTTTGAATGGATGGATGTACATCTCTTTAGCCAAGAGAAAAAACTCATTAAGCATTTTTGCATGTTATTAAAATGTTGAAGTGCCATCGAGACTTAGAGGTAGAATATTTAGACTTGTATGTTGTCACCTATCCTGGTGTGATGATACCTAGTGGAGGTAGGCGAAATTTTCATTTTTTTAACTCTTGGATATATTCTCTACGCCCTTGAGAGAATTTCAACCTTTTAAATTAAATTACAAAAAAATGTACATTCATGTGATAATTACTAATTTATTTGGGGGTGACTTAAAAAATTGTAGCTTGTTGGCCTATTGAATTTGTTAGTAAGTTAGGGTTTGATAAATTTGTAAGCTTCAGTGGGATTTATTGCAGTTGTATGTGTTTTAGAGAAGCGAGTTTGGAGTGGTGGTTGTGCTTCCTTTACTAATTTGATTTAATTGGTTATTCTTCTTGTGCATGCCCACTTATTGAGAATTTTGAGGGTTGAAGATGAATTCAAATTCTCTTCTTGATAATTACTTGTGAGCTTACCTGAGATATTAGAGAACTCAATCTATAACTTTATCTTCCTTGATTCTTCGCTGATCAAAACATTTCTTCTTCCTTGAAATTCTCTGAGGTATATTACTATCTTTTTGAATACTATATATCGGAATGTAAATCTCTAATTTACCTTCCTCATATTTTCACGCTTGACTGCACTTTAGTTGCTTTAGGATGCATTTACAAAACCACATTTATATCAATTGCTTCAGATCATATTTTACCAAGATTTAGTTGCCAATTCTTAGCACTTCAGTTCTTCTAGATTCCTGTATTGTCTCTTTGCTGATTCATATTTAATATGATGGCATATTTACTTAAGACAAAATTTAGCCCAAGATATATGTGCATATACAAAATTATAGTGTGTTGTAATATCTTATAATCATCTTCCATACACTGCAGTAATATATTTGCACTTAGACTGTAATATCCCCAAATTAGGACTGCTCAACAATGCATGCATGAAAAGTGAAATTTCAGAAATATATGCTACAAAAATAAAAATCAATCCTTGGATCCCTTAGATCTGACAATATGACATCTAAATCCAAGAGGAGATAAAAAAAAAGTCATTCTAGGTGAGGTAAACAGGTCTCCCACACCTAGTGTAGCTGAAAAATACCCAAGAATGGGACTGTAGCAATATGCAAACAATACTACAGTAAAATAACACAGTTTAACTAAATAGCAGTAGGAGGCCAATATGGAGGCTCACAAATTACATGTACATCAGAAAATTATATTTACAATGTGTTGTGAAACCAGCTCCAAAAATAGAAGAAAAGAGATATCAACACTTAGAAATAAGCCACTTCGAGGGGGCAACCTCCAATACATCACATGAAAGAAAAATTATTGGATGATGCAAACTAAAAAACCTCCTTTCTATATATAGAAGTCCATGGGGCCACAATGTTATCCTAGCCGACCTAACAATAATAATTTAAGGGCACAATAATAACAATACAGGGGTTACAATGGTACAATAATAACAATAAGGGGGTTACAATAACAACAATAAGGGACTATATTAGTAATATAGGGACCTAAGATGCCCCTCTCCTTCAAAAAAGTGTTGTCCTCAACGCTTGAGTAGCTCTGGGTGCTTTTGTATAAAATTCTCATCCTCCCATGTAGAATATTCAGTGGGTAAGTTCTTCCACTTGATGAGATACTCTAAAATTGATCGGTTATGTAGCTATCGAGTTCTTGTTTCTGTGACCGATTTAGGTTCCAATATGATTTTTACTTCCTCATCATGTTCTAGAGATATTGTTTGAACTAGAATATTTTAACCTATAACCTTATTTAAGCATGAAACGTGGAAAACTGGATGCACTCGTGAAGAAGCAGGAAGCTTCAATTTGTATGCCATAGTACCAATCTTTTGCAACACCTTGTAAGGACCATAGTAATTTGGCAATAATTTATTATCCTTCTTAGATTGCTTGAGGGACATTTGTTTATATGGTTGTAGTCATAAAAATACCCAATCTCCTACATAAAAAATTCTCTCTCTTCGATGTTGATCCGCCTATTGATTCATTCGATTTTGTGCCAAATTCATGTTATCCTTTAAGAGTTGGAGAACTTCTTGTTGATGCTCGATGTGATCTTCCACTACTTGAACCTTCGATTTTTCTCTTAAATATGATGTGATGGATGGTGGATGACATCCATAAAGTGCCATAAATTTCGTCACTTTTTCTGCAGTATGGAAGGAAGCATTATACCACCAATCAACGAGAGTTAACCACTTTATCCATTGTGTTTGTTTATCAAATAAAAAACAACAAAGATATCCTTCCAAACATTTATTTACTATCTTAGTTTGACCATTGGATTGAGGATGATAATATGACCTATGAGCTAATTGAGTACCCAAACAAGAAAATAACTCTGTCCAAATATTTCCAGTAAAAATGGGATCTTTGTCACTCACAATAGCCCTTGGGTTTCCATGTAGCTTTTGAATTGTGTCCATAAATGTAGTAGCAACTTTAATTGCTTTAAATGGATGAGATAATGCATAAAAGTGTGAATACTTGGTAATTATATCAACTACCACCATGATGACACTCTTTCCTTCAGACTTAGGTAAACCGATAAAATTCATTGAAATATCCTCCCAACGTTGACTTGGAATGGATAAAGGTTGTAGAACACCCGGGGTCTTAATTGTCTCAACTTTATTCTGCTAACAAACCAAACATTCTGCCAGAAAATTTTGAATATAAAATTTAAGGCCATCCCAAAAAAATTCTTTCTTCACCCTGTGGTAAGTTTTTAAAAATTCCTAGTGTCCTCCTAAAGGAAAAGTGTGCAATTCCAAAAAAATCTTCTTTTTTAGTTGGGAATTCTTACAGAGATATAAGCGATCTTTGTACCATAAGGAATCATTTTTCCAACTAAATGTATCATATGTTCTAGGATCTTGCTGCAACTTTTGAATGAGTGTCCACACTTCTTTGTCCTTCTTCCATTCATCTCTTTCTTCGGTTATCCAATCTGGTTGGATAATAGAAATGGCACAAATCAATGCTTCCACCTCTTCATTCTTTCTTGCGAGTGCATATGCAACAACATTTAGTTTCCCTTTTTTGTAGATTATTTCAAAGTCATAACCCAACATCTTTGTGACCCATTTTTGCTACTCTTCTGAAGATATTCTTTGTTCCAGAAAATGTTTAATACTATCATGATTAGTTTTTACCTTAAATTTTCTTCCCATTAGGTAAGTTCACCATTTCTTTAGTGCATGCGATATTGCTAACATTTCCTTCTCATAAATAGGTTTCTGTAAATACTTTCCTTTTATTGGACGACTTTCAAAAGTAACGGGTCTTCCTTCTTGCATTAAAATAGCACCAATTCCATTTCCTGAGACATCATATTCCATAATAAAGGTTTTTGTGAAGTCTAGCGTAGCTAAGACTGGTGCTAGGCACATTGCCTCTTTAAGATTTTCAAAGGCCTTAGTTGCTTCAGGAGTCCATGAAAATGCATCTTTCTTCAATAATGTTGCTAGAGGTGCTTCTATTCTCCCATAATTCTTAACAAACATGCAATATTACCCTGTTAACCCGAGAAATCCTCACAGCTGTTTTATGGTTGTGGGGAATTTCCATTCCTTAATGGATATAATTTTGTTAGGGTCTACCTTAACACCCTCATGAGATACAATATGACTAAGATATTCCACCTCTTGTACTCCAAAGAAACATTTGGATATTTTTGCATATAATTGTTTCTCCTGCAATAGTTTGAGCATCCTGTCAACATGTTGAACATGATCCTTCCAAGGCCTATTGTAGATTAGTATATCATCAAAAAATACTAGCACAAATTTTCTAAGGAAGGATTTGAAAATGGAAGTCATCAACCCTTGAAATGTAGAAGGTGCATTGGTAAGGCCAAAAGGCATGAACAAAAATTCATAATGACCCTCATGAGTTTGAAATGCTATTTTAAGAATATCTTCAGTTTTCATTCTAATTTGATGATATCCTGAATGAAGATCCAACTTGGTAAAATAAATTGCTCCATGTAATTCATACAATAATTCATCAATCACAGGAATGGGAAATTTATCTTTAATGGTGTGCTTATTGAGCTCCCTATAATCCAGATACATGTGCCATGATCCATCCTTGTGTACCAATACTACATGAGTAGAGAAAGAACTTTGACTAGGTTGAATTATACCTTCCTCTAACATTTCTGCAATCTTACATTCAATTTCACTCTTTTGGACATAAGAATATCTATAAGGCCTAATGTTTGGAGGAACAGTTCCTGGAATCAAATGAATATCATGATCACGAATAGGTGGGAGTCCTTTGGGAGTTTCAAAAACCTTGGAATGATTGTCCAAGACTTTTTGGAGATCTGCAGAAATAGATGATTTTGATGTTGGAACTTCTAGTGAGCATAATTGTGAAATTACACCTCGTTGTTATTTCTTTAGAAGCTTTTTCATGACATTAGAGCTTATTATATTTCTTGGCTTCCCTGCAATACCTCATAATTCGACTTCCTTTCCTTCTAAATTTTTTTTTGAGAAAAGTTCTTCAAAATTAAAAGCTACCATCCCCAAAGTTTGTAACCATTGTACTCATAGTACAACATCAGCACCTCCCGTAGGAATGGAAAGCATTGTACTATTCAATACATATTCCTCGATGGTTAGCCTGATATTATGGCATTTTCCAAAGAAATTTATAGTTCCTCTATTTGCAACCATCACTTGACATTCTTGTGTTGGGTATAGGAAACAATTCAATTCCTTGGCTACCTTACAATGAATAAAATTATGGGTGCTACTTGAATCAATCAAAACTATTACCATTTTCTTCTTGATATGTCCTTTTATCTTGAGAGTTTGAGGAGTGGTAATTTCTGCCAATGCATTACATGATATGGTCAGACTCATTTCTTCCTCTTCTAGGGCTGGTTCCTAGTGTATATCCTCTTCTTTTTGAATATTCTTACTCATTTTCTTCTTCCTCTTCGCAATCTATGTAAAATAATTTCTTCTCAGCACACTTATGAACTTTAGTGTATTTGCTATCACAAATGTAGAAAAACATTTTTGCTCTTTTTTCTTCCAATTGTTGTGGTGTCAACCTTGTAGGTTATGTAAATCTAGGAGTAGCAACACTTCCACTTCTATAAATATGGAAGTGTCTTAGTTTCCACACCTTTCTTCAAAACTTCCATGTCATTTTTTTTTTCTCTTTGTGAGAGCAAAATTTGTTGCACTTGCTCTTGTAATTTTGATATGTCATGTTGCCATTCTTCATCTTCATGAGGCATAGTAGAGCCTTCTAAATACTTAATGGGTTTTGAATTCTTTTTATGGAAAATTTTAGAATCCAATACTTATATCTATTCTACAATATGCCCTTGGAATCAATTCAACTCGATTCTTCAAACAAGACTTATGCAATTTGGAAAAAAAGATACACGCCTTTTACTTGCTTTTGAGGAGCTCAATATTGAAATTGAATTATCTCTATACTTGCATATCCTGAATATCTGAAACTAGGCCCTATAGTATTCATCTGAAGCTTCTTTCAAATTCCACAGGTCTAACTTAATTTCGATTCTTCAAGTCAAAGTTATGTCCAATCTCCCACAGTGACCTAATTATGGACTGGTTCAGTAGAGAAAACTTGTACGACTTGCCACGTGTCACTGTTTGATTCTTTCACTCTGAAATTTATATACAGGAAACTAAATTCCATGCAGTTCTAGTCACATTTTGACAGAATTGAAATCTGATGCTCAGAGAGAGAGTTATGAAGATTTTCCCACGATCACCTTTTTGAGATGAAATTCGGGAGCCTGAAAACTACCTAACTTCTAGAGATCATATCTCCAAAAATATTTTGTACCAAGCTCTAAAATTTTGCAATGATGGTTCTCAGGATTTCAGCTTTATGCTCTAACAATTTCAGCTTCTAACCCTTCGTAGAACAAAAGTTACAATGAAAATTCCACGATGACCTTTTTAAGTGAAATTCAGGAGCCTAGAAAACGCCCTAACTTCCAGAGATCATATCTCCTAAAATATTGCGAAATAAGCTCTAAAATTTTGTGATGATGTTCCTCGGGATTTCGACTTCGCACTCTAGAAATTTCAGCTTCTAAACCTTTGTAGAAAAAATGCGACAATGACCTATTTGGAGCAGCAAAACCCTAGAATCCAGAGATTTGATACCAAATGTTGTGGAACCAACTCCAAAAATAGAAGAAAAGAGATATCAACCCCTTAGAAATAAGCCACTTTGAGGGGGAAATCTCCAATACATTACATGAATGAAAAATTCTTGGATGATACAAATTACAAAACCTCCTTTCTATATATAAGAGTCCATGGGGTCACAATGTAATCCTATCGGACCTAACAATAATAATTTTAGGGCACAATAATAACAATATGGCGGTTACAGGGGTACAATAATAAAAATAAGAGGGTTACACTAACAAAAATAAGGGTCTATACTAGTAATATAGGGACCTAACACAATGTGGCCCATACAATGTACAAGAGGGAAATGAAAGACTTCTATGAAGAAAACCCTCAAAAAAGAGGTGCTGCAACAATGTATTAAACTGCAAAAATGATTGACAACATTATTTGAAAGAGATGCAGCAGTTGTATATTACACTTCAGATCTAGAGTAGATCTTTGTATTAAATATTAGATATATATCAGATCTGTATAGTAGATGAGCTTCTTTACAAATTCCCCTTGCAGTTTTGAGAAAAAACATGAAATACAAAGAGTATACCCGAGATATAAAGTTGCAGATCTGCAGTAATATTTAGAAATTTCTGAAGTAAATACAATAATAAGAAAATTATATCTGAACATGACATGGATTAGATCTATAATCCATGGACACCATAGTGAAGGGTAGAACCCAAAAACTAGAGATCTCTCCTCCAAAAGTATGCCAAAACACCTTGCAACTGAATACTTGCAAATACACAGTCCTCACATGAAAACTACACGGTAGGCTCTAGTAATTTTTTGGCTTGATGCCAGGATCTGAAAATTCATCTCCAAAGATCTAATACTCTCTTACCAGGGGGATAGAAGACTTTCCCACTGAAAAGAGGCACTAGAATGGCCTAGATCTGAGTTGATCTAGCCTCCACTTGCTGCAGCTTACAAGGACAACCAAACCCTCAACAGGATTTGCATTGTAGTTGGAAGGTGAATCTTGGCCAAATGCCTGATAGTAGACAAGATCAACAAGACTCTTCCAAGAGGCCTCTTAAGGAAAGAGGTGGGATTCCGAATCAGGAACGCCCAGTGCTAAGAAAAACTATTCTCAGCTAAACAACAAGAGAATGATATATGTCTAAATAGACAATATATTCAGAAATATAATATCATCAACAACCTCCTTCTACTATCCTCCTCTTCCTTTTATAAGATAGAAGTCTTTCAAAACCCTAAACCATCTCAATGATTTAGCTTCTTTCACATGTGCCACCTCCAACTAAGACTGTGTTGTGCATCAATGAGGTTCATCCCCTCTATACAATGTTGTTGATATGGTCATGGTTGACCTAGTCAAATGTCTCAATCCCTTTCACACATAAGGGTGTTTTATTAAGATGGCCCAAATTTATCTTTTTTCACACTTGGCATTGATTTATTCACTGTTTTAGGAGTTTTTATTGTCCTCCTTTACACATTTATTCATGAAATAGGAAAATGAAACAAAATTGTATATTCCCTTTAGCTTGGGCCAATTGGGAATATTACATAGACCTTGTTCACTTCTACAGAAATCTGCATTTTATTTGCTCTATAAAACTTCAGGAAATTTTGCGCTACATCAAAGACATCCACATATTTTTATGTTTCTAAACCTTGTTTGAAACACAGAAGAAATGCGAGTTTTAGTCTGTCTTTTTCTGAACAGTATTACTAGGGTATTTATAGTTTTTTCCGTTAGTATTTTAGCTGACTATGAAGTTGACTTATCCACTGTGAATTTAGGCTGACTTGAGAGAGGTAATTCCACCATTTATTTAGGTTGTCTTCCCTTTAAGCAGAGTTTGTCTTCAACATTGTTTGAGGGTTTTTAGGTGCCCTTCTTCCACAAGGTCTTGGAGCTTATATTTCTAGACTAGATCCTTCATGAATATGACACTTAATTATATTCTATGCCTAGAAGACTCAAATGTAATGGACATCAAGAAAATGTCTACCTACATAGTAAATCTTGGTCATGAAACCCATGAATCAAGTATAACAAAATACATTTTATTATCTTTTTCTTCTTCTTTACGTAAATACACAATTACATAGTCAACATGAAGACCAACCTAGTTACACTTTTCAACACTCCATCTTAACTAGGGAGGTATTTATTGAGGTACATGGTAAATTTCAAGCTCAAGAATCTCATAATAAGAATCGTATTGGTAATCACATCTATATAGCATCATATCAACCATCATTTTCCTAGTGTGAGGCCTTGACTAACAGCCCCATCTCTTAATGAGACATTGGGCTACAATTCTCATGAGACACATGAGTAATAGACACCATAGTTATTGTCTCTCCAAGGTACATACCCCACCTAGGTGTTCCTAGAGTATGACCTTCTTGGACTATTCTTGTCTTGGGTAGCCAGTCCTCAAAGAATATCGGTCCATGATTGCTCTTATCTTGAATTCTCTATCTCATTCTCAAAGAGTATTAAATGCTAGATGATTACCTAATCATCCATTATGTCTTCTAAGTGAAGACCAGAAGGATGTGTCTATCCATTCTCTTCACATGGCCTTCACTAAGACTTACGGTTGTTAGTCCAGGTCTAGTGCATGGCACATGAAATAGAGAATCACATACGTCACTCCCTCTCAACACATGAAGGACATACTTCGAGTTTCTTCCAAGAAAGAAAATTCCCACGAGGCTCCCTTTCAACCAGTGTCCTACAGCAAAAATCTAGCTACTCATGAAGAATTCCTCCTCTCAATTTCATGGATTTCAATATTGAGGAATATTCAACTTTTGGCTTCATAGGGCACAGGCCATCCATCAATTTCATTCACAAGTCATCTCCACTATCATAAAGTGATTCATTAGTCTTTCTCCTCTAGTCCACCATTATGCCATGCTGCTTTCCTTTGAATCATCTATAAGGATCATACATCCTTACTCATGATTAGCAGCCCTACACAAATTCATCTAGATAAACACATACATATGAACTTTTGAAACAAAATCTACCTCAGTGATGATCTTTCACCATGAAATCTCGCTGTATGCATTGACATCCTTTATTCAGATTGACACATCTCCTAATGATATGTTTTGTCAACAGTATTCTTCTTTACCAGACTTCTGTCAAAGTCTATGTATCCTCCCAAAAGATCTCCTAGTAACATCTTCTTGGCTTCCGGATGATAAATTTCTCTTGACATGGTTGCATTTCATGATCTATTCCTTTTTTCACATTCTTCATTCCCTGGAACTTATAAATTTTCCAGTTCCTTGTGGATATACAAGCACCTCATATTCCATGAGGATATATATATATAATGTTCATTTCATCTGTTAGCGCACTGAGAGATCCTCCCTCAAAGATCAAGCTTCTAAATATAGAAGTCTATTACCTACAACCATATGACATGACTTCATAACATTTAGTTTCAACATACAAATATATACATACATTATATATTTTTCATTTAAGTCATCCTTAAGTAGTTTTACTAGAATGAATAGCTTCATTCCCTTGGCCTGCTCCATCAATATGTCATCACATCCCAGAATTATGTTTTCCATGATGACCCTTGATCTTGATGACTAACTTCCATCATTATAGTTATCAGAAAGGTTTTCCAGGAGCTATTTTACCAAAAAATCCTACTATTCTTTGATCAGGATGCTACACTTCTTCCTATCATACATCCAACATAAATCACTTAAAATAGAAGATGATGTTAATCATAATAGAGATCCCTCACTTCTTCTTTCTTATATTTCTTTGCATAAGGTTCTTCTCTCATTTCTGAGACATGGGATTATTCCCTATTTCTCTTGTCCTTTTCAAATTTAGGACAATATATTTTATAATTCCCAAGTTCATCACATCCAAAGCATCGTTCTCTCTCCATATTATTATGAAGACCAAACTTACCAAATATTCCATTCTTCCTTGAAGTGGCTGCAAAGGCTTGATTCCCTTCACTTTATCATGTAACACCTTTCGCTTTCAATCTTGATTCCTCTATTTTACATAGAGACCCTAAATCGTGAAATGGTGTGGCTTCTTTATTCCCGTATAAACCTGAAGTGAAGTTTCCCCATTCATCTAGTAGAGATTTCAACACCATAAATATTAAGAATCTTTGATGTCAAATATTACCTACTTGATGTGTGGATTCTTTGAGTTAAGGTTGAAAGTCTTCTTTGAGATGGCTTGAGGATTTTTCTTGCAAATTGACTTGACTTTCTCAATGTAGATTTTGACCTTTGCTTTCATGCTTTCTAGAAAACTGAATTTTTATCCTTGAGTGTCTTCTTGTCCAATAGCCCTTTGACTTTAGCACCTTTGCTCTAATACCATGTTGATAATTTTTTAAGGTCGAAGATTAATTCAAATTATCTTCTTGATAATTACTTATGAGCTTACCTGAGACACTTATCTAATTTATTCTTTATCTTATTTAATCTTTCATCAAGTCAATTATAAAAATACAAAAGTCACAAGGTTAGGCTCCTTGAGCTAGGGCGAAACCTCTCCCTCTTGGAGAGGAAAATCTGTAATGAAATATTCTTATATATCTTCAAATGAAAAGTACCATGACCAAGACACAGACCCTTGACCTATTAATGCCTCTAAGACCTTGTCATAGCTTCTTTATCTGCCTTCAATGCCGATCTTTCATTTCTACGCTGACTTGCATTGTTCTTGACCAATATTAGTGAACTTGATCTCTAACTTGATCTTCCTTGATTCTTCTCTGATCAAAAAATTTCTTATTCCTCAAAATTATCTGAGGTATATCACTGTATTTTTGAATACTAAAGGTCGGAATGTAAATCTCTGATTTACCTTACCTCTACTCTCAGGCTTGAATGCACTTCAGTTGCTTCAGGATGCATTTAAAAAACCACATTTACATCAACTGCTTCAGATCGTATTTCACCCAGACTTAGTTACCAATTCTCAACACTTTAGTTCTTCTATATGTCTTTATTGTCTCTTTGATGATTCGTGTTTATAGCGATGGCATATTTACTTAAGACAGAATGTAGCCCAAGACATATCTGCATATACAGACTTATAGTGTGCTGTAATACCTTATAATCATTTGCCATAAACTGCAATAATATATTCACAATTAGACCCTATTCACTTCCATAGAAATCTACACTTTATTTTCTTTATAAAACTTCAGGAAATTCTGCACTATATCAGAGAAATCCACATATTTTTCTATTTCTGAATCATTTCTGAAACACAGAAGAA
This sequence comes from Pinus albicaulis, assembly GCA_034641835.2. Lineage (NCBI taxonomy): Eukaryota > Viridiplantae > Streptophyta > Pinopsida > Pinales > Pinaceae > Pinus > Pinus albicaulis. Next base: position 119,711,505 of record CM076571.1, on the reverse strand, counting down.
ATGTGAGTTTCAGTCTGTATTTTTATACGTATTATCACTAGGGTATTTATAGTTGTTTACGTCTATATTTTAGCTGACCATACAACTGACTTATCCACTATGAATTTAGGATGACTTGAGAGAGACAATTCCATCATTGATGTAGGTTGTCTTCCTTGTAAGTAGAGCTTGTCTGTAACGTTGTTTGAGGGTAATTAGGTGCCTTCTTCCACAAGGTCTTGGAGCATATATTGTTAGACTAGATCCTTCATGATTATGACACTTAATTATATTTTCTACCTAGAAGACTCAAAGCTAATAGACATCAAGAAGAAGTCTATCTACAAAGTAAATCTTGCTCATGAAACCCATGAAGCAAGTACAACAAAATACATTTTATTATCTTTGTATTATTATTTACATAAATACACAATTACATAGTCAACATGAAGACCAACCTAGTTACAATTTTCAACATCATTGTGGTATCTTCTCATTTGAAAATATTTGATTATTCTGTACATAAAAAGTTCTTGTTGTATCCTTGAAAAATTTGCATAATTGTCTTGATTTCTCTCTGTAATACCTTGATTTTCCTCACTTCTTTCAATTGGGCTTGATTTCCGCAAGAGGGTTGTTATTTTTTGTCTAAATATATTGTTACAACATTTTTTCTTGTTTTATTTATTTATTTTTTCTTCAAGGAGGTGTTTCCTTTAAACTCTAGAAGAAGCATTGCAAGTGGCCTGATTATAGCAATCATCAGAAGTTGTCTCTGATCATGGGAAATACAACCCTAAGAGGTTGAAAATTCGGTATGTTGTACCTATGGAAAAATTTGGCTAACATCCAGTTAGATATGTTATAAGAAGTTCACAAGTAGGAGATTGGAGACCATACTTTTGCACATAAATATGCACTACTCCTCAAATATCAGGGTAAGTGCAAGAGTATTTATTGAATATAGTTTAGTTACATGATACAACTATCCAACAACTCCACAATAGAGATACCAACATGGAAAAACAAACTTAAAATCGATCGATGCACTCAATTTCATGGGAAGTTCATGAACATTTTTATTTTCTTATATAATGCACTTTTACTTACCCAGATCTGGAGATCACAAGAAAATGGTATTCATAATAAAGTTTTCTCGGTGAAGAAATTCATTTTTCCTGCAAGATCAGGTTACATAGCTATAATGTCTCGTGTTTTTTCATACAATCGATCGAAAACATATCTTCCAATAAGTTTGAAGGAAATCCCACTCAAATTATCAGAGAATCTCCAAGTGATCTCATTAAAAAATTATGTTTATCCTTATATGTTGTTTATTGTTTCTCTTCACTGTGTTTTTCATATAGATTCATTTCAACTCATTCATATCAGATATAATCCGGCTCTTGGTTCCAATTTAAAGGTTGAGTTCTCAACATTTTTTTTTCTTTATTTGGAAATTTATGTGGTTTAATAGGTTTCAAGAGATGGGAATCTCAAATAGTTGTTGATCAAGCTAATGCAAGTTTTATAGGTAGAATGTGTGGCTTCAATCCCTGATGTCTTAAATTTGGCCACAGATTCAGGAGATAGAATGGTCATCCTTCACCCACATTTATCATAAGATCAATGAAATAAAAAATAATCTCTCTGAGGAGGCATTCAAGTAGCCAGCTGATGAACTATCAACAAGATCAAGGTTGTGGTACGACCAAAAAAAGGAAACTCGCAAAATTTAAGCTAACAAAAACCCCTACTCATGAAGCTGAGAACTTGTCTCCCTCAAGGACCACTGCCTTCTCCTTCATTAAGCAATACTTATTCAACAACTCACTCAACTGCATCATTTCTATACCGCCAACAGTCCATTTATGCTATTATTCCCATAACATTTTTCTAATAATATGATGTTTCATATCGGTGAATGTCAATGCAAATTTACTATTTGAAAACCAAATTTTCATCCCTTGTACCTAATGAGCCTTCTTCATTGAATATTTTCTTCAATTGTGTTTTCTTTACTAATTTTTATCATTCAATGGTTTCTTATATGCCAAGATTCTTCTCTATTTCATGCCTTACGACGTTTCCTTTGCAACATCTAGTGCAATTGCTAGTTTAAAGTTTTACACATATTTAAAAAAATAAAAAAATTTAGTTCATGGAATGTAACTCAATTAACAGTCACCTTGTTGCAAATTATTATGTTAAAACATAACATTCAAAGTTCAAATCCCCTTGAGTGGCCAACCAAAAAATAATATATTTTATCTGTTGATTTATTATATTTTTAAAATGTTGTTTGATGAAAAACAAAAAATATAATATAAAAGAAATAAATATGACATGATTGAATTTCATATGGTTTGAATATATATTTTCAAAAATAAAAAATATAATTATCCACTATCCACTCATGGAATATCAATCCAGACTTCCCAATGCTAATGATTTTTCCTTAATTTATAACTGTCTTAAATGGGTTTCATCTTAATTGTTATTGTCTTAAGTCACTATTGTGTTAAATATAAAGTTTTGTCTTAAATATTTTTGTCTCAAAGTGCTTTTGTATTAAATATAAAAATTTGTCTTAAAATATTTTTGCCTCAAATTTTTTTTTCTTAAAATATTTTTGTCTCAAACTTCTTTTTGTCTTAAATATAAAGTTTTGTCTTAAAATATTTTTGTCCTTTTTTGTCTTAAACATAAATTTTTGTCTTAATGTCAGTTTTTGTCTTAAATATAATGTTGTCTTAAAATAATTGTCCTAATTTTTTTTTGTCTTTAATATCTTTGTCTCAAATTGTTTTTCTCTTAAAATATTTTTGTCTCAAATTGTTTGTCTTAAATGTAAAGTTTTGTCTCAAACTATTCTTTTCTCACACTATTTTTTACTTAAATTTTATATTTAAAACAATTCAATTGATATTAAATTTTAATATAAAATAACTAAAATAAAAAGTGACTTTTTAAGACAGAAGATTGCTTTTGTTATAAAAAAATGCCTTAAAAATGCCCTTAGTGTAGTAGTGATATTATAGCTGTATCAAGCTATGTGTCTCCATCAAGTTGCATAGCAGGATGGAGCTATGTAGTTTAATTGAAGGTTTTATTTAGTCCTAGATGGACCTTTTAAAAGCTTGATGGAGGGCTTAAAAAATACCCTCACAAAGATTCATTTTTAACCTTAGGAACACAAGTTCTTCCAAAAAAGAGTAACCCAACTCCATCAAATTCACCCTTATTTTATTTTGAAATGACAATAATATAAAAAATATTCATCTTAATTGGCTTATTCATAAAATAAATAAGTATGTATTATTGTTTTGTGTATTTATCTTCTCATGAGAATAATATAAAATGTAAACAATTGAAATAAATTATATACAAAATAATTACTTTAAATCTGTTGTATTTATGGTGCAAACTTACATAAATGAATTTTAGTTTTACATGTAAACATGACAAAAAAATAAATATTATAAAATAAATATTTGTGAGTTTGGTTCTAATTTATTTATTCATAATATAAATATTTTTAATTTTTTTGTAGTTATGGTGGCAACTCACATAAATAAATCCACTTATACATACCAACATGACAAACAAAAAGTTAACTACCCTACTTTATAGAACTTGTCAATATAGCATACACCACTACTTTAAATATATGGTGATATACTCCACTTCCAATAAGATCAATAGAAATTTACTTCACTTTAACACCATATAGTAAGAATGCTGCTAAGTTGTCCATCAAAATGGTGATATACTTTATTTTTAATATGATACATAAAAATTTACACTATATTAACACCACATAACATAAGTGGAGCTAAGTTATGGTTATATACTTCATTTTTAATATGATACATAAACATTTACACCACATTAACATGACATAACATAAGTGGTGCTGACTGATGGTGCTAAAAGAGAATTTTTCTTATTGTGACTGTCACAAGGATTCTCCTAGTTACATGGCTGCTAAGCACAGGGTTCCAAAAATGCCCATAACCACATAAATGTTTTGCTTAAATTACCTATATTTCCTATATCTAAAGTGCCATTTTAACAACCTAGTTTTTTTGTTTTTTGTTTTTCCACGTGTATTCAAACTGTATAATTTGGATTGTTACACTTTGAAGAATTAAGTTTTAAAATGCACAACAATAATGCAACACCACACCCAAACATCTCTAAATAATTTTTCTTTTAAATAATATATATTATCTATGAGAAAATATTTCACCAACCTATTTTATTAAAATATAAAAAAAAAGAAAAGAAAAAAAAGCGACGTTTTTAAATTTACATTGCACAGAGAAAATAAGAAAAAAATAAATAAATGATCAAACTGTTATATCGTACATTGGTACCAAGAATCTACCTTTAACCAAAAAAAAAAAAAAAATAAAATAAAATAAAATAAAATGTTTTTTTAAGTAGATAATCATTTCATTGGTCAAAAAGTAAAATTGAACAAATCTAACTTATACTGGAATTCATTAGTCAAAACGTAAAGCGGAACAAATCCATGTTACAATGGAATTAGCAACCACCTGCTTCACCTCGGCTTTTACTAACTCATGTTGGACTATATTTGTGAGCTCAAGATTTTATTTGATTGTGCAAGTACATATCTATGTATTTGTTAAATTCTTTCTCGAGCAGCGTGGAAAAAACGTGAAGAGAGCCCTGCAAATTCTTGTTATCTGATATATATTTTGATGATTTATACTCGTAAAATTATTTCAATTTCTAGCCTTGATCCAGTGATATATTGAATATAACTTTAAAAAATATATATTTTACTGATTTGATGTTTAATATTTAAATCAATAACTATGTAATTAATTTAAACTACATTATTGGTTTTGGATAAGTAGTCAACTATACTATATTTAGAGTTGGGTGATTTCATTAAATTTAATATTTCGATTAGGTTTATTTAGTAATATTGAGATGATTTGAATGTATACTCTTTTCTGTAAAATTACTGGTTCAATTTCTAGTCCTGATCTAGTGATATATTGAATATGAACAAGATGTAGTCTTCCTAAACTTTAAAAAATATATACTTTATTGATTTGATGTTTAATATTTAAATCAATAACTATATAATTATATGTACACAATTTTATCATCTTTGTTTTGTGATAAAATTGGGTACTTTGAAAATGGGTAGAAGTCATAAAAAAATGTTACAAACACAAAGATATATATATTTCATGCAAAGAGATTTATTACTAGAAAGTGTTATGTTAATTAATTGTTTTATTAAAGGAAAATTTGGAAAACATTAGTAATTTAGAAAGGTTTTAGTATTTTAGTCTTTATTGCAAATTAAAGAAAATTGATTTATGGAATTTCTAATAAATAAAATTAATTAAAATTTTCCTTATGAGATGGAATTCTTTCGAGAGGGGGTTTTCAAATTTTTTTATAATCTTTATTATGGTTTGAGAATAAATTGAGTTAATTTGTTTTAATAATATTATTGATTTGGAATGCTCAATTTTGATTTTATTCATTAGAATTTTTGTTTTTTAAAATTTGAAAAATAAACATGATTTTATTTTAATACCTAATACCTATAATTGGTTGTTGATTGAGCTTGTTCCCTTCTTTTCTATAAAAAAAAAATACTTTATCAAAAAAAATGAGAAATGTTACAAGTTCCAAAAATTTAACACTTCAAAATATGTATTCACACAAAATATATAATCAAAAAATAAATTTTATTTATGATTAGTATAAAGGTCTTTCCAGTGAACAGAAACTAAAATAAAAAATGACACACAAACATTTGTAAGAAATGATTAAAGTATCCACAAACATGCTACAGATGGTGCATGATTTCAAAGAATAGCCATGGATGAAGGAGAGGAGATGGTCTTTGATTTCAAAGAATAGACATCGACACGCGAGGACTCTACATTGCTTTTAAATACCTTTTAGTCTAAACCCAAGATTTATTTTAATTACCTTTGAGTCTAAACCCAAGTGAAATTGAAGAAATTAACACAATCTATTATATTTATTGTACTTTTATTAAGGTGATATAACAAGTTAGAAAGATATCAACTTTGGTCATACTAGTGAAAATAACATAAGAAAGAAAAAAAATTATAAATGAATTTCATATACGTACAAATAGATATTATTTTTATTGATTATATATATATATATGGAAATGAGATTTAGAAAATATTAAATTTATTTTCTATTTTATATATCTATATATATATGAAGATTTAAAAGTAATAATAATAATAATAAGTATGTGTGTATATATAGTTATATTATATTAAGTATTATTACTTGATATAATTTTTTTCACTATATTTAATTGGGTTGGAATTAATAAAAATCTTTTGGTAATAATTACATCGAGGAATGTGATTACTATTGAAAGATTTGTATTCATTTTATGGATCATAAAAGCAAAATTCCTAATATTAAGTTGGAATTTCTATGTAAATATGATATATAATATATATATATAGACACATGCCCAAACATGTGTGGACAGAATTGGAAAAGCTATATCTTTTGCTAAATGCTTTATTTACTTAGATCTAGATACAATATGGATGAATATTAGTATGATTGATTTGTGCAACACTTAGTAGATCACATAATTCTGAGTTAGTTTTGTATGTATGTATTTATAGGTGTGTCCATATATATTTATATATACGTGCATGAATGAACACACTCACGTATATTAATTTATTTTTTATTTTTATTTATTTATTTATTTTTATTTATATTTATATTTATTTATTTTTTTTATTTTTTTATTTTTTTTATTTTTTTTTCTAGCTAGAGGAATCGACAACGGTGGAGGTATCGTACTCTGGCGTAACACGAGGTCGAATCCCCCAGCCTACCACTATAACCCCTAGGGGAGGGATCGCGAGGGCCCACACACATGCCTCCCGGTGATCGACTAAGCCTTTTGGGCATCACTGTCGGGGATTGCACTTGTGACCTGCATATCAACACAAACGCCTTAACAAATGTCTACGAGCCATTAGACCAAGCCCCACGGGCTCGTATATTAATTAATTAATTAACTATACTAAATAATCTATTAAATAGCTGAAATGACATATGTATCAATCTCAAAATTCATGGAATATTTTTTTTTGCACTAAGATAAATAAAAATGTTTACCACCCACCATAATTTATGCAAATATTTGCATAAATTTAGATAGCAGGTTAGTGTCCACAAAAAAAAAATTAAGTTATGCAATTTGTGGTAGAAAATGGAAAAATTATTAATGTTGTAATCAAAGAGAACTCAATTATTTTATCTAGATATTTTGTAGTCCCCTGTAGGGTTAATACCCTATTAAAGAAATAAAGAAAAAATAGGATATATATATGTATATATATTCAAGACATTTTCACTAACCTCCCTCTTTTTCAAATTTTTTAATTTTATCCCTACATGATTAACAAACTTTAGTCATTATATGTTGAAGTAAATTATATCTTTCAGCCATGGATATTACCAAATGTAATATAGGATGTGTATATTTATTAGGGTACTACAAAATCTAATGTAGGATGTGTATATATATTAGCATATGTGTGTACATGTTATGTAAAAATGAGTTATTTATGTTATCAATACTTTAAATATATTATATTGGCAACAATATCATGTTATCAATGAAGCAGATGTTTAAATAGAAGGAGTCTCATTACTTAATAAAAGTATATATTATCATCCATATGAACAATGATATGAAAATCATTACATTATAAATTACCAAGGAATTAAAAATATAAGTTGAAAATCCTCCTTATGATTAAAAAAAAAAATGTTAGCGTGTTATATTTTCATTATATATCAATGAGATTAGCTTAGAGTTGTGTAGACTTATTCAACAAAATTGTTGTAATAGTATGAAGAAATAAATGTTTTTTTTTCTTCATCTTCGTTTAACTATAGTAAAAGAGTGAGGGGACAAATTATGGAAAATTAATACAATATATTAATTATACATCATTTCGATGATGACAATTTATATTATACTGGTAGTGAAGAAAATAAATTTCCAACTAGAATTTGTGTCAATACAAAAAAGTTAGGGAAGGATCCTCTTATGGTTTATTAAGGAAATACATTTTTCATTGATTGTTAGATGAAAATTTCTCCATCATTTAAAAGATGGTTAACTGAGAAAGTTTGAAAGTGAATGAAATCCACGATTGATTATTGCATGATTAAAAATACTACAAAAATGATGTATTTGTAACATAAATGAATGTGAAGTTATGGAAAGAAAAGAAAAAATTTTGGTTGGAAGGTTAGTTTACATATGTATTCTTACAAGATGCATAACATTTATTTGATAGATGATACCAACAAATCATACAAACTTTTCAAAATAATTATTAACATCTTATAACAATAAGAATAAGTGTGAAAATTATGTGGCACATTCTAGAATAATAATAATCACTTTAGATAATAAGGACAGTGTCATAAAGTGTATTAAGGGAGAGAAAAGTAAAGAGATGGAAATTTACATGAATAAATATGAGGATAGAGAATAAATAGTTGGTACTTAGTTAAATGGAAATAAAATTTAAGTTATTTACCTTTGATTAATAAAATAAAATAAAAAAATCCATGTTTTATCACAATAATATTTATGTTATTTAAGTATAACAACCTAAGTAGCATTTCTAGAAAACATTAATCTAAAGTAAATAGTAATAAAATGAAATAAAGACAGACAATTTATGATAAAAAATGAATATGTGATCATGAGTTCATTGATGATTATAAAGCCTTTGGAAGAAAACATGACATAGAGTAAGAGAATCATGACATTTTCAAGGTAACATTAATGAGGGGAAATACTACAAATGAAATGAAATAAATCGAATAAAAATACTATAAAATAAGTGAAGTGATTAAGAATATGTGATACCACAATCAATATACAATGTTGTGTAGGTTTAAATTGAAAGAACAATAAATCGTCAGTAAGAAGAAAAGAAGTAAGTCGTACCAAGAGATGGTAGACATAAGTTATCTATTCTATTATGCACTTCACCCTTAACTGTTCTCACTTCATAGCCTAACTTGGAGGTGGTGCTTATGCTGGAAAACTATGGTTGGGTAGTGAATAACTCAAATTCAAAAAATTACTATAGATACTCTTGAACAAGATATATTTTATTACTATTTACTTTATTATGTTCAATAATGCTATGCCATTTCCTTACTTTATTTCTAATTCATGTGCATATAATGGCTACTTATTTTCCATTTCAATGGGAAACATTTATTTTTCAAGATATATATATATATATATATATATATATATATATATATATATATATATATATATATATATATATATATATATATATATATATATGATTTTTTTTCAAAAGTAAACTAAATGTGATACATGCATCTTTACATATTGTATTGTCCATGAGAAATGGTTGTGAGAAAGGTATTTATGAAGCTAATACACTTCATAAAGAAAGTTTAGAAAAATATTCTGTATTTCACCAAAGTGATTGTGTTTTTTGAGTTAACAATCATTGTTAAGGGTAAGCAAAAAAAAAATTGCATGCATCATTCTTAATGGCAAGTGGAAGAAATTTCTATCAATGTGACCTAGTTAGTTTATTAGATGTTAAAATAGCAACACCCACTTCAGGTATACAATAAAAAAAATAAGGCCACAATGTTTCGGTGTCCATTCTATGTAGATTTATTTTAGTGGAATATATGATAAATCATGTTTTAGCGGTGATAGACACATGGTAGAAATTGCATTCAGTCATGCATTACATTTTAGCGAGAAGGATATGAATACTATGTTAAAAGACCTAGATGATACAATGTTAACTTAAAAAAAAATGGGTTGAATTGGTTGTTCAAGTTGGATAGAGTGACATGTTATGAAGATCCACCTAGAGTGTTGGTATTTATTATGATGAATAGACCAAAATGATGTCAATTATAGCATCCATCAATGAAAATGATTTATGGAATGTAAATGATAATGGAAACTCCATAAAACCCAAAATAAAAAATATCAAGAAAGAGAATTCACAAATCTTATAGTAATATAATTTAATGAATATTATTTTCATATTTATTCAAATCTTTATCTCGAATTATGATCTTATTCACAATCAGTCATTTGGGGAATGGAGTATCCAAGAAGAAAATATCTAGGTCCAAACGACATGAGGTTTGTGAATATAGAGACCAAACGACCTAGTCATAAATAAAGAAAACTCCATCACATAACATAAATTATCTATAATTCCCTAAAAATTATTCATATGATACAATAGGACAAGGATAGCCCAAGATCTTTTACCTAGAATGATGCAAAGACTATATGTCGCAACTATCCCTCACTTTTGACCATTTTTTATGCCCATTTTGACTTAGATAGCTACCTATGCTAAGGCTCTATTTGTAGTTCCATGTTATTTTATTTATGAATGATACGTAATATTGATGCATTTTAGTTGGAAAAATGAAACTATTTATATAGATCATTTGAATGATTAAGTGTTGTTGATTAAAATATTTGATGTATGATTTACCTGAAGTATGACTTACCTGGTTATGGTTTATTTTTTTTATGACTTATGAATGTTATTATTGTTTGATATATGGCTTAAGGACATTTATCATAATTTTGGTTTACCTAATGTAATATTTATTTCCATTATGTTGTTATGAGGTACGAAATTGGCACATGGATACTAGACTCAATAAAATGATGTTTAAGATCACTTATATATATATATATATATATATTGTTGTTATGTATATGCATGAATGAGAACTAACTTATAGATTGGAAAGAACTATATTATAACCAAGATCGATGCTTCCAATGGAGGAATATTGAGACATCCAATGAGGAATGGTATGATGTACATTGTTCTAATACATTTTGTAGCTACTTGATATGAAATATTATGGAATAGATAAAGTGTAAATGGATAGTAAAAAGACTACCTCACTAGATTATTTGATGAAAAATATCCAACCAACATTGTAGTGTGGTCCATATTAGGGTGTTGACCCTAGTTTTTAGGAGGGGTGAAGGAATTTCCCACCATGTAACCTCCAAGTCGACAATCATGGGAGGGCGGTGTGGAATCGTGGGAGGGAAGTAATGGATGTGCCCCCCTACACATGTGATGATATTTCCAGTTTCCTGATGGGGAAGTTAGGTCAATATAGTTGACTCTTTCGCCATATTGGTTTTATCAGTGGTTAGATCGATATAACCGATGCCATAGTATATTTTGCCAAAGAATGGATAGGATGGGAGCAGTAGTATGTTAGGAAGGATAGGAAGATATAGGTTAGTTGTAGACTATTTATGGGAAAGGATATCATTTCTTGACTTACTTAAATTGATTACTATATCTCTCTCTATTTTGTTATGCCTTGTTTTCAAAACTTATTTCAAAATCCTTCTGTAGTTTTCACTCTAACTTCGGGAAGAATTTTTCTGAAGGAGGGTTGTATGTAATTCCCCACTTGATCCTATCAGGAAACTTTTGATTAGTGTTTAGTTAAAATGAAAATACCGACTTATAATTATTGAGTAATATTGATATATATATATATATATATATATATATATATATATATATATATATATATATATATATATATATATATATATATATATATATATATATCTACACTTGTGAATTTGTAATTTTTTTTTATTGATATGCCTTTTATTATATGTTATTATTTATATTCCAGTGTGTCATATCAAATCTACTTTAGATAACATATGGTATTCTTAAATTTATTTCTAAATTAAATATCTATAATTTATTCCAACATGTCTTCTCAAATCTACTTTTAGATAAGATATGTTCTTCTCCAATTTATTTCTAAATAAAATATCTATATTTGATTCCAATGTGTCGTATCAAATATACTTTTAGACAAGAAGTGGTATTCTCCACTTTACTTCTAAATCAAATATCCATATTTTATTTCTAATGTGACTTCTCAAATCTACTTTTAGATAAGATACAGTCTTGTCCAATTGATTGCTAAATAAAATATCTATATTTAATTCCAATGTGCCATCTCAAATCTAATTTTAGATAACATATGGTCTTCTCCAATTTATTTCTAAATCAAGTGTCTATATCTTATTTCCAACGTGTCTTCTCAAATCTACTTTTAGATAAGATATGGTGTTCACCAATTTAATTCTCAATAAAATATTTATATTCATATCTACTTTTGGATAAGATATGTTAAGGAAATTCAATGTTAATAAATTTAAAGGATGATGGGAGTAGGTCATGGAAGTAATGGTAAGTAGTTGAGGTGGATGAGAGGAAGAGATAGAAAGGGAGAAGGTGATACGGGGGCATTATACACTAGCCCGCAATGTACGACAATGTAGGAAGTTTGTCCACATGTTGTGGCTAGGAGGGTTCAGAACATTTGAATTGTAACAGCTAAGTGTCAATACCTTAGCTCACTGTATCATTTAGATTAGTTAGATTTGTAGAAGTCGAATGGTTAGTCCATCTGTCATGTTTTTTCAAATAATTGTAATTAGGCTCTTGAATTACCATAACGGTCCTCACAGAGGAACTGAAAGGACATATATTGATGTATATAAATGTAATCCCTCGAATGTATAGAGGAGGAGCAAGAAGAGGAGAGATTTCTGCTATAAACTCTGTGTGTTACAATTATTTCCAGTTAAATGATTTCAAAGCCCATTCGCCATTGGATTGACTCGAACCTCTATCTGTGAAGAGATTGTTTAATTGCGAAACGATTGAAGTATGTGCATATATAATTACCGGGTTGAACTATTGTGTAGGTTCCGCATTTCCCTGTCAATTGATTCCCTCAAAGTTGTTCGAATAGGCTCTGTCGAATAAATTCCCACTTACTGAAGAAGTCTGCGTAAATCTTGGTCGTTGAACTCGATTTAATAGAAATCCCGCTTAATAAAGAAATTACATTTGTTCGTTGTTGATTAGAATTTCCAACCCAAGTAGCAAACTTGAGTTAAGGCAGATGAAGGAGCGCGCAACCCCGAATGAACCTTGGTTAGTCACTGTACAAAAACCACGGTGGAATTACAAAGGCGGGTTACCCATATCGCACCGCTTTTAGTGTATAAGCGGTATTTTCCGGTCGAGGAGCGATTCCATAGAGGAGTCGACGAGTGGCAGGGCGGACCCGGGGAAAACCGTTGTCAAAGCGCTCCATCGCGCGTTAAAGTCTGGCGTTGGAAGACGAGAGATATTGACGAGAGTCGTTGATCTGGGAAGGGGTCATCGGACGGTGGTCGTTGGATAAAGGTGCGCGGAGGATAGCCAGGTACGATATGTGCATTTGATTGGTTATTGATATATACATATAGGTGGGGCCGGAGCGAAAGCTCTATTACAAAGGTTTTGCTTACAAAGCGTGGAGTATTAATATAAAGCCCGAAGGTTTAACCATTGGATATAAGGTTGGCGGTATAATATAAAGCCGAAATATATATAATAAAAAGGTCGTTGTTTATGCTATTTATCAAATTCCTCGAATTTGATAAATACACCAAAGAAGTCAAATGAGACCACGAGGAGTCCAAAGAACGAGGTTTGAAAGGGAATGCTGACAGACACGACTACGTTGACCATCTCTCCTTAGGGCTCCAAAATTCAGTTTTGTTGCGTCATTTGTGGTATCAAAGCTGTTGTTTTGAGTTGTTTTTGCAGAAAGCTGACATGGCAATCCGAGTTGGTAGAGGTGCTGGCAGACGGATACCTGTTGCCAACGCTGAGGTGTTGGGGATGTTGCAGAGGGTCAAACCTAGAATGGATGCCATGGACCGAAGACAGCCCAGAGATCCTGAAGACATCAGCGAACCTGAAACAGAAGAAGCTGAAGAAAATGTTGAAATTCCTCCTGACATGAGGCTCCTTAGAACTGTTCTGGGGTCTGCAGTTAAGCCCAGAATTGAAGTGTCGAGTTATGCAGGGGGACTGAATCCAAAAGAACTAGTAGACTGGATAAATGAAATGAACAAATGCTTCGATTATGAAGAAATAAGTGAAGATAAAAGGGTCAGGTTCGCAGTGACAAAGCTGAAAGGACATGCTGCACTTTGGTGGGATGGAGTGCAGGCAGAGAGGAGGAGAGTTGGCAAACAATCTATCAAGAGCTAGACCAGAGTGATGGCTAAATTGAAAGGTAAATTCTTGTCTAGTGATTATCAACTGACATTGTATAAGCAGATGCAGAACCTGAGACAGAGGTTGCTGACAGTGAAAGAATACACAGAGGAATTCTACAGAGTAAGCATAAGAGCTGGGCAATTTCAAGATTTTTAAAGAAGCGCATATATGTGAATGGTCTCAAGGCTGGAGAGTCAAGATGAGATTGGTCTCTGTCTCCCAAGGCAGTGGAAGGCCATGCAGATGGCCTTGAAAGAAGGAGAAACTCTGAGGAAATGATGCGCGAGAAGAGGTACTTTCCGGGGAAAGGAAAGTCAGGGTGGTAGAGGAAAGCCTAATACACCCAGGGATGGAGCTAACAGTGGCTCACCTCAGAATTCATCTACAGAGGATGATGCAAGAGGCAGAATTGGTTCTTATAGAGGAAGAGGAAGAGGAGGCAGAGACAGAGGCAGAGGTAGAGAGTTGAGGTGTTATAGATGTCAGCAAGTGGGACATAAGCACTAGGAGTGTCCAGAGAATGTGGGTGCTGGTCCAAGAAATGCTATTGTTGCCCAGGCTAGATAAGAGGTAGAAATTGAAGAAGAAATTATTCCAGAGAGGGGAGAATCCTTGGTGGTAAATAAGGTCTTGTTGAAGCAAGATAAAGAGGTCACTAAGCCTGCACAAAGGAAGACTTTTTTTAGGAGCATATGCAAAGTCCAAGGGAGATGCTGCTAGCTAGTCATTGATAGTGGTAGCACAGACAATCTGGTTTCCACTGAGGTAATAGAAAAGTTGAAGTTGAAGACAAGGGAGCATCCCACTCCCTACAGGGTGGGTGTCCACAGTTTGCCTGAGGGCACCCGGTGGTTGTAAAGCGATAGAAGTGTTACACCATTTTTTGGTCATCTAACCCATTTTCAATTAGATGAACCCAAGTACACCATTTAAGACCAATTTTACCCCAAGTAAAATTTCTTTCACCACATTTGTTTACGTTTCTTGGTCATATTTAACTCAAAACAAGGTAATCAATTAAATACATCATTATTTATTTAATTATTTCCCAAGAATAAATTATTTAAATCATTATTTAAATAATATTCTTAGTTAAATTTGACTAAATCACATATAAATAATTAAATAAACCATTATTTATTTTATTATATTCCCCTCATCTCCCTTAAAATAATAAATAAATGTTTATTTATTTGTTATTTATAAATAAAAGGAATTAATGAAGTGAAAAGCCCTTTTCCCTCCAACAAATATAATAAAATATTCCTAAAAGGTGCTTCTAGAATTCGATTAATAATATTTTATTCATGCACCGAGTTCTAGACCGCCCCAATATTTTGTTATAAATAGGGTGGTTTTCCCCATTCATTAGTCACCTCCATTTCATTAGATCACTCTGGATCTTCTCTTGGTCATCATTTTCCATTTTGTTTTGTGAACTCCCATTGAGTTCCATGTTTGCTTTTCCATATCCATAAGAGAGAGAAATGTTAGATTTGAAACACTGAGGACTTCCAAGGACCCATCCCACTGAGGAGAACCGGAAAACACCTTTCTTGTTTTCCTCTCAGGTGCCCCATTCATTAATATAATATAAGATTCTTTTTAAATATATTGTTCTTGTCTTGTCCATTGGATGCATGGAGCCATTTTACGTTTTATCTACTTAATGTCTTTTGTGCTTAGATCTAACTTTATGCAGCAAAATTAAAGATATTTTGTAGCCATTATTGATGTTAGGGCTACTTGGTATGCGTAGCTAAAGTGATCTTTTACGATGAAAGAATCATACTAACAATTGGCGACTCCACTGGGTTTTCTTTTGCGACTGCTGTCGTTTTATCTATTCCTGCATATCCAGTTGTTTCAGACCCTAGGGTTTCTCTTCCATTTTTTGTTTTTCCTATTTTTATGGTGAATCTCACCCCTAAAACCCTTAAACATTCAAATTTTTAACTTCCGTGTGTTTACAGCCCTTATTACGCCGGAGTGGCCAGCCTGGTATGGCGAGGCAGAGAATTTTTCGCAGAAATCTGCAGAAATACGAAAGTGTAGGTCGCACTTTTTGGCCCAAAAATTGCATCCTGGAGTCGCCAATAGCCAGTGCGACACAGTGAAACAGGTTCAAAAGCTGACACAGACTTTTTCTGGGTTTGTCTGAAGCTTCTGTCAGGGTTTTCCAGCCTCTGTCTCTACCCGTTTGGACCTGTTTCTTATTTGCTTCACTCACCTAAGAGGGAATCTTGCCCCTTAGGGCTCTAGTACCCTCCACTTTTTGTGGACGACTCTTTACTGTTTCAGAAGTCTGAACTTCCAGAGTTTCAACCCTCTTTTTCTCAGATCTGATACCTCCTTTTCAGATCCCTTTAGATCAGCCCTTCTCCCTCTAAAAACCACCTCATTTAGTTTTGTTTGGGTTCCTTTCTAAGGCCATTGCCTTGTCCCTCCGATCTTTAGCTGATCTCCTCCTTTTTAGCAGCAACCTTGCCTCTGCCTCTTTGTTGTTCTCTGCACCACTTTTCAGCAGATTCACCCTTTGGATCCCAGTCCCTTCGGACCTTAGATCTATTGGCATCTTTTAGCATGCTTTGCCTGGTTTTTTCCTTCTTGTAGACTAGTTTTGAGAGACTCGCCTTTTTGGGTTATATTTCTACATTATTAGTTGTTAATTTTCTGTTCTTTCAGTCTTATTTACTGCAGATTTCTTTCCCATTACGCAGCACACTTTTTATTTTACTCTCAAAACATCTGGGTTTAAAAAATTAAAATTAACGCACACTGACCCTAAGCGAAGAAGCGCCTGGTTAACACCGCCTGGCAAAGACTTTAAAATCAATTGTCACTGCACCTCTCTTCCCTTGACCTCACTTGATTTTCCCCCCCCCCTACCCTCGTCGATTTATCTTCTTCATGTCATCATTACGCCCCCAAGGCGCCGCTCCCAGAGACTTCTTGGCCTTCATCCTCAGTTTCCGCTTGGACGACTTCCTCCTTCCCGTCGTCAACGAGTCAGTCTTCCCCTGAGCCAGCACTCCGACTCCTCTTCTGATTGTTCGGGTTCTCCCCCTACTTCTGGTTCCCCCTCTTTTCCCTTCACCATGTCTAGTTCTGGACCTAGCCCTAACCCCAGTTCTATCGTCGGGTCCATTTCCAGTGGAACCACTACAGGACCTACCTCGACTGCCCCATTACTCCCTTATATGGCTGGCCTCAGTCTCGCCGACTTCAATTAGCTGATTAATGATCCCATTCGCCATGATGCGAGTTGGCCTGCTATGCCACCCAAGCTCCCCTTCGACATTCCCAAGTTCGAAGGCCTTGCTAGCAAAGATCCCTCTAACCATATCTGATCTTTCCACATGTGGTGCTCCTCTAATTCCATCACCGATGACTCGATCCGTCTTAGATTGTTCCAACGCACGCTTACAGGCGACGCTTCTAAGTGGTATGTTGACCATCCCACCTCTTCCCATACCACCTTTGCGACCCTTGCTTGCGCCTTCTTATCTTATTTTCAGCGTCCCCCTCGTTATGACACCGGTATCGAAATTTTGACTTCTTTCCGTCAATCGTCTGCGACCCGCCTATTCGATCATGTTAAAGAATGGCGGAGAAGAAAGAGCCTATGTCAAGCCCCTACCTTCGAAGACTATGTCTATATGGACTGGTTCCTTCGCTCTCTCTTACCTCCCATTGGCAAAGATGTCGCATCCCACTTCCCTCAAACCAAAGAAGTCGCCCTTCAAATAGCCTTGAAATATGACCTTATCTATGCTTAATATGGTTACGTTTATACCGTCCTTCCTGACCTCCCCAAACCCAGTGGCACTAACACACCGGGGGCACCTCATGCCACCGACGGTATTGTTGGAACTCTCTCTCATCCATCCACTCAACCTCCCTTGAACTATGGTTTTCTTGGCGGAGGGGGCACCTCCCCCTGCACTCCTCCCCCTCCCGATAGCACGCATCCTGGATCCGACACGCCTCCTCTTTCTGCCCAACCTCCAGTTTACCACACTGTTACCCAACCGCATTTTCATCCATATTCGCAGCCTAGTGCTCCAGCTCCTCCAGCATTCGCACCCCCGCCTCCCTTGTCTTCTCAACCCCCACAACAGCAGTCACCGCCCCCTCAAGAGTAGGTGGATGCACAATAGGGATTTGTGGCTACCCAACCACCTCACGGATTGGTAACCACTCAACCTCCTCCATCTAGTGCCTCTGATTACCAGATCCTCATGATGAACTCTGACCAACCTATAACCGTCAACCTCAACCTTCAAACACAGTCTCGTCCGTACCCCCAGCCTCTTGCTCCATCTGTCCCCGAGTCACCTTCTTCAAGTTCTGCAGAGCCTCTTTCGACACCTAATGGTCCCTTGCCTATCCCTCCGCCCAAAGCCGAGGTTCATACCAAGATTCCTATGGGACCATTACGCCGAAATGCTGCTTCTGACCGAGTTGCCCATTCATATAGCATAGTAGATGAGCTGGCCCAATCTCCTGCAGCCATTTCAATGTTGGAACTCCTCCAGTCGTGCCCCTCTCAAAGAAAAGCTCTACTATCTGCCCTGGGTGTTGTAGATCCCGCAGATGACCAATTGATTGTTTTTGACACCCATCAGTCAGAGTCTCCTCCTCTTCCTGCTTCCGTAGCTTTCCAAATCCCAGTCAAAATCTGGAACGCTACCATTTCCCAGTGCATCGTTGATGAGGGGGCATCCACTTGTGTGATGTCCACTTCGGTTTGGAAACAACTTGGATCTCCTGAGTTGGCCCCTCCCACGATCACTCTTCACGCGTGGGATGGCCACGCCTCACAGCCCATTGGCCTTTTCCACAACTGTCCTATCACTCTTGCGGGCAAGACTGTTTATGTTGACGTTGAAGTTATCGATGCCCCTCTTGACTATAACATTCTTTTGGGGCGTAGTTACACCTATGCCATGTCTGTAGTCCCATCCGCAGTCCACCACAAGATGTTTTTCCCTCATAATGGAAAGATTGTCACCATCGACCAATTGACGTACCATGAACCTAAATCTCAAACTTCCCCTGAGTCCACCATCTCTTCTATCACTAATAAGCAAACCGTTGATTATTTGACCAGTGTTTCCCCCGGCATCTACAAATACTCCTCCTTGCTTGGAACCTTCCTTGGTCTTCCTCCCCCTCCTGTCTATGATCCCAGCTTAGCGAATGTTTGCATGATGCAATCGTCTCGGGCTGACCTTAAACGGCCCGCTTCGGCTAGTCATCAACCTCAACCTCAACCTTGCCCGCCGACACCTGCTCCTAGCCCTTCGCCTCAGCCAGCCAAACCTCTTCCTTCTGGCCCTTCTCCTATAGCTAGCACCCATGCTCCCCTCTATCCTCCTGGGTCGGTTCCACCAGGTCTCAACCATCTTGGAGCCGTCCCTCCTGGCCACTACCCCACTGGTCAGATACCTTTCATTGCTCCTCCTCCTGGAGCCTCTTCGGTTGCCATCATGGCCACCCTTTCCCTCCCTAATTTGACCCTGAGCATACCCATCTGGTACCTTGACCCTCCAGCCACTACCCCGCCTGGTCAACCCAAATTGTATCCTGCTTTGACCCCGGTTCCACTGGTCCCCATGACTTCTCCCACTGCAACAGTGCCTCAGTCACCTCAACAGGAACCACCTCCTGTTGCAACCGCTTCAGGTAAGCAGGGCAAAACTTGCAAGGGGGCATCAAAGGCCAAGGCTGCCCTGACAAACCCTGCTCCTCCTCGGCCTCCAAAGCATACCATCCAGTATGTCTTGTGTGATGTTGTCAGCCACGCCACCCATACCTGTCCTGAATTGCCTCATCTCAGGCCCATGGTTACTGTTGTGTTCCCTAAGTCCATGGTCCCGGAAGCCTTTGCTCCTTCCGTGACCGTGACCAAGAACCCCAAGACTATTCACACCAACCACCCCTGTGCTTTGTGTGATCTCCATGGCCATTACACCCACCTTTGTCCTCGCCTCGAAGACTTCCGCTCCTCTCTAGCCGCGGTCCGCCAATTTGAGGCCAAGCGCAACGAGTCCACCTCTCCCCTATTTGCGCATTTTTCTTTGGCAGAACTACTAGACACGACTGCTCCCATTGACATTCCCCCTCCTGATGTCAAGATTACGAAGCCTTCGTCCCCCATTTTCTACCTATCATCATCCATGAGACCCTCGGGGAACATTCCCTCTGAATCCTCCCATGTTGTTTCGCTTAACCTTCCTTCAGCGATCACCTTGGGCTCAACATCAGTAGATCCTTTATATGCTTACTCTTCAGTCACCCCTTGTGACAATGCGCATATGAACCTCTCTCCTCATGATGATGAGTTAGGTAGCTTCGCTACGTCAGGTGGTCTTTCTTCCACCAATCACCCCATCTTCTATCACGATGATGACATTATGGCAGGAAGCATCTCCCCTGACTTTCTCTATTTTCCCTTACATCGAAACCATGCATTTGAACCACATACATCTTGTGGCCATTATATTGCAACCCGATGTTTGGGTAAGGGGGCACCCATATTTGAGAGACCAGGAGAAGTAATTCTCCACAACTCTCCTAGTGTATCTGGTCATGTCAACTCTAGTACCATTATTCTTCCACATTTAGAAGAACCTCTAGAGTCCCATATCACTTCAGATCACTCTCGGGATGATACCCCTTATCGTTCCTTCATTTTCCATCCGCAACCCAGTCTCTTAGACATTGTTGTTGACCAACCTATAGGTTTTCCAGAAGAGCGTCAGTTCATTATCTCCAAATCCTCTCTTTGGGATAGTGACACCAAGTATGCCAACCCAAAAACTTAAAGTCCATTTGATTCATATATGCAGTACTAAAAGAGATTGGTAATCCTCCATTTCCTTTCTCATACTGCATAACCATAACACAAAAAAATGGCGCATCACATCATTAAAATGTGTTTAGATTCCCCTTAATACATTTTGGCATGACCACAACATGCTTGGGGGCACCTAGGCCCCTCAACCATACAAATCCCACATTTCAGCCAAAAACAGCACTGAAACCCCCTTTCTCTAACATGTCGCACTTTTCAGGTCATTTCCTGGGATAGTTCGCAGTTTTCTGCCCAGTACCTGCTACCCAGGCCACAACACAAACCCCAAAAAATGCGACCTGGCCTGTTCATGAGCTCTAGGTACCTATTAATTTTTAGTCCCTTGATACTTCACCAGGCCCCATTGCGTCCACAAAGTGTCTATTCACCTCTCCTCCAAATCGAATTTCCTCACTTACAACACTTGTACTGGGGGCACCACTTTGCCTCCTTACTTGTCCTTGTTCGTGTTGATTTTCATCATGAGATACCCTATTGTACTCATGTTATTATGGTCCCCCATTGGACCTTTACTATGTGGCAGCACCATCGATTCGCCCTTGTTTAGAGCATCCGAGTTGAGTCATCATCGCATTCATGGAATCTATCCCGAGTCCCTTTGTATCCTGCTATAGCCCTCCATCCTTCATTGCTCGGTCCCTCTCTCGTGTCGCACATTATGGCCTTCAGTCCCATTGTCCCCTATCCCTCATGATATTGTGTCAGTCGTTGCCAAGCCATTCATGCCCTTTGTGCTCTAACAAGGGAAGTCGTCCATCCGCTACTCAGTATCCCTCATTCCATCATCATCATTAGTGTCTATCTGTTCGTCGCTCTACTATTTTCCCTCGTGCCTTAGTTGGGGTTCCCTTATTGCCTCACCTATGGCGGACCTACTTCTGTCGACATCAGCTCATTTATTCCAGAAGCCAGGTCTAGGGGGCAGTGTACCTTGGTTCGAGCTCTTTTCATCATGATCATGATCTATACACTTGATGGTCCAGTGATGTAGCAACAGCTATTGGTGATACCTGGGTGTGTGTGAGATGTCTCAACCCTCAGGAGGGGGTGGCCCTGCAGGTAGCCCCCCACTTACCCGGATGACTTCTTCATTCCAACACTTGATGTAGCTCCTCTCATTTGATGATATCGGCCTCAGTCGCTTGCAGCACCTCTTCGATTTGCACATGTCGGTCCGATTTTGCGAGCCCTTCCTTGTGTGTAGGGGGCATTTGGGTGTATTAATATCTCATGTACTACCATATTATTGTATAAGTCCTGACGATTATTCCAGGCATCGCCTGTATGTGGGATTCATCATTCTTGATTTCTGGCTCATGATTAGGCCAACACTGGTTTTTCTACTGCGTTCCGTGGTTTTCTAGGCACCTTATTCTTTGTACTATTGTGTCGGCTGGCATAGGTATGCCTCCCCTGCCGCCTTTCACATTGGTACCACATCATACATTTGAGACTTGTTGCACCTGTAAGTCTCATCTCCTTAGGGTCTAGTCTCCACCACTTTAGATTACCTTACATTCCTCTCTTCCATTTCTATCTTGCTATTTAGTGATTCAGTTCTTACAACATACTTAGGTCATACGATTTGCTCCTAACACTCATACGTTGGGTGGCAATCTGTTACACCATTTTTTGGTCATCTAACCCATTATCGTTAGATGAACCCAAGTACACCATGTAAGACTAATTTTACACCAAGTAAAATTGCTTTCACCACATTTGTTTACATTTCTTGGTCATATTTAACCCAAAACAAGGTAATCAATTAAATAAATCATTATTTATTTAATTATTTCCTAATAATAAGTTATTTAAATCACTATTTAAATACTATTCCTAGTTAAATTTGACTAAATCATTTTTAAATAATTAAATAAACCATTATTTATTTAATTATATTCCCCTCATCTCCCTTAAATAATAAATAAATCATTTATTTATTTTTTATTTATAAATAAAGGAATTGACCCAAGTCAAAAACCCTTTTCCCTCCAACAAATATAATAAAATATTCCTAAAGGGTGATTCTAGAATGTGATTAATAATATTGTATTCATACACCAAGTTCTAGAACACCCCAATATTTTGTTATAAATAGAAGGGTTTTCCCCAGTCATTAGTCACCTCCATTGCATAAGATCACTCTGGATCTTCTCTTGGTCACCATTTTCCATTTTGTTTTGTGAACTCCCATTGAGTTCCATGTTTACTTTTCCATATCCATAAGAGAGAGAAATGTTAGATCTAAAACACTGAGGACTTCCAAGGACCCATCCCACTGAGGAGAACCGAAAAACACCTTTCTTGTTCTCCTCTCAGGTGCCCCATTCTTTAATATAATATAAGATTCTTTTTAAATATATTGTTCTTGTCTTGTCCATTGGATGCATGGAGCCATTTTACATTTTATCTACTTAATGTCTTTTGTGCTTAGATCTAACTTTATGCAGCAAACTC